>CM037851.1:219944558-220544558 GCA_021234595.1 Delia radicum
GGCCCTTTATTGGTCCTGAACGATTCTGTGGAATACGTGGGGGGTATGTTAGGGAAAGGGCTCAGGGCATGGAGAGAGGAGGTCTGAATTCTTGGTTACTGGGGAAAAACTCTCCTGGTCAGCGCCAGGCTAAGAGAGTAATCTCTTTTTCCAGTAGGGGGTCGAGGCGACTCTTGTCGCTGAAAGGGGAGGTTTGAGGACCCTGGGTCGTATTTAACTGGACTCTGTAATCTCAGATACCATCTGCACAGGAAGGGTCAATCGGACACTGATATGTGCAGGTTTTGTGAGATGGTGTCTGAGACCTCGGAGCATGTTCTCTGCGAATATCCCAGGCTTTGTGATAGGAGACTTAGGTTCTAGGTGATCGCTTCATTTCGCCTTCCGACATCGCGAACATTTTGCCTAATAGGATAATGGCTTTATAGGCAGCTTGAATCTGTAGGTAACTTTAGGCAGCACAAAGACCTACATTGGTCGCGGTGCATAGTGCCTTCTGATCTAATCTAATCTATTTATGTTCACATTATATAATTTATATGATTTGTTGAATAGAATATAGATCCGAATGAAGGAAGGAAAAGACAGCTGTAACACAAAAAACTAAGATGAATTAATTACAATTCGAATCTTGCGAAATATGTTAACCCAATCTAGTATCGAAACCATCGATTTTTTTATTTTTGTTGAATATTTAGATATTTTAAAATGTCGCTTTATTTCTGGAAATCGGATTTTGGTCTTATATTTTTTTATAACTTCGACCCTTTTTTTTTGGGTATAATAAAGTCTGTAATTGTTCAAGGATATTTTAAATTATCTTTAGAAATTGTTAAATATTTGGTATTTTAGGCAATTCATTTAAAGGTGCCGAACGTTTTTTGCTCGAAAATGATGAAAGAAAAATATTTTTATTAGTGCAGTATTGCTTATATCGTATTGCAAAAATTCTTTCGAGTTATTCGTTACTCAAATGTCCTTTTTTAATTTACTTGAAAAATAATTGGATTAAAATTCATAGATTAATCGAGTAACGGTTAACCGATTGAATACCCTAATATTTACCTTAATTTAATAGAATAGAAACAGTATATTTTGATAACTAAAATAGAGCATACTTTAATTTACTCGATTAATCGACCAAAATTGTTCAAGTTATTCATTACTCAAAATTTCTATTTTAATTTAATCGCACAATTGTTTGATTCAAATTTATCGATTAATCAAGTAACGCTTAATTGATTGAATACCCTAATATTTAGCTAAATTTAGTAGGATGCAAACAACAGTATATTTTGATAAAATCAACAAAAATGTTTGCTAAAAATTTTAGATTGCTGATTTCAGAAGAGCTTCACAAAAATCTAAAAAAACTTTAAAAATTTTACATTATTTATGATTTTTTTTGTTCATTAATGTTTAGCAAACTTTTGCTGATTTTCAAAGATTAATTTGTGACCTTCAATTAACTAAATTGAAATATAAAACATAATTAAATATTTGTTAATTCAGTAGTTTAATTTCTGCTATTCTTCTCTTACTAATATTAAGCAAACGAATCTTAAAAGTTTTGCAGTTTTTTCTGCAACTAATTTTTAGTAGTTTTATAAAAAATGTTTACTAATTTTTTTCTATTAGTGTAGAAAAAAACTTTATAAAGAAAATATATAGTAGTAGCTACTATCGCTGTAATGCAGAGTATTTGAAACAAAAACTTTTTCGTCTACGGTAGGAACGGAACAAAAAAAAATACAAAAACCACTGCGGTAATGTTGTGGTCAATAATGTAAACACACTAACAAGGGGAGTATCCCGATGGGTTCACTCCAATGTTAATAAAATTGGAAATGTGGTAAAGAAAAAAAAAAAAGGGACACGTATTATTTTGAGCGGCCCAATCTTACATTTAAGGCTTAAAAGGTGGGGTCAAAGTTAATAAATGTTGTCTGGAAACAAGTCTGAAACTTATGAAATTCAGATTTTTTGAACGCAGGTTCGATGTTTTCGCGAAAACAAAAGTTTGATATCTATATGAATTTGTAGTGTCACAGCGTTGCCATTTATTTAAAATATTTAAAATACAAATTAAAAAGCTCTTCGGAAAAAGTTGGATAAAGGCCAAATAATTACGAATGTCGAAAAAGCTCAGGCACCCCCTCGATTAAATTTAATAGATATTAATATAATTTTTTTAGATTAATCCAACTCTAATTCTTTAACAAAACGCCAGTTTTAATATCACTTAAAACATTTTTTTTTTAAATTAAAAAAAATACTTGAAAGTGTGAGACATTTTTCGTATACCCGTTAATGCGTCTTCAAAAGCTCTTTCATTTGGTATCCCATTTTCTCTGAAACAATTCTAAATATGCCGATAAAACGAAAAATCGTGTAATTTTTGACCGCCTTTTAACCCCTAAATATAAGATTGGGCCGCTAAAAAAAATACGTGTCGCTTATTTTTTTTTCTCACATATTCAAATTTTATTAAGATATGAGAGAACCCATCGGTAGACTCCCCTTGCTAGAGAAACAAAAGCAATGGTTGCAAAAGAAAAAAACTCTAGAACGAACAAATAAAAATTTTAATGATTGCTATTTGTGAAGTTGTGATGAAGTGCTAAAATGTTGAAACATAGGGTTAACTAAAACGAAAGAAAAACACTTAAAATGAACAGCACCAGTTGGCAAACAATGGTTTCCACAAAAAAAGTTGCTTCCTTTCATGGGAAATTGAATTAAATAGGAAGGAGTCATTTTTTTCTTTCATAGAAATTTTTTAAAGTGAGTGTCGTTTAACCGCCAAACGCTTTAATTGTGTGTCACTGTGTCAATTCCTGATTTTTTTTTTTTTTTACTTGTTTTTTAGGCTTAGGAAATTCAAGGAGTAATATTATAATAAGACCGACCTATATTTAGCGAAGTTGAATTAAGGGATTGAGCGATTGTATGAAAATGCATTGAAGCACCCATGTACAACTTTTGTAAAGTTCCATCTCTATTACCTCAGATAATTTGTAATCGAAATTTCTCATACCCAACTTAATCAAATTAAAATGAAATGAAAAATCAAACAAACAAAAGAAATTTAAAAATTAAACAAATAATATAAATAAAAAAATGAATAAAAACAAAAAAAACATGAAATTAATCCGAAAATTTGGCGAAAAATTCGAAATTCATACAAGTCAATATGGTCATTACTTAAGTTGGAGAAGAAAATTTTATACAAATTTTGAATGGAATTAACAAAAGGTAAGTCAATTTCGGTCAAAGATTTAGTGTCTTTGTTTGTTTTATTTTATAAAATAATGCACTAATTCAGCGTATTTAGTAGCAGGTTAGCGACTTTTAGGCAAATGCATGTTTGTAGTCAATAGCCCGCACTGAGAGAATTGTTTTTACTTTAGTAATGAATTTCTTCATAGAATTAATGACAATTGTCACTGGAACTCTTCCATTGAAACTTTTTCATAGAATCTATGAAACATGTTTCATTAAAGTCAATATTTATGAAATGTATGTAGAATTAATGAAAATCTTCATGAAACTAATGAATTTACACCCAGAAAACAGTCTCAGTTGTGACCACCGAATTTATTGCCAATCGAATTCTGGCGGTTTACGACAACTATCGTAATGCTAAATTTTATTTTTAGTCGTGGAAGCTAATATTCAGTTGCCTAATAAATATTATTACATTCCAAATAAATATTACGTTCCACAAAATTTTATTGAAATTAAAAAACTTTTTTAATTTTTTTGGTATTGAACTCTGGCTTTCAGATTAATAGTCAATGGCCCTACTGATTGCACCCACAATCACTTTGAATTTTTATTGCCTTAAGGCTCCATTAGATGTTGCGTTCCGTGAAGATTCTGTTACGTGCCGTTCTGGATTGCTATTTTGTGTGGTTAGTCTATTCCGTAGCAAGCTGAGTAAGGGACGATAAATGGGAATTTCAAAATGTACCAACCATCATAGAATATAGTACTTTTTCGACCCCAATAGTACAAGCAAAATTTATTATAAATTACCAAACAAAAAACGTAAATAAAAATTTATTTGTATACAAAAACAAAAAGTTATACAATGTTGGTTACAAAAATTAAAAAAATTAATAGATTTTTTCTTAAATTCCTCAAGTTTTTAATATTTTTTTAATACATATATTAATAAATATTAATGAATATATTATTAATAATAATATATTTATTAAAAGATTTCTAAATCGAATTAAGGATTAAATTATTCATAAGCTTTTTTAACGGGACTAAAATAATAATATAGAAAAATTTTTAAATAGTACTAAATGGATCAAAGGAGTACCATAGTACTTGAAAGGTTAAAATAGTACCATACAAATTACTATAGTACCAACTTTATCATCGCTGAGTTGAGTATTTTTATGTGAGAGCAATCAGCTGTTTTTAGCTGTCACTTAACGGAGTACAGAAATTCTGTTTTCTACAGGTTCGACCGGCACGGAACGTTCCATTACAGACAAACTAACCACGCACACTCGTTTTCATACATCAAAAACAAATCAGCTGATTCGTCACGGAACGGAACGGCATGACTAATTCTACCTTTATTTGCTATTTGAATATTTTAATTTAATTAAAAAAACTTTTTGTGTTTGTCTTTTCCGAGATTTGAACTCGGAAGTTCGGAGAACAAGACCAACTCTCTACACACTACACTACAAACACTTATAAATATTGAGTGTTAAATTTGAATTTAAATATTTTGCTAGGAAAACAAACATTGTCTCAAATTTGTTTACCAATACCAATCATTAAGGGCTTCTATTAACAATGCAATCCACAATTCGGTTGGTACTACTGAACCTCTAATTTAATGGCATATTTGATTGCGAATACCGTATTTGCAATAACCACTTTAGATTATCGACAGTTTTTTACAAAATTTGATAGATTGAACCAATTCTTTTGTATTATCAAAAATTGCTTCTAACGTACACAACTACTAACCGAATTTTATTTGAAAAGTTGATTGAAAAGACCAATAATTGGATAAATGGATGGTTTTTTAGTTCCTCTTCCCTCTTTTTTGGCGTGGACACTTCAATTGGTCGACGGGAAATTGTAATTGCTCGTACGTTCTTGTTTGAACCCTGCCACCCAATATTTTATATTCGTAAACGAAGGAGCAGACTTCCCCAGACTAGAATCTAGCTCGGCTTTAATATTGGTTGGACTGAAAGTATTGAATTACATAACGACGACCAATCAAATATTCTTCTCGGTTTACCGTTAATGTAATTGAAGTTTTAAAACACTAACAAAATATTATTACACAATTTTTTCTCTTAAATAATTTAAGTAATCTCTGAAATATTACACAATAAGAGATCAGTTATCACAACACTCTTAAAAATAGTTTTAAGTTTTAAAAAAATGTTTGTAATATTAGCAAAATAGCAAAAATTGTCTGTAATTATAGTTATGCAACGCAGTGTATATTAAAAAATAGTTGTTTTGGGGTTCCGTGAATCAGTAGAGTTGGTGGGAACCGCTGATTTAAAGTCTAAAGTTTTTTCAACTTTGTGTAAATTTGGTATTACTGTCTTTGTAAATTTTAAATAACAATACATATTAAATTACAAAGTCTATTTTAATTAAGTTATACAAAATAAATTAAATGTGAGTGTTTTTTTTTTGGTTTTTGCTTAGTTTAGGTTAAAGCAGATAATGAAGTCCTTCAATGTAAGGTAAATTCTTAAGGAAGACGACAACAGCAAAAGAAACTCAAGTATCTCAAAGACAGAAAAATTAAAATGTATAAATTACAAAAGTTTTCTTATTCTGTCTTAAGTATATTTCAAGTTTTCTGTTTTTTTTTTTCACCAGCATATTTGCACATGTGTATTAGGCTGCTTCTTAAAAAAACAAATTGCCGAATTTTGATGGGGACAACACTGGGTTAAGTTAGGATTCATGAAAACAAATTCTCTAATTTTTTCAGCATTTTCGGAAAACATTTAGGGATCGCTACCGATTTTCGAAAAAGACATATATTCATAAAAATTAATTTTTTTTAAAACTTAAAATTAACACAACAATATTTTTGAATTATATTTAACCCCGACAACTAAGGAAAAAAAATATTTAGTTTTTATAAGATTGTTAACCCCTAATTACACTACGCCAAAAAATGGTTGAAATTTCGCAGCTCCAATTAAGAATAAATAATTTTAATAAATTTAAAGATAGCAAATTTTTTAAAATATATTTTTGATGAAAGAAACTAATTTTACATTGTAAATTGTTTTATTAGATCAAAATTATTTAATTCCGAATATTAAATATCGTTAACCCATGTTTCTCTCTTTGTCCTTCTTTACTCCTCAATGGAGCATAGGGCTTCTAACCCATGTTTACCGGATGTCAAATAGTCCCACAAAATAAAATTAATGGCTACAACTGAATTTTATTTAAATTAACCAACTGAAAACAACTTAACCTTAACCCATATCGTCCCAGTGTTCGATTATTCGAACAGTAAATTGTTATAATTTTTTTCTTTTTATAAATAAGACTCAGAGCTATTTCTTTTATACAATTAGATAGTGTAAGGGGTTAGCTTTAAATGTAAATATTAAATTTCATACCCCCTTAACCCCAACCCCCCCCCCCCCCCCCCCCCCCTCCACACTCCTTTCTATAACAAAGAAGAATAAAAAACATTAATTTTAGCATAATTTTAACAACTGAAAATTATGCAAAAAAAATAAAAAAATTAAAAAAGTAAAAATGTAGTTTCATTAAAAAACGAATAAACTTTCAGCAATAGAAAACAAATGTTTTTGTTTTTTCACTTGTATTGTTGTAATATGCCTTCAAAAAGCAGTGTTCGAGAAATCCAACACCATTTTTATCAAAAACAAAAAATCTGAAAAAAAAAATTTGGACTTCAGATTCGTGTTTCTTAGCCCGAAATTACCTAAACGACAAAGTTTTAAAAAAAAAATTCTCCGGGTTCATATGGGTTAAATGCCTTTAAAGATACCAATCATTAAACCATTAAAAAAATTCCTACGGCTTTATTTTGAGCTTAATTAAAACGAAAACTTTACTAGTGTGTTAAGAAATCCTAAGCACTCTTTAATAAAATAAATTTTTTAATAAGTATTTAGAATTGCGCCTTTTATTTATCGTTAAAGTCGAAAAAATTAAAATATGCGAAATTATAGTATCGTAAAAAGAAAAACATAATTTTAGAAAGTTTAAAAAAAAATATATAATATATAAGTATTTAGAAGCAAATGTAGTCTCAAGTTATGTATTTTTGTGTCCCTAAGTCACTTCTCTTTTGCGTAACAGGTAATTCAAAATTTTTAAATTTTTGGTTTCTTAGTTATAAAAAGCCTAAAAAGAATTATTTTAAAAATTGTGGTACGCAGTTTTTGTTTATTTAACATTCCACACCATATAAACAGATTTTTATTCAAATCGACGCAGTTGGACATTTAAGGGTTATGCTCTTAGTTAATTGAAATTTTCAAAGTAATAAATCATTAGCATTAAAAAAAATTAAGCCTTGTTTGCAGAATCCCAAAAAAGTCCCGACAAAAAATTAGAAAACGAATTTTGCACATGATGATTTTGAGGAATAGCAACTTTTGTTAAGTATTAGCATTCAAACAGATAAAAAAAGTGAATTTTTTTATTAAATATCCGTTTTTTTGCCTCTTGTATACAAAATGTTGTTCATTTTTTTAATTTTTTTTTATTTGAAAATATTCAGTCAGAACCATCAACTTTATTCCATGTAAAATGTTTGACCTACGGAAAACATGGGTTAACGATGCACCAAATATTTATTGTTCTGCTACTGAGTAATTGTGATCAAATAAAACTATTTACAATGTAAAATTAGTTACTTTCATCAAAAATATATTTTTTAATTTTTTTTTTGTAACTGACATTCTTCCAAGTCCCATCAGTATTATTTTCTTTTTTAATCCACATGATGTGTGTAAAGAAAAGCGACCAAAATTATTTTAATATTTGCAATCTTTAAATTTTTTCTTATAAAAAAAACTAAATATTTTGTTGCTGTCGGGACTAAATATAATTAAAAAAAAAAATGTTGCGTTGTTTTATTTTTTTGAAGTTTTTTAAAAAAAAATATTTTTATGAAAATATGTAGTGTCCGACCGAACAGTTCGGCCAAAAACCTATATTTTGTCGGTTTTTTGATATCTAGAGGCAATGATGACAAATTTTGGTATTGGAAACATGTTTGTTGAGCCGATTTAATTCGATTTTGTGTATAAAATTTAAGAAAATTCGGACGCCGAACTATTTTCAATTTGGCCGAACTTTCTGAGGCCGAACAGTGAATTCATTGCTTAACTACAGAATTTTCTTCAAATTTGACACTCAAAATAGCATCTAATCAGCCCAATAAACATTTTTCCATCCGCCAAATTTGTCCACAATGCTTTAAAATACCGAATACAGACCAAATGCATTTTCTGGCCGAACTGTTCGGTCGGACACTAAAAATATGTCTCCTTTTTGAAAATCAGGAAAATTTTCAGTATGATAGCGACCCCTAAATTTTTTTTCGAAAATTTTTGAAAACTACAGAACTTTTTTTCATAATTAAGAAGCAGCCTAATGTGTATGTCAGATATATAAAACAAACATTTTTAACCTAAGGTGACATTATTATGCAGTGTTGCATTTCTAATAGTAAAAGAAGAAGAAGAAAATGACACTTGTATTTTTAGTTAAATATTCATATGAAAGGACTAACAAATACTATTTCTCGTTTACAAAAGTATAATTTTACTTTGTATGTAATAATACCCAATTTACAATTGAACTGGTAATTTAGAATTAAATTTGATGATAAATTAAAAAAAAAAAAAAAATCAAACTGATTTCAACAGTTTTCCTATCTAAATCTAGATTTAAGGCAAATTGTGTTGAAGTCGAAATCAATACAGGGTGATTCATAGCTATAACTAATATGAATTTTGTTTGCCAATTAGTTGTTAAACAACTTATCGCTTATAGGAAAGGGAGTTCAGACTGCGAAATTAATCTACTTGATAAACGTTAATCCATCTTCTTAATCTTCTTCGTTTACATATGCATTTTTTGATTAACTTGACAAATAAAATATTTACTCTGTCAGTTTAAAATACCAAGGCATAAGAGGTACAAGGCAAATGCCGGCGTTAGAAAAAATGTTTGTCGACAGAAACTAACATTTGTTTGCGGCTGGCTCTTAACGTTAATTTTTACCTGACTTAGAGTTGCACACAAGTAGTAGTATAATTCAGAGTCGTTTAGAAATTGTAGTCAGATGAAAGATGTGATTGAAGCTATTAAGCTTCAATTACAATTGACATACCGTTTGCAAATTTGGTATAAAATTTTTATTAATCAAGGATATAACAGTTATAACTTTTATTAAACAATTTGTTTTGGCCCTGTATAATTTATATTTTTAAATCAAACAAAAACATTTCAAAAACACGACATTTTTTTTTTTCAATAATAATAAAAGTTATTAGAAAATAGAGATTTTTAAAAAAAAAAAAAAATTATCCGACTATTGTCAATTAGTTATTAACTCGGATTCGCTATTAATTGAATGCAAATTAAACCGCATATTTCATCAACGCATGGAGCACAACACAGGTTTGTTTTAATTTTTATTTTATTTACAGTCTAGAAAAGTTATTACTTTTAAAATAAAAACCAGAAACATTATTGGCATTTTTGTGAGTAAATCAAAAAAATTAAAAAACATTAAAAGTTCGCAATAATGCAAAATTTTTGTTTATAAGTAAGATTTGATGCATTTTTGATTTTTTTTTTTTAATTAACAGTTTTTTTTTTGGTCTCTGTTATTAATTTTTCTTTGAATTTAAGAACGACTATATCGAGCCCTATCCGCCGAAAAGACGTAAGTAACAATTTCATAATTTTACAGGAAAGGCATTTTTAAGTTTTTTTCTAAGTTTTCTTTGGCTTATCGGATTTTAATGAAATTAAAATATGTTATAAAAGACCAAAATATAAAGAAAACTAAACTGTTTTTTTGTACCAAATCTCACTTTAAGGGGTTAAACAAGGGGGTCTAATTTGACCCAATTTTACTTTTTTTGATTTATTTCTTGCTTGGTTTAAGAAAAGTATAAACATATGATAAACAAATTAAAGTCTTTTGAATTACGAATCCAACGATGAATAAAACATGATCGAGCGTGTCCTAGATTTTGAGTTATTTGTAAAATAAAAAAGGACGTAAGTAACACTTTGCCGTCAGGAAATATGAAAACAAACTATTGTTTGTCATATAGGAATAAGCACTTACGCCTTTTTTGTTTTTGTCTAACTTTATAACGGTACTTCCTAGAGCTATGAAGTTTTGACCAATGATGCAAATGGTCGCAAAATAAATATTTTCATCAAAAACCCGAAAATGGAAAAATGGTTACTTACGTCTTTCTGGTGGATAGGGCTCGATATTACACTTATTTGAATTTAAAAATTTCTTATTTTTTACTAGATGGAAGACAACTAATTTACATAGAAAAAAGTTAGTTCGCAGCGGAATTTATCGACATTTTTCTATAAATACAGATTTTGGACAACAATCGATAAAAAAAAAATCCCGAAACTACACTTAGGAAATTATGTTGGTAAAGACGACAGCAATTGTAGTCAAAAACAAATGAAATTTCATTTAAAAAAAGGACGACTTACATTTCATTAAATTCAACTAACATTGTCATTTGTTTTTTAATGTTCAAAAAATGACTAACAATTGTAGTAAAAATGAACCACATGGTAGTAAAAAATAAACCAAAAATTTTTTTTTTTATTTTTTTAAATAACAAAAAACAACTGTTAAAAATGAATGTAAAATCATAAAACAGTCATTTGATGTGAGTTGTTTTTTAAAATGAACTACAAGGTTAGTTAAAAATTTTATTTGTTCTACAAATGACTTACATTTACATTAAAAATAATGAAACTGTATTACAACCCAAACAACTACATATTTCTAAAGCAGAAGTTCCCTGAGTGTACAGTCAAATAGATAAAAGAAAGAAAAACTTTCTTTAATACAGGGTAAATTTTACCCAAACCGCCAATTTTTAAAATATTCTTAATATGACGTTTCAATTACACAGAAAAAATGATTGCTTAAAAAATTTCAATTAAACATGCGTTTGATTTCAAACACAGTTTCAATTAGAAGTTTACTAATATGTATTAAATGTTTAATTAAAAATTAATTTTGTGCACACAAAATTTCCAGTTTTTATGGCAAGAAATGGAGAAAAAATGGAAAAGTTAAAAAAAAGAACGCCAAAATTAAAAAAAAATTGTCAAAGTGAAAAAAAATGTTAAAAAATTTAAAAAAAATCCTAAATTAAAAAAACTCCAAAATTAAAAAAAAGGATGCCAAAATTTAAAAAAAATCACTAAAATTTAAAAACAAAAATCGTCAAAATTGAAAATATCCGAAATTAAAAGAAAAAAAAAGCGAAAATGTTTTCAAGATATGGACGTTTAAAATTGTATTTTTTCCAGTTTTAGTGATATTATCAATTTTAGCGATTTTTTTTAAAAATTTTTTTGCTATTTTTTTAAACTTTTTTTTTTAATTTTGGCGATTTTTCCAATTTTAAGTTTACTAACGTCATGATGCTTGTGAGGAAAATACCCTAGCCACGTGCTAAGAAGACAAGAAATGAGCAAAATTGATAGTTAATAAGTTTTTTGTTAAAGTTCTGCCTATTACTCTAGCTTTTCTAAAACTTCGGATTCTGATGAGATCTTTAGCCAGATCGAAATATTAGTATCAACCTAGCTAATATGTTTGATTTGCTTTATTTTTGCAAATATACGGAGGTTGGAAGCTAGTTATAAATTAAAAGTAATAAAAAAAATTTAACGATTTTTACAGTTATATTAGTTTTTTGTTTTTATATACATCGAGATTATTTTTATGTTATTTTCAATTTATAACGAGCTTTCAACCTCCGTATATTTACAAAAATAAAGCAAATCAAACATATTAGCTAGGTTGATACTAGTATTTCGATCTGGCTAAAGATCTCATCAGAACCCGAAGTTTAGAAAAGCTAGAGCCTATATAATAGGCAGAACTTTAACAAAAAACCTATTAATAATCAATGTTGCTCCATTCTTGTCTCTTAGTAATCAACCACGTGGTTAGGTCTTTTCCTAACAAGCAATCATGACGTTACTAAATTTTGAAGACCAAAAATGTTCTATTTATATAAAAAATTTTTTATTTTAAATTTTAGAGCTTTTTTTAGCGATTTTTTGCATTGTTAATTAAATTTTAAATATTCAACATTATCAATTAAATGTTTAATAGATTTGATTAATATCTTAAATCAAACTAAATAAAAAATCGGTTCAGTTGTTTAGGAAATACTTGGAAAACAAAATTGACCGTTATGTATGAAACACCCAGGCATTTTTGTGTTTTTGCTTAATTTTGTAAAAATTTACACAGAAGAATTATTGTCAAAATAATTTCAATTAAACGTTTATTTGATTTCACTTCTATTAAAAGTATAATATTAATTATTAAATGTTTAGTTGAAAAATAATATGGTGCACACAAAATTTACAGTTTTTATAAAACGCCAAAATTAAAAAAAAAAAAAAAACACCAAAATTAAAAATAAAAAATTGCCAAAATTTAAAAAACTTTTCAATTAAAAAATTCGCTGATATTTAAAAAATTCGTCAAAATTTAAAATAAAAAAAAAACTTCAAAATTTAAAAAATGGCTAAAATTTAAAAAAAAAAATCTCTAAAATTAAAAAAAAAAATGCTAAAATTAAAAAAATCAATATAATTAAAAAATCGTCGATATTAATAAAAAAAATAACAAACATTAATAATGTTTTCGAGTTATGGACTTTTTAAGTTTTATTTACGAGATTTTTCAATTCTAGCATTTTTGGTGATTTTTAAAATTTTTTCAATTTTGTTGATTTTTTTTAAATTTTGGGGATTTTTTCAAATATTATTGAGTTTTTCAATTTAACCGATATTTTCGAATTTGCCCGTTTTTTTTTTTTTTGTGTTTAACGATTTTTTTATTTTGACAATTGTTGACAAGTATTTTTTTTTTTCAATTTTGGCGTTTTTTTTTTTAATTTTGGCAATTTTTTCAATTTCAGAAATTTTGAGGATTTTTAAAAATGTTTTCATTTTTTTTTTAATTTGACAATTTTATTCAAATTTGGCGGTTTTTTCAAATGTTTTAAATTTTTTAAAATTTCAATTTTTAGCGATTGCCTTGTAAACTTTTAATACTATCTACTAAAAATTGGCTTAAAATTAAATATATATATCTAACGATTTAATTTTTAATAGGTATGATTACAAACTTAATTTAAAATAAAATATAATTAAATATGTAAAAATAATTTTAATTGATACTGCAATGTCCTTAATAAGACCAAATTCAATTTAAATTTTAATTGTATCAGCAAACATTTTAATTGGAACTCGATTTTAGTTGTTTTCTGTGTAAGACTATACTGGCCTGCTACAAGTGTATAAAAGTTCGCATTTTCTTTCTCATATCCATATTCGTAAAATGACCTAAGGCTTCGCCTCTAGAGTATTTTCTTTGTCAGTGTAAATTGGGTAAAAAAAATTTACTAATATATGAAGAATATGACAAAGAATATGAAAAAATTAGCAAGTTCAAGACTTTCAAAGGTATTGTATAAAAATAACCTTAAGGATTTGACAAGTGATACATTTAAGAAATAACAAAAGAGAATTTAAAAGGAGATTTTTTTTTGTATTATTAGAAAGAAAAACTAGATTTACGTATTATTTTAATTTTTTTTTTTTAACTAAAGAATTTTTAAAAAGTGACTTGGAAAGCATTTTTCATGCATATTTTCTTTCATCTATTTCCAAGACAATTTAAAATTAAAAAGTTTTTAAAACTTCGACCTTTATTTTTTTTATCAAATTTAAATTAAACTTTAGTCTGTAACTATTTTTTTTTTTATTAACCGGATAAGGTATTTTAGAAAGTATGTTTTACATTTTATAAAGTGAGACTCACTTAAAAAGAGTGAAGAAAAAAAAAAACTAAATACCACACAGCATGTTAACGGTAGAAGAAAATGCTAAAAACCCACAAACCATGAACCCACAATGTCGCATAGTTTTTCCAATTGGATGTTGTCACATTGATCTTTGACTCTTTTGTTTAACATACACTCAAAAAAGGTTTACAGTTACTATATGACAGTTGTTTGGGTAGTTACCAGTAGTAGTTGTTTTTAACTGCAACTACGTTTGTTTTTCTATGAAATAATACGAAACAACTATTATGACAGTAGTTAAAAAAAACTGAAAAAAATTACTGTACTTTTGCAACAGTTGTTTAAAGCAGTTATTTTAGTATTTTTATAAACCACTACCATAACAGTAATTTTGCAGTAAACAATTAATTTTTGTTACACATAGAGAATTTCTTGGACGAGTTTTTATGAAACTTATTCACCAAACTGAAGAAGTTTTCTTCACAATGTGAATGAAAAATTTCTTAAACTCTTGGAAAAGCTTCATAGTTTTAATGAAACTGTTTATAATGAAACTTTTTCATTGGTATTATAAAACTTTTAATAAATAAAATTTAATTTTTCATTAAATTTTATGTAATACTGCATTAGTTTAATAAAAAGTTTCAATAGACGAGTTCTAGTGACATTTCTTAGATCTAATGCAAAAATTCATTGATATCATGCAGAGAATTCTCTCAGTGTAGTTATTTAAAAATAAAAGATTATGCCAGATTTAAAAAAATTTTTATGGAACTTTATGTAGTCATAGCAATTTTTGTGTGACGCATTCATCCGAAATATGGGACCATAAAATTGTATCTGTTTGTATGGGATGAGATCTAATCTGATGCAATTAGATAAATGTCCAGTACAATTTTATCCAAATTAGCTTGTATCAGTTTTGTATATAATTGTATCAGTTTATATCTAAACTAAAACAAATAGATGTAATTATATAAAAACCAAATATTATTGTATCCGAATTTTGATTATGATTTTATGTAAAGTGATACATCTAAATATAATTGGATCCGAGTTTTAGACTATCAAAATTGCACTAAATATTACATTTTCGTATATGATTGTATGAAAATGCACACATTGGTACATTTCCTCCCCCAAAATAAAGTTTTTCAATACAATAATGTAAAACCGATAAAAAAAAAGTGGATCAAAAATACTCAAATTTCCCTCCCTATAACCTTTTTCTGGATCCGCTCCTGAATATATGTACACCGTCTTTATATAGGGTCTATCATAATATCTTACTTTTCAAATGGGGTGTTATTGGCATTCCCGAGACACTTCTTGAATGGATTGGGTCATATCTTGAGTCGGGAACTTATAGGTTATTGTTTTGCAATGTTGTTTCAAAGATGGTATGTGCTACGTCAGGCGTTCCACAGGGCAGTAATTTGGAGCCATTGTTGTTTTAGTTATTCCTGAATAATCTTCCTACAGTGATTTTGAATTTTAAGACTCTCATGTATGTTGATGATGTTAAATTGTTCTACAGTTACAATCATGAGAATGGTGGTTTGATAATAACTTAATAAAACTTAACCTTCTCAAATGCAAACATATAATTTTTTATAGATGAAAACCAATTCGCCCTGTGTGCTATATTAAAAGTATTGGTTTAGAAACCGTTAGAACATTTCTGGATCTCGGTGTACTTATGGATAGGAAACTTAATATCATGGGTGATATAAGTATGATTGTAAACAAGAATGGATCTACTTTTGGTTTCGTTACAAAGCAGTTGTATGTATCTCTTGCTAGACCAATTTTGGGGTATGCCTCGATTGTGTGGAATCCATACAATCAGGTTCATGCTAACTCGATTGAGTCTGTGCAGAGGCAATTTTTGTTTTTAAGTTTGTTAACAAAGATTTGAGCTTATTATACTTCCGACTCTGGATATTAGAAGGAATATGCTTGGTGGTTGTTGTGTCTTTAACCATGCGAATGGTGATGTTGACTCGGAATTTCTCTTATCGAATTGTCATAAATTGTCATGTACCTTGCAGATTTACGAAACAAATTATGCCAATTCATACACTGAGGGAACTTCTGCTGGATCTAATATTTTTAGTTGTTTGAGTTGTAATACAGTATCTTAATTTATAAGTGAAAATACAGTCATTTGTGGAAGCGATTTCAGTTTTGACTACAAATGTACACTCATAATAATCCATGTATAAAATACGAAAAAATGTCAAAATAACAAAAACTTTCTTAAAATAAACAAAATTTTGTACATTTTACGAAAGTTTTCGCTGTTTTGACATTAATTTCGTATTTTTATACATGGATTATTATGAGTGTAGTTCATTTCCAAAACCATACCACTTGATGTGGTATGTATTATAATTTTACATTCATTTTATATAGTAGTTTTTTTATTTAAAAAAATAAAACAAATAAATGTTTGTTTATTTTTTACTACATATGCGGTTAATTTTTATTACAGTTCTGGTTAATTTTTTGAACGGTAAAAAACAAATGGCAATGTTAGTTGAATTTACTGAAATGTAATTCGTCCTTTCTTTAAGTGAAATTTTATTTGTTTTTAACTACATTTGCAGTGGTATTTACCTACTTAGTATTCTAATTGCACGAATTTAATGAAAGCACTCTTTAAAATTAAATGTTTTCCTAATTTCTAAGATATTTTTTTAGTAAATTTTAACAAAAAAACATAATTTTAAATCGAATATAAAATTTACATGTGAAAATTACTTGTCGAAAATTAAAAATTTTCTAGCAAAATTTTGAATTTCATAAAAATTTAAGAACTTTTGTATGAAATTAACTGCAAAACGTGTATGAAAAAAAATGGTTAGGGAAAAATTTAATGGCTAAATCTTCCGGCTAGATACAATCTAGTCATTTGTTCAGGGCTAGATAAAAATAAAATGGCTACAACATGTTTCATGATATCGGTGATTTTAATCTCGATGTTGATACGAAAAAGCGCGCTATAAGTAGACTCCTTAATTAATATTAGCTTGATGCATCAATTTTGTTGATGAATGTTTTTATTTGTGATATTCATATTTTTACACCATTTACTGCTAATATTACACAGTGCAACACGAAAAAAAATAACCATATACGGACACCACTACGTGATAAAAGACTAAAAAAAAAAGACCTGTGTCTCCCAATTTTTCCCAAAGTCATCTCCTTTTTTGTTTCTGGGCCGCCAAGGATTTGGGGCCTCGGTATCATTTTCGCAAAAAAGTGATCATTTTCTCAGGCTCATATCTTGCAAACCGTTCAGAATTTCGATTTACTCTCTATGGCAAAGTTGTAGCTCTTGTCATAAAGAACAAAAATTGCGAACATATAAAACCAAAAAAACTTCACCTTCCAGATCAAAAACTTAAAAAAATTCGATTTTTTTTTACCTTTTTCCCGTGTTCAGGTCCATAGGTAGCAAACCGTTCAAAATTCAAGGAAACAATCAACTACAAAAATTTACCTAAGATCTCAATAAACAAATTTCTAGAACATATAAACTTCCTGGGAATTGGGTTTGCTACCTATGCACCTGAACAGGAGAAAAAAGAAAAAAAAAATGAAATTAAAAAATTTTTCACTTTTGCGCGCTACCTAAACAGTGCTAAGAATCATCTCTAGGAAGTTTATATGTTCTAGAAATTTGTTTATTGAGATCTTAGGTAAATTTTTGTAGTTGATTGTTTCCTTGAATTTTGAACGGTTTGCTACCTATGGACCTGAACACGGGAAAAAAGGTTAAAAAAAATCGAATTTTTTTAAGTTTTTTGCGATTTTGATCTGGAAGGTGAAGTTTTTTTGATTTTATATGTTCGCAGTTTTTGTTCTTTATGACAAGAGCTACAACTTTGCCATAGAGAGTAAAAGAAATTCTGAACGGTTTGCAAGATATGAGCCTGAGAAAATGATCACTTTTTGCGAAAATGATACCGAGGCCCCAAATCTTTGGCGGCCTATAAACAAAAAAGATGACTTTGGGAAAAATTGGGAGACACGGGTCTTTTTTTTTAGTCTTTTATCACGTAGTGGTGTCCATGACTTAAAAAATTACACACAGTGTTATTATTATCAGCTGATAATTTAGTCTATAGCTGATTTTACAGAATACTTCATGCCATTTTTCTTACTTATTACTTTAAAATCCGCCAGATCTCAGCCTCTGGTGTGTACGCGGTATCCACGTTATAGGGACAAGCAATCTCGGTCTTTAAGGGTGGGTAAGTGTGTGGCGGGGTCGTTCGTAGACAAAAAAGGGTACCGTTTGGAAATTTTACTTTCCATTTTAAGTTGGATGTAGGAAGTACAAATTTTCATTATATATTTTAAAAATATTGAAAAAATAACTGTTAAAAACAGAAATTTTTAAAAATGTTTACAGTTGTTTCAAAATATTTCTAGTTGCCACTTGTTTATACGACAGTTTTAGTAGTTTTTACTACATTTTGTTAGATGTTTTTCAGCAGTTGAAAACAACTACATTTTTAATTAGTTTAACGGTAATTACCTTTATCGCCTTTTTAACTGAAATTGCAGTTATATTAACTGCCATTTTCAGTAGACTCTACTGTAAAACTTTTTTGAGTATACATATAGAAATGAAGCAAAAAACCTATTTTATATATTTTAAACAAAATAGTTAGTACACCAAAAAAAAAATCGTTACAACTTTAACAAACACGGTGACCAAAAAAAAAACAAAAAACAAGATAATACAACAAAAATAAAGTTTTTAAACAATTTCATGTTAACAACAATGCGACAGACAGACGGCAGGCAGACGGACGAACGGACAGACAGATATCGGGACATACAATGTTGTTGCAAGTATTTAATTTAAGTGACACAAAACTAAAATGATCAAGAAATGGTGAAAAAAGTAACAACAGCTATATATTATTTTGGCAAACGAAACACCGAAAACAAAATAAAGTAGCATTGGAATATAATAAACAAAATAAACCTTTCACTTAATCTATAACAAAACTTTAAAAGAATATATTATTTCGATAGATTTTGTAGAGGGACCTATCATGCGACAGGTTTAAACAGGACTTATCACACAGAGTTATTGAAAAACGCAATTGCATTTATCTTTAATGGCGCAAACATTATGGCGGTTTTAATTCAAAATTTTAAAATTAAAGTAATTGATTAGATTTAATTAAAGTAACATCAATTTAAAAATCATATTGTATTTATCACATGTCAAGTATTTTTCAAGTATTTTTTTTTTTCGGCTTCCATCAAGTCTTTAGGTGAAGACTTTTTAATGTGACATGCAAAGTGCATGTCGTACTTTTTAAGGATAGTCTACTTAACCCTGTCCATCATTTCTTTTAATTCAAAAACCCTTGAGAAATAGGAGACATTTAAAGTTAGTATCAATAGAACAATTTTTCCAAATTTTTAAAATTGATTGAAAAATAATGAAGTTAAAGTTTATTTAGTCCGCAAAGTCTTGAAAACTAGTTTTTCAACAATAACTTCAGATTTTGAGGTTATATTTCTTAAAATTGTAAAACCGTCACCAATCTACACCAGGTAATTTCAATTGTGAACTAAATTGTTTCTATCTTGTAACACCGTATTATTTCTTACGAAATTCGCAAGAACCCTTTTAAGGACTCAAGCGAAAAAGTATATCTTAGATAAATTATGTGACACTCGTTCGTACTCAGGCAGTGTGGGATGGTTTTCCGGAAGAAGCGAATTTTCTTTGAATTATGTACGCCATTAAAATCAGCTTAGCCGAAATATTGGTGTTACTGTTGTTTTCGATTTTAGGTGTCAATTTTGTAGCGCTGTGTTATGAGACTAAGTTGGGATATAGGCTTTCACACCAGTAATAAAAATAATTTATTCTTTTAAGTTCTGTATTTACAATAGCACAAAAAAAAAAAACCAAAAAATTGTAAATAACAAAAAAGAAAGACCAAAATTTTTTCCAAGTTAAGGAATTTTATGATCCTTAACGTTTTTAAACAATAAAATTCTTGAGCAAAAAAATTTAACAACGACACATTATGACCATCCATTAAAGATTACAACAGAAAAATCCATAATTTTTTTTTTTTTTTTTAGTTGTTATGACATTACGTCTGTGTGCCAACAACATTAGCAGGAACAACATTTGACTAACAAGGAGAGCCTGTTTGTGGGTTCTACCAGATTTTGATGAAGATTGAATTAAACAATTTTTGTTAATAACATATCGGCCAAAATTGATATTTAAAGGTTAACCCTTAAATGCATAATGTACCATATATGGTACATGCATTTAATCTTACGACAATCCCGCTAATTAAACTAAATAGTTATGCAGTTACTTTTAAATTGTACAAAACAATATTACTCTTCATAAAAATACCGCTTTAGCTCACTTACAATTGGTTTTAATTGTCAGTAAGCTGCCAAAGTGGGAGTATGCACTTTTTGCACAAAATTTCAAAAGTGAATTTCAAAAGTGAAAAAAAAAGTTTAAAAAATATATTATTCGTGTGGAAACAAGTAAACTGGACTTAGTTTTAGCTAATTATAATGAATTTGGATCAAATTTGATATTCTGTATTAGTTATATGTATAGAATGCATAGTGTACCATATATGGTACAAATAAAAATTGTTGGTTTTCCTCTTTTCCGGGAAAACGGTTCATTTCCCAGGAAAATGAATGCCCAATTCGAGTTCAGCGAGCGACTTTAGCTTGGTCTCCATACCGGGTGCTGACCTCATGCATTTAAGGGTTAAAAGTTCATTTTAAATTTGTATTAAACTTTTTTGTTTGAAAACTTTTTAATATTTTGAATTTATCTTCAAAATACTTTATTTTTATATACAATTTGTATGTATATATATAGTTTTTGACCTGATTTTTAACCCTTAAACGTAATAATGAGCCATTAAAAATGTGTGCACACACAGAGAAATAAAGTGCCATCCGAATTGAATAGTGTATTTCAATGGTAACAACTTATAACTTCAGTTAGTACAACGATATTTATATTCGAATTCTAAATATTTTGGGTGTTGCAAATAAAATTCAGTTGAATTAACCGAACTTTGTTGTAAAAACTAATATTCAATTGTACCAACCGACTGTATTTCGTAATTACCGAATTTAAGTCGTAATAACCGAACTTCAGTTGGGAAATAGCTAAATTTTTCTTTGTTGCTTACTAGTTTAGTTCCATTTGATACATATCAAAATTTCATTCCAATCGAGTTGAACCACACTGCACATCTTCCTTGTAAGACCCTCAGTTGCAAATAGTTAGACCAGGTTCACACACGGCAATTATACTTGCGCAATTCTTGAGTTTATAGAAGAGGGAGGAAAAGAGAATGGAAGGGGGTATAGACTTGCCCGTACTCCAATTCCGTTTTGTTTTGTCATCCGCAATTTTCAACATTGCAGGTTGATATACAAAAATTGCTGAAACAAACTTTTCCTGTGTGAACACAAAAGCAATTTCAAAGGAGAATTGAAGAAAAATGGCGCAATTATAATTGCCGTGTGTGAACCAGGTGTTAGCAGTAGTAGTCGTAGTTAGTAGCAGCCTGTATGATTTTTTTAACTGATTATTAGTGTTGCATGTGTACCAACAACAAACACAACGGAGAATGCGGAAGTTTTGAAATTAACTACTGACGCAAAGAAAATGAAAATTTTCAACGAAAATGTAAAAAAAAACAAGTGTACAACAGGCACCTGCCATGACCACTAGACTATTTAAAACCCTGATGATGCTTAAGCGTCATGTTGCATGACCATACACAATGTAAATTACATACAACAACAAATAGCAATAGTGGTCGAGCCACCGACCGAACGACAGGCGAAGCGCAGTAGCATATCAATCAAAATTCATGGACTTACAGTAAACTCATAAACTTAACATTTTTAGTGATGACAACAACTGTAGGTTCACTCACAAAAAAAAAAAATAAGTTGAATATGTTTTTAAGGGTCTTTTTAAAATATTTAAAAAACTTTCAGTAATTTTTTTGCTGAAACTAAATTTCAACTATTGTTTAACTAATTTATGTTGCTACCAAAAATTGTGCTGATAAACACATTTATAGCATGGAGAACAAGTAAAAAAGAAGAGATATAGATGTCACAGCTTGTATGGACAAAGTAGAGAAAAAAGAAAAGATACACACAAACACAACCATTATAAGACTTACACAAAATGCAACCACGCTTAATATCGTTCATATCAGTTTTTTATTTTGTATACCTCACACTGAGAAACTTATCTTCACTTCAATAATGAATTTCTTCATAGCTCCAATGAAAATTGTCACTGAAACTCGTCCATTGAAACTTTTCATAGAATCTATGAAACAGGTTCTACTAGTCAATTATTATGAAATGTTTGTAGAATAATTGAAACTCTTCATAAAACTATTGAATCATTCCGACAATGAAGCGTTTATAGAATTTATAAAACAGTTTCATAATTTTTTTTAATATTAAGAAGTTCTTTGAATTTAAACTCTTAATGAATGTCTTGAACAATGCATTGGAACTGAGCCAATGAACCGCTTCATATAATTTTTAAACAATTTCATAGAAGTCCAAAATTAATAAAAGGCTGCATTGAAATAATAAAGCACTATACACAATATGTTGAATTAAGAACTAAATCTTAAAACTAAAGTTTGAAATGTATAAAAATTAATGAAATTATGAAATTTTATGAAAAAATAAAAAAAAAGAAGTCTTTGAAATATATTCATAGCTCTAATGAAAATGTTCGTTAAATTTATGAAGAGATAGTTTATTAAATCGAATGAATTTTTTTTATGAAACTATGAAATTTTATTTCATTTTGAATTATCAGGTTTGAGATCATAATTAAATGTTGCTATTACAAATTGAAAACACTAATTGTTAATAAATGAAAGAGAAAATGAAAAAAATCTTGTGAGGATTAGCGCTAGGGGGAGTGTCGAACTTTCGACCCAAGCGAGTAGGTCATCTTCAGCCTCATTCTAATTCACCACCCACAAGAAACTCAAGGTTTGATAAGGTATACATATATATATATATATATATATATATATATCAACCAACCACAGAAAATCGGTGATGTTAATTGATTACCCGAACAACATGAATTATTTTCGTCTTTTCTTACAAGTTTAGCCACCAGCTTTAAATCTAAAGGATTTGTTGCCAGTCCCAGGTAGTTGTTTTTAAATTAGCAAGGGTTTTTATGATATTTAAAACTATTTTGAATATTTCTGTTTTGCATTTTAGAATTATCTTCATTTGAAAAATGTAAAATTTCGTCATACATACATATATAAAGGGTCCGCCAAATAACTTTTTTTTTTGAAAATGCTATAAAAAAAAACTACTGAATATTTTCTCAAATTTCTTTTTTTATTTGAAAGTACAATTCATTCAAATGGCTGCCTCGGCTGGCCATGCAGTAGCTTACAAGGTCGGTCCAATTTTTAAGCACATTATCACCAATGGCTTCCTGTTCCGTCCTGTTGAAACTAAATGTTGCCAATATCCTCCTCTTCAATTTTTGTAAACAAAAATTCGTTCAACATGGAACGATAACGATCGCCATTGACTGTAACGGCCACTCCTTGCTCATTTTCGAAGAAAAATGGCAATTTTCGCACACACTCTGCAACATTACCATGATTTTCAAAGTAATGTCGCAATATTTCCCAGCGTTGTTCAAGCGTATACACAACCATATTCGTTCAGCGGAAGGATAAAACTAATTATCTCTCAAATCAGACATGAGCTAAGTGTTGACATTCACGAAATAAGCACTAGTTGAAAAAAAAAAACGTTAGTTGGCGGACCCTTTACAAATGCATGTAAGTAATTGGGAATTATTATGTTTTGTTCCTTAAATAATAAAATATTTTGTTTATTTCCAGTTTTTTTTATTTAATTGCATTATGTTAAAGATGTGGGACTCCTGACATTTTTATATATATATTTTAATTTGTATACATTACAAAAAAGAAATAGATTTAACGAAAGTAAAAATTTTATACTAAGTTTTTTCATTTTTTTTTTTTTCAATCTACTAAGCTCCAGCAACAAATGTTGTTGATTTTAACAAGTCGATTTTCATTTGAATTGAACTAAGTGTCAGTAAAACATTTTAATGAATTTACTAATTCTTTGTTAAAAATCAGCTCACTGATTTCCAGCAAAACACTTTTGCAGATATTAGCAATTTTTCTGCAAGGAACCTCCCAACAAAAATGTTGCTGACTCAACTAACTGTTTTGCTAACTTTACGGTTTTTTTTTTAATGTAGTAGGGGTGCCAAACGGGACTGATTTTCATAAATCCCGGAATTCGAGATTTTGGAAATTTCGATCTCGGTATTCCATGATTTTTTTGGATCCCGGGATTTCGGAACTAATTTGAAATATTAAAAACTATTAACTCATTATTGAAAAAGTGTTTCATTTTACACCCAGCATTTTGAAACGTTTATATTTTTTAATTGATAAAAAAAAAAAAACCGTGGATAAAAATCTTGTGCAAAATTGTTGTTCAGAGTTGCCAAATAATTATTTGAAAAAATAAATTTTTTATTTATTTTAAATTTATAACCAGCTTTCAACCTCCGTATATTTACAAAAATAAAGCAAATCAAATATATTAGCTAGGTTGATACTAGTATTTCGATCTGGCTAAAGATGTCGTCAGAGTCCGAAGTTTTAGAAAAGCTAGAGCTTCCAGAATAGACAAAGCTTTAACAAAAAAAACCTATTAATCATCAATTTTACTCCATTCTTGTCTTCTTAGTAATCAAACACGTGCCCGGGGCCTTTTCCTAACAAGCATCATGACGTTACTAAACTTTGAAGACCAAAAATGTCCTCTTTCAATATCAAGACATATTTTTTTACAGTTTTATTAGTTTTTTGTTTTTATATAAATCGAGATTATTTTTATGTTAATTTTAATTTATAACGAGCTTTCAACCTTAGTTTATTTACAAAATTAGAAATATTTACATTTTTTGATTTGACCTTTTTCAAACATTTTTAAAAATATAGAAAAGCCTAAACTGTATTTCTCTGCTAAAAATTTGTTTATCAATTGTGTATAATTTTTGAAAGTCTGACCGATCGGACCATGAATTTTTCAAATTCACAAAGTCTAAAATATTACAAAATTTATTCCGTTTTCACTTAAAACAAAAAAAAAATGGCCACAATTTATTAAAATACAAAAATACTTATTAAAATTTTATTAAAATGTACGATATTTTTCCAAAAAATTTAAAAAATCGGTTAATTACAAAAATTAATATTTCATATATTTTTGAATAAAGATTTGTTCACAAATTTATACAAAATTAAAATACTTAAATAATTTTTTAATATCTATAGCAGTCTAGGATTTATATTTTGTCGAAGTTTCAAATTTGTTTGCAAATAAATTCTATAGAGGGCTCTTTAAGGAAAAAAATTTAAAACTGTCTTTCTATATTTTACAGTTATATTAGTTTTTTGTTTTTATACACATCGAGATTATTTTTATGTTATTTTCAATTTATAACGAGCTTTCAACCTCCGTATATTTACAAAAATAAAGCAAATCAAACATATTAGCTAGGTTGATACTAGTATTTCGATCTGGCTAAAGATCTCATCAGAACCCGAAGTTTTAGAAAAGTTAGAGCCTCCATAATAGGCAGAACTTTAACAAAAAACCTATTAATAATCAATTTTGCTCCATTCTTGTCTTCTTAGTAATCAAGCACGTGGTTAGGTCTTTTCCTAACAAGCATCATGACGTTACTAAACTTTGAAGACCAAAAATGTTCTATTTATATAAAAAAATTTTAGTTTGTACTCTGGCTCAAGTAATATTTTTTACAGTTATATTAGTTTTTTGTTTTTATACACATCGAGATTATAAGTTCTTCAACAAAATTATTTATCGTTGCCTAATTTAGGCGATATGAGCCAAAATATTTTAGGGTGCATTTTGGAAACCAAAGCATATAAAAGAGAAGTTTTGGTAACAAATTTTTCTCTTACCAAGATATAACCACGCTCGAAAAACTATTTTTTTTTTTCTCTCCTATTTAAGAAGATATCACGATTTTCGCTTTCTGAAAAAGCGAAATTAGGCAAAAAAGTATCTAAACTTCAATTTATATTGTTCAAACTTCAACGCTTTGTTATTACTACTTAATGTATTCTTTCTGCAAAATTTCAAAAAAATCCGTCGATTAGTTTATAAGTTAAGACAATGTCCTTTAGAGGATAAAAATCCTGTGAGGCCTTGGACTAAAGTAAGGACTTGTTATTAAAAATGAAGCTTCAATCTTACTTATATTTTATTATAAAGAGTTCTTAGTCAACTTAAATTGGTTTTTTAGATTTTTGAAAACTATATTTTTTTAAAACTAATTAGTTTGTGAAATTTTACGAAATTTTATTTTGAAACTTTCCTGCTTCCAAACCGTGGACGGCACACGAAAAACTTATTATATATATTCGCAAAATATTTAGCAAATTTAGTTTTCTATCGGAATATATTAATTTCTAAGTACAGAACGCTCATTTGACGCATTTGTGGTAAATTTTATGAAGACTGCCCTGAGGCAGCCTTACTCGTTAGAGGGTTAATAAATGATTCCAATTTTTCTTTAAAAGGGCATTCATTGCATTTTAAATATTTAGTTAATAAATTTTATTTCAACCAATTTCAAATTTATTTCAAATTAGACCTAATTACTTTTGTGAAATTATATAAAAGCAGAATTAAGTATAATTTTTAAAATTCTATTTTATGTTTTATATTTTTTTTTTTTTTTTTTTTTTTCGTTGTTTAACATAAACACAAAAAGTAATAAAATAAACAAATTAAAAACATTAAAATCCCGGGATTTATAAACCCCGAAAATCCTAGGATTTTCGGGATCGGCACCCCTAGTAAGTAACACAAGATCGTAATGTTGTACTCTTAACTATGTTAACGGTAGCCTTTGGACACGTTAACGACAGATTTGTGGCAAAATTGCACACATGTATTTCTAATTGACATCAACAAACGGATTTTAACCTACGTAAAATTTTGTATATTTCACTATTAGGAGAAGACTTTAAGAAACTTTACGATAAATAAATAGAAATACATTATTTAAGTTAATTTGAGCTATACACAGCAAATCGTGAATAAGATGGGTTAGCAGTTAAAATAGCTAAAATACTGTTATTGATTAAAGAAACCCCCCTTTCGTGATCGCAAAAAAAAACCGTCAAAAATGTACCCTTTAAATACTTTTACCGAACTATTTCTAAAACAACAACCCCGTAAATGACGTTACCAAAATAAACGAAAAATCGTTACGCTTTAAAAACAGTAACCTTTAGAGTGACAGAACCCGGTATCGGTTTTAGACCCGTTAATATCTAAATCTTGCTTTAAGCTAAAAACAACCATCTCAAATTATTAATCAATATATTTTTAAATGTACAAACAAATTTTAAATTGAAATCTTACGGAATCTTTTGTAAATTAACTCCAATTATGCTTCAATACTGCAATTGATCTTATGCTTTAATACTGTAATTGATCTTTGAAAATTTGTTTATCAATTAAAAATAAATAAATTTGAGTAAATCTTAATAATTTTTTTTTCACAAAAGATAAATCCCCTGTTCCATTATGATGAAATACATAAATTACAATAATGTTGACATATTTTTAATTGGAACATGAATAATATTTACAACAAATCTATAAGAAAAGTGACCGAAAATTGATGAAGAAAAAATTCAAAGAATTAATTCTTTTTAAGATAAATTCACTAATGGTTAGCGCGTTGGACTGTTACACAGATGGTCCCGGGTTCGATTCCCGGTGACGACAACATCAATTTAGAAAAATAATATGTATGAGTTTTCTATCACTTATATGTATCGCCGCGCCCACCTTCGGTGTTCCCATAGCACTTAACCCCACCGAAGTAAAATAATGAATCAGGGCTATGAAACAAAAAAAGCTTCAATAAACTCGCCAACTCTACATCAGGTGGCGACCAACAACTGTTCTAAGACTTATCATCTCGCGCAATTACAGTGTTGCCATGTTTGAAGCCCTTCATCTTTCACCGCCTTTCATCTCTCCACTATCCCATTTCCAAAAAAAGCAACACATTACTTAATAGGAAGAATTTCCTGGGTGTTGCTTCTCTTTTATATAAAAAAAAAAATGCATGAAATCTCTTAAAATATAATGCAAATACTTGCGTTTTATTATATAGTGGTGAACAATTAAAAGAAATTTTCCAATTTCTCACGAATTTTTGCTCAAGCATTATTAAAAAATAAGGTCCAAACTAATCCGAAAGAGAGCAGAGGTTTTTTTTAAACAAGAACTATCCTGTGGAAAAGGGGACAGGTCCCAGATGGCAGGTCTCAATGTGGCGGTCGGAATTTTTATATGAAAGGGAACGGTCACTTTAGCATAGACTTTTAAACTAAACAAGGTACAAAATTTGTGTTGACCTTTTTTTTTAATTAAAATTACCTCTTTAAAATTATACGCATATCGATATTTTCATGTAATGGTCAAAGGTTAATTTTTGGGATCTTGAGTTCAAATGCCTATATCTCAAAATGTGCATCTATTTAAATTCTTAAAAAATATATGCTTATTATTAAACGCTGCTCTTCATTTGTGTGAAAAATTCAGGGTGGTATCTCGATTGGTCTCTGCTTTGCAAAACTATAAGTTCACTAAATTTCGTAAGTAAAAAAAAAGTATAAGAGTTTAACCGGCATAAATGTAAAACCAATCGAAAATTAATAATTTGTAACAAAAAAACAATTCATTTATTTTTTATTTTACTATTTAAAAAGGAAAAACATAATCAATTAGTCTTTCATAACTATAAACACTAGGGCGGGTCGATTTAAAAATCGCTCAACGTACAAGGAAAACCGTATTCTAGGGATCAAAATAAGAAACTTTGCCGAAGGAACCATACCTCTAAAACGAATTCTGATGTCCCGACTTTTGACCCATAGGGTCAAATTTTGAAAAATCCCACTTTGCCTCCCTACAAATCGACCCACTCTAATATACATAAAAAATTACAAAAATTTGAGAAAAATACTTTAAAACAGCAATTTTTAATGCGTGAGTCTTCCCTTTTTTGAATCAACTCGAAAATTCGATCTACCAGATTTATTCGAAGTTCTCTGTTATAGATCTTCACGCATCAATAACTGCTTCTTTTACATGAAAATCGCTTTCATATAGACGGTTTTCTGCGTACACTCGACGGGTTAATACTCCCCAAATATTCTCAATGGGAGTTTGATCCGGAGAACATTCAGGCCATTCCAATACTCTTATATTTTTTTGAAGATAGCCATTCCATCGTCTAACGACTTACATGTCTAACGACTTACATGCATTTTTCTTCGTTGCTATTTTCAACAAATGGCACCAATTTCTCTTCTAATACTGTAATTTACTCAGAAGAATTCATTCTGGTGCCTGGAAGTGCCAAGTCAACCATACCGTCAGAACAAAAAGCGCCCAGAGCAGGATCATAATCCTAAACGTTTAAAAGAAAGTTATACTTAAACAATCCTACCAACAACAGCGATTATTGACTTTTATTCTCCAATTGTTTTGTAAATTCCTTTTAGCGAATTTAAGGCGAACAATTTTGTGGCGGGGTAGACCTTGGCGCAGACATCAGCTTTTGGCGAGTAATTCTCTGGTAACCATTTAAGGGCCTACTTGTGGTTGCTTTGGACACATTTGCCTTACATTCAGCGATTATCTGATTGAGACTCTTCATTGAGTTGCTGGCACAGTTGATTATTTTACGCCGGTCTCAATCAGAAAGCTCTTTTTCGGGCCGCCTGTTTTTTTTTAACCATAAGCACTCGGACCATTTGGAAAATTTGTGACAACCACATGTGATCGGTTTATTTTTCTAGCAATTTCTCGAAAACTTAAGCCACTTTCTAATTAGGCTGAAATTAGCTCTTTTTTCAAAATCACTTAGATATGAACCACGCAGCATTTTATTGCAAATTGATTAAAAATGCATAAAAAAAACATAATTCTTTAATTTTTCTTTATTTGCTATTCTTCTTTGTTTACCGTTATATGTAATTATAGTTATGCAACACTAAGAAAATATTATTAAAAAAAATTCTCTTAAATCAATTAAGTAATCTCTTAAATCTTACACAATAAGAGATCAGTTATCACAACACTCTTAAAAACAGTTGTAAGTTAAAAAAAAAAATGTTTGTAATATTAGAAAAAAATAGCAAAGATCATTTGTAATTATAGTTATGCAACGCAGTGTATTAGTGTACAAATCAGGGTTGGCAACCAATACATACTGTTAGTGTTATTGGATAACGGTGTTTCAAAATTATTTCGTTAGGTTATTTGCGGGTTAATGTCATTTTTAGTTATTTCATGAGTGTTATTTTGAGGTTAACGATGGACCTTATTTGATATTTTTGTGTGAGTAAACAACAATAATAGTTAGACAATAAAACCAAAAAATAGTTTTTTAACTAATGATGCTTTTCGGAAAAAGAAAGCTGTATCGTTGGAATATTTTAAGGTTAACGGTATCTTAACTTCTTTAGGGTATTCTACTTTTAACGGTATATTAAATAATTTCGTTACATTATTTTAAGGTTAACGGTATTTTAAGTTATTTCGTTAGTGGTATTTTAAGGTTAACGATAGCTCTTTGAAAGGGTTTTTAATCGTTATTGTTATTTTAGTGTTAGTGTTTGCCAACCATGGTACAAGCAAGATAATTAACTTCTATATTCCCTTTGGCACAGAGGGGTAAACAATACAATAATTGCTGTGCAAAAAAAAAGAAGCAACATCTTTATAAAAACGATCAAATAATGTTAAATCTAATTTTCGAATTAACTCTTTTATAGCTCTTAATAAGACAGACAATCAAAAGAACTTAAACAAAAATCATCACAATAAACATAAAAATGTCAAAAGTTTTGATTAAAATGCTGGCAAATATAATTAATCATAGCTTAAATGAAATTACTGAATGAATGAATAAATGTTAAAGAAAAATAGACTGCAATAAATTTTATTAGAACAGAAGCTAAAAGGTTTGCTTTTTTAGCTCAATAAACAATTTAAAAACAGTAGTTTTTTTAAAAAATATTTATAAACAAAAGTATTGTTTACATTTATATTTTTTTTTTTTTTTTGTTATAAGAATCTTGTCAATTCAATGAATGTTGTTGTTTTTTTCAGCTGAATTAAATGACGGACAAATGATAGATATTATTAAATTTGACACAATGAATAAGAGATGAAAAAAAAACTGACTGAAAAAATGATGCTGGCATTATAATCATGAATAGGGCAAGGAATTCCATGCAAATGCGTGCTTTTTCTCAATAATCTAAAACTGATATAGACTAACAATTTATACGCTTCATCAAATTTAAAACAAAATGCGATACAATCGTACGGTTCAATTAGGTGAAAAACAAGGAAAATCACTCTTAGAATACTATGCAGGTAAAGACCGCTGCAAATGTAGTTAAAAACAAATGAAATTTCACTTGAAAAATATACGACTTACATTGTAGTAAATTCAACTAACATTGCCATTTGTTTTTTACTGTTCAAAAATTTAACCACAATTGCAATAAAAATATATTTTTTTTTAAATAAAAAAAAAACTACTGTATAAAATGAATGTAAAATCATAATACAGTAATTTGATGTGGTTTGTTTTTTAAACGAAAATTAAATGTCTTCTACAAATGACTGCTCTTTCACTTAAAAATATGGATACGGTATTACAACTACAAATATTTACAGCAGAAGTTCCCTGAGTGCATAATTTTGTTTTAAAATTTTTATATTTGTGTGTAGAACGTAAGAAGCTCTTTATTAAGTAAACACAAGAAAATATAAGCACTTAAAGAGTATGATGTGATGTGACAAAAATGGAAGTGGGTTTTTCGTCTTTTACAAAAATTCAAAACTCTGCGAATTGCGCCGGCATTTTTGGATAAAACTTTTTTTAATATGATATGGAATATATTAAGTTTGTTCTACTATTTGCTAAATTAATAAAGCTTTTATTGATTTCCTTTTACATGCCATAGCAAGAAACATGACGTTATGTAGCGTGATGTGACATAAATTTTCTATTAGGCATTTGTAAGCAATAATTCAAAAAGCAAATGTTTATTATTTATAAAAAATAAAGAATACTATAAATTTTATGTGGTGAATTTACTTTTAAGGATTACAATGGATAGCATGTAAATTAAATGAATTCAATTACACAGGCCTACAAGTTTTTCAACCCTGATACTAGAGTATACTTTTAAAGTTTTGATGTGAGCTGAATTCGATAAGTTTTGTGTATAAAGCTCAATTCGCAATGTTATTACGTGCCGAATATACTGAAAAGCCTAATTTTTAAAAACTTTAGATTAAGATATTTTGAAAATTTGTTAAGATTTAGAAATTCTGAAGTCAGATTCGGATTCAGCACAAATCAAATCGAAATTATATTCCAATATCTTGACGTTTTTAGATTTTGATGGTCTGTGTTTGTAGTAGAATATATGAAATTTTATTTGTGACTTAAGTGGGCCTGTTTCTATTTGTTATCTATATCGTCTTGCATTTTCCTCCTCTTATTAGCGAAGGTTCCATCTAATGCAAGTAAAAAATATATAATTTTAAATATCAATATTTTACTACTCAAAAGTAAAACATGTGCGAGGTGACGTGACGTGACAAAGTTTGAAATTTTATACAAAATTAACTCTGCTTGATATGTCACAGATTTTTTTTATATTACATTATTCATAACGAACTTAATTTAAATTAATAGTTTTAAGCAACGCACAAGTTATGAGAATAAATGTTGTTTTGCGGTGCCGAACGTGACTGTAGAATGTCAATGAAAGCTTACCTAAAATTTCTAGTTTACTACTGTTTATTAATTTCGTTTGCATTTTTAAAAGTTAATTGTTGTAACAAGTACATATTTTGATTAGGAGTAGCGTATACTCTTAAAGAATTAAATATTTTAGAGAAAATGTTACTTAAAATGAATAAAGTTGATTTAAAACATGAACGCAACTTTGCAGTCCGTTTTATCATCATGACAAGATATGCTTTGAATTTTAGCATTTTTCTTTAATAATACCAGTCAGAAAGAATTATTTGTCCACTTTTAATTTTGCGGTCACGCTTGACCTTTCTATGGAAATGCTCATATTTTGACAAAAGTGCATGATTTTGCATAGTTTGGCTTTTTATGCATATTTTGTGCTTTGTCCTTTTAAGAGTATATTTGTGCATATTTTCCATTAATTTAAAATATTTTTGTTTTAAATTTGTTAAAAAATAAATAATATTTGGATACATTTTTATATTTTTATTTAACACTTCTGTCATGTTTAAAATTATACCCCATCTGAGTGTTATGTCAAATTGACCCAATTTTAAAATCATTAAAAATCATACTATAACATGTTTTGTGATAATAGTAAAAAAAATAGTAACATTAAAAAGAAAACATTTATCAATTCTCAGGATTTTTAAAACTTGCCACAAAATGTTTGTTGATTTTTTATTCAAGAAAACTTAATAACTTTAAAATAAAACTAATTTGATTTGGGTGAAATCATCGGCAGCCCAAAAACAAATAAAAATAAACTTATATTCCTGTTTTTGGCTGCCACGGAATACCAAAAGATGAAATATGGTAATCACAAGTGTGAAAACTTTAAAAAAAAAAAAAATTAGCCGCTTATGAAATGACGAAAACCAAATATTCTCCAATACATCGAATGTTCATAGCAAACTTAACAAATAATGTATTTAAACTTTATTAAAACCATTATGTTCTAATGACTACCTAGTTTATGATCAAGCTTTGGGAAAATATATACCCAGTAAAAACGCTGCTTACCTGCAAGCAGGTTTGTAAGGGATCCCTTACAAACCTGCTTACATATGCCATGATTTATGGCGAATTTCCACTTGGAAGCATTACTATTGGGCAAATTAACCGCGAGTTTTAGCGCTTACAAAAAGCTTTTAGTAAAATCATATTTCATGTTTACATTATAACGATTTAAAGTAATAATATGAATATTATATAATTTATTTTATATAAAATTCTACAGATATTAATTTTGGACATATTAATATAATAATTTTATATTTTTTCCGCACCACTTGTTAACTCTTCAGGAACAGTGAAATGGCTAATTTTTTTTTAACATACTCGAAAACAACAAACATAATCGGAAATCACTCGGGAAAACTTATACAGATCGTTTATAATCCACGATATGAAACTTTCTGCATTACACCCTGCATCCTCGTAAGGGATTAGCGTGAGCTGCTTACAACCTGCATCCTTGTAAGGGAAAACAGTAAGCTCAACAAAATTTTTTGTTTATTTTTGTACGAAAATTAAAATCCCGACAGCAGATTGTTTTCACAATTTGTTAAATAAGTTTTGGGACTTTAGCACATTTAATTACTATAAATGCAATTAATGTTTATCCCGATGAAAATGAATTTAAAAATAACATTATTCGTTTCTTTTGCTGCTTCTCAGTATAAGATAATAGTAAGCACTTACTTCAGCGTATATATTTATATGGGTATATATTTACAGCTATAATTTTTTCTGATTTTGTTAGATTATTTCGGCAAGGATAACGCTATTTTAATTATATGTGTAACGGTATTTTAGTTATTTCGGTAACGGTATTTTAAGAATATTTTTATTTTAGTTATATCGGTTACTGTACGTTACGGATAACGGTATTTCAATTATTTCGGTAACGGTATTTTAGGAATAACGATAGTCTGTTGAAAAGGTTTTGTATCGATAACAGTATTTTAGCGGTATTAACTGCCACCCCTGCTTATAAGAAATTAAAATTATAAACGCTATATGGGAGCAGAAAGTCGCTCGATCGTTAAAAACGTGATTTTTTCTACAGATAAAAAATTTTAGTACGAACATTTAACATTTAAAAGAAAATACTACAATTTATCGATCCTATTCAAAAATGTTCAAATCGATGCAAACTTAGTTGTAAAAAAAATAAAATATATAGTTCTGTAATATTGGGTCAAAATTACCCAATCCGTAACAGGTGTATGTAAAAAAATAATTCGCTCAAACAAAAAAAAAGTTTTTCATAACATTTTTTCATATTAATAAAATTTGTAACGAATCTTATTAAAAACTAAGAGTAGCAGTTTACAGGATAGTTTTTTAACATTGTTTTTCAAAATTAGATCATTTTGACCCAGAGTTAGATTTAGGAAAAATCATTTTAAGTTAAACCGATGAGCAGAGTAAGGCAAGGGATGCTCTTAAGAGAATCTACCGTCTTGCGTGTGTTGGCATTACAGGGGCCGGCGGAACATGCCCGACGAATGCCTTGGGGGTTATGCTGGGGATCCCGCCATTGCATATTTCTGTAATGGAAGTTGCCCGTATAGGTTCCTCTAGACTTAGTGAATTCGGTGGCATGGGGGGGCGACCTAAGGGGTCACATGAGGATCGCGCCCATCTTAATAGATACCCGATTTCTAAGGTTGCGGACAGAGTGTCACCGGAGTGGATCTTTGAAAGATATTTTGATGTGTTGTTGTTTGACAGAGACATGTGGACCAATCAATCCTGGGAACCGGAAGATGGTTCTCAGTTGTGTTTTACTGATGGCTCTAAGCAGTCGAATGGGAACACGGGTGCGGGCGTCTTTGGACCAGGCTTCCAGCGTTCTTTTCCTATGGGCAGATTGTCTTGCCAACCGCGGGGCCCGAAGACCCTTTATTGGTTCTGAACCATTCTGTGGAATACCTGAGGGGTATGTTAGGGAAAGGCTCAGGGCATGGAGAGTCTGAATTCTCTGGTTACTGGGAAAACTCTCCTGGTCAGCGTCAGGCTAAGAGATTGATCTCTTTTTCCAGTAGGGGGTCGAGGCGACTCTTGTCAGATACCACCTGCACAGGAAGGGTCAATCTGACACGGATATGTGTAGGTTTTGTGAGATGGTGTCTGAGACCTCGGAGCATGTTCTCTGCGAATGTCCCAGGCTTTGTGATATGAGACTTAGGTTTCTAGGTGATCGCTTCATTTCGAATTCCAACATCGCGAACATTTTACCTAATAGGATAATTGGCTTTGTAGGTAGCTTGAATCTGTAGGTAACTTTAGGCAGCACAAAAGACCTACATTGGTCGCGGTGCACAGTGCCTTCTGATCTAATCTAATCTAGAAGAAATAGGAAAAATAGTTTTAACATTTCAAAATTCTTCTGAACCATAGAAAAGCGTAAGATTATGTTCCTATTTAAATGATGGATGGCAAACTATTTTTTTTTTTATGTTTTTAAGCTTTGATTTTTGCATAAAGTGTTCATTTAGTGCATATTTTTCATGCTTTTAGTGCATATTTTTAGTTTCAGTTAGCTGCATTTTTTAAGCGTCTATTTTATTTTTGTTTTAGTTGCATAAAATTACTTGCCCTAATAATGAAGATTGAAGTTGATATGAAATGAAATGAAGTGGTATAAAGATGCTTAGAAACAGATGTTATAGAAGAAAAATATTGAAGAAAAAAAAATGCAGATGCATATCGATTGAAATTCATTAAGATGAAAAAACCCCTCTTTTTGTGTTATTTTTTTTTTTTGTTTCATATTTTTTTTTTTTTGGGAACTATCAACGTTTATAATAAAGTGCCGTTGTTCTTTTGAGTTTAAAAATTTTCTATTTTCAAATATTGTTTCAAATTTTGATGGTTAATGAAAATTGTTTCTTCTTGTTCTATGTTAAAACGTATCTTTTTAGTTTTTTTATGATTTTCTTATGGCAAGCATAAATCATTAATAATAATAAAGTACTTTTTTTATTTCTCCATTTTTACCATGGGAACTGATTGAAATTTATTTTTTTTTGTTAAGCAAGTAATAAAAAAGAAAAAAAACGAAACGAAAAACATTGAAAAATTATCATGTTTTTGTAAAAAATAATAAAAATTTGTTCTTTTTTACTTTTTAAATAAACTTGAAATATTTTCCAAGTTCACAGTTGCGTTTGAACAACAAATTGATTTAAGAACAAATTTTATTGATAAAGATAAAAAATACATAAAAATATACATTTTTCGATTAAATTTAATGACTTTATTTGGAAGTTTTCTAAAAAACAGAAATATCAATAAGTATGAGTAACCTGACCAACCATGCCGCCTTTGAAGGGCTTATTCCACCTTGAATTTTTTCCCGCTTTTTAAACGAAACTCCCGCTTTTTGTATTTTATAACTAGAATATAGAATATAGAAAAATAGAATTTTTATAAACAATAATAAAATGATTTAAAAACGTTCAACATATTAGAAATTTTGGAATTTTTGATAGAAATAAAGTTTTCAGAGCCAGTGATAGAATTTCGAAATTCGAATCGATGTCTAAAATGTGAGCATTTGTTGTGTCATTTTTTTTAATAATTCAAAAAAATTATAAATTTTTTTAGAATTTTTTTTTTAAGGATCTAAATACACAAATTCAAAGTGTTTCCTAGTGAAGTTTATTGAGAGTTTAGAGTTGGACATTCTAGTTCATAGTTCATTTAGTGCATTTGCATTTATTGAACTAGTTCGCTCTTTTAGCTCATAAGTTTGTTCGACAATTGGTTTTCAATTATTCATATTGTTATATTGGTCAATGGTGTATTTAATATATCTGCATAATATGATAGAAAGTCCCAAATGAAATAAAAATTAAATAGTTCAATTGAGATTATACTGTGCATATTTGTTAAACAAACAATTGACAAATATAACCATGTATAATTGAAGTAAAATGTCGAACAAACATATGAACTGAAAGAATGAACTAGTTCAATAAATGTAAATGAACGAAATGAACTAGAATGCCCAACTCTATTAGAGTTAACAAACATATGAACTAAAAGAATGAACTAGTTTAATAAATGCAAATGAACGAAATGAACTAGAATGTCCAACTCTATTAGAGTTAACAAACATATGAACTAAAAGAATGAACTAGTTTAATAAATGCAAATGAACGAAATGAACTAGAATGCCCAACTCTATTAGAGTAGTATATGATATAAATATTAAAACATTGACGATTTTTTACGATATAATATTAAATATATAGAAAATTTTTGTAATTTCTAAAATTTAATACACAACATTTTGTTGGGAAGAATTTTGTATAAGCCCTTTAAATGATTGGAAAACTTTTCGATAACATTGCTGGCAAATATTTTTAATTTAGAATACACAGAAAAAAATAATTCATACCTGGAATGAATTCTTTTATAATATGTATGAATTGAACTTTAAATTTTTTTCTCAAAACTTTTTTATACAATATATGAACTTGTTCTTACATATTATTAAAAATTCATACCAGATTTGTCCCGACTTTTCACTAAAAACTAATATTTTGGTACACAGAAGACGGTTTTTATGCAATTTTATTAAAAAAAATTCACAACATTAGAGTGGAATACAAAGTACATCATTTGATCATTGTGGTGGTATGCCTGGTGCACTCACTATCTTTATCAATTTAGGCATGAAGTGAGTATCTTCATGACTTAGAGCAGTGGTGGCCAAAGAGTGGAATTTCATATTGTGATAGGAAATTCCTCTCTTTGGCCACAACTGACTTAAGAGTATAATTAGGTGAGATATTTAAGCATCCATTGATATGGGAAATTTTTCTTTGTCATAAAAGACTTATAAAAGACTCCTAATTATGAGCCTTGGGAGGGAATTTCCCCTCTTTTCCTCTGTTTTTGGAGGGTTTTTTGGAGTCACTTTAGACTCCTTTTTAAGTCTTTTCTGAACCTTTTCTGAATAATTGTATACCCATTTCTAAGCAATTTAAATGCTCATGAATGTTTGGAATATAAAATATGCAAAAAAGTTATATTTTGATTTTGTTTTTTATTTAATAATTACAATATTATAAATCTATATACATCTAACATAAAACAAATTCACTCTAAAATAAATAATGCATTAAAAAAACACAACAAGCTTTCTTGATTATTTCCTTCACTTTACACTCATAAAAAAGTTAGTTCAAAAGTCTGTTAATCGGGTTGCAATTCAGTCGGTCTAATTTTTTCTGCTATTATCGTTTAAATCAGTTATTTAGCTTAAGTTATTAGTTATCTCATTTTACCTCAAGAACAAATTTCATCCGTATTTAAACTAATTTTTCGACCTAATTAGTGATTCTTACATTTACAAATTTTGCCAGTTAATTTAACATACAATTGTTTTCAAACCATTATTTTTCTGTGTCTCCGCTATCAGTCCCACTTGTAGATTTTTATAATTAAAAAAATGGGCTATATCTCGTAAACTAAGCGAGATCGAGCAAAATTGACCAGATCCGAAAAGACCTTATTAGCAGACATTTTCTGTTGATTTCGCTTAAAAATTCTGTTGATTTAGCCGAATTCTTAGTTAATTTAACTACAATTGTCAACTCAAATTTATTTCTTCTAAAATTTAGGTCATTTAAATTTAGCAGACTGTGATTCTCAACATCATTGAAAATTCTGCTGGCGCAAATGTAATTACTATTTTCTGTTGTCGTAGCTGAAATTTGAACTATTTGTACATTCAGGGAACTTCTGCTTTAAAATTTTGTAGTTGTTTGATAACAGTAGTTTTTAGAACAAATTTAATTTGTTACAAACCTTGTAGTTTAAAAAAACAAACCACATCAAATGACTGTTTTATGATTTTACATTAAATTTTTACAGTCGTTTCTTCGTTATTTAAAAAAATAAAAAAATAAATGTCTGTTTAGTTTTTTACTAACATATGTGATTCATTTTTACTACAATTGTTAGCATTTTTTTGAACAATAAAAACAAATGACAAATGTTAGTTCAATTTAATGAAATGTTAGTCGTCCTGTATTCAAGTGAATTTTCATTTGTTTTTGACTACAATTGCTGTAGTCTTTACCTACATAATATCCTTAATGTACGGGGTGTTTTCTTAAAGTGTAGAATCATAATAGCTGAGGGCTCAATAACTTGCTGGCTGGTTATAACTTGTTAATCCATCCACAGATTTGGTTTACTTTAATAATAAACTTAATATAGAAAAGTTCATAAATATATCCTTAACGCCCAATATCCTCAACCACTTTCTAAGGAAGATATCTTGATTTCGAGATTTAGATCGTTTACATCCTTCTTATTAAAACAAATTTTGGCTATTGTTATAAAAATTTCAATTTAAATCCCAAAATTTAAAACATTTTTTTCATAAAATTTTTTTTATACAAAAATATTTTAAAATATTATTTAATTCTCTATCTGTGTCATACAAATTATTGACACTTACATTTTAGTAATTTTGTATTTGTTTGGTTACAAAGAAGATTAAAAGATGACATCCCAAAGGAAAAACGCATAAGCAGCTGATAATAATGTTTAAAATTCAATTTAATTACAATTCCATTGAAAAACTACATCAACAAAAATGTGTTAATGTCAAAAGACAACAAGAACAAAAGGCTAAAACCGAAAATGAATAGATAAATATTGAATGAAATCATACATGAGACTAATTAATTGATGATTTCATGACAATTTCATTGATATCAATTGTAATGGAATTATTCACATTAGCATTTTTTAATTAATGGTAATGAATTTCATTTTTTTTTTTTTTTTTTTTTTTAAAGAGAATCAACATTCAGGAAATTCTTCCTATTAATTAATGTGTTGCTTTCTTTGGAAAGGGGATAGTAGAGAGATGAAAGGTGGTGAAAGATGAAGGGCTTCAAGCATGGCAACACTGTAATTGCGCGCGATGATAAGTCTTAGAACAGTTGTTGCTCGCCACCTGATGTAGAGTTGGCGAATTTATTGAAGCTTTTTGTTTCATAGCCCTAATTCATTATTTTACTTCGGTGGGGTTAAGTGCTATGGGAACACCGAAGGTGGGCGCAGCGACACATATAAGTGATAGAAAACTCATACATATTATTTTTTTCTAAATTGATGTTGTCGTAACCGGGAATCGAACCCGGGACCATCTGTGTAACAGTCCAACGCGCTAACCATTACACCACCATGATTAAATATAATGATTTCAAATTTCATTACTATTAGTAATGAATTAATTAAAGGAAGAAAATTACAATTGACAGTTTGCAAATATACCAGGTCTGGGAAAGATTCCGATAGATTAATTTTTTATGGAAAAACCACATTATGTCTCAATTATTTGTTTACCCAACTACGTACGTGAAAATACCAATTTAATCACTCCAATAATGGAATGGAACATTGGTCCAAATTGGAACAATATGGAATGAAACGGAGAACGATTGGAATTGGAACACTTAAAACATTTGTGCTGTCGGAATATCCTTCTTGTTAAGGTTTGCAAAAATTTTGTCCGTTTTGCGATATCTCGATATCAATACGAGATACGAGCCATTTTACAAAATGGCGATATTTTAAAATGGCCAGTATCTCCAAAACTAAGCGGGATAGAGCAAAACGGACAAATATTATAACATAAATAAGCTAGGTCCGAGAGAGATCCCGAGTGATCAATTTAAAAAAAAAAAAACTGCCACAGGGTGATTTAATTTTTTTTTTTTTACTTATTTACGTGATAATACAAACATAAATATATGTTATCGGATAATAGAAAGTTAGTTCCTCGTTCCATTTCGTTTCCCGTATTCAGTGTTACAGTTTACACTCCATTTATTAGTAAACAAATGCTTTTTTTGCTCAATTGTAATTAGTTTTTAGGCATTACTGTGATTTCATTAGCATTAGACAAATGTCAATGCCAAAAAAATTTCATTACAATTAAATGGTAATAAAATTTGTTTGGCATTAGCATTAGTTAACTAATGCTAATGAAATTCCAATGCTAATGAAAAAATCCCAAGTATGAATGAAATTACATGACAAAAAATGTATGTCATAAAAACACAAACGAATGGTAAATAAAACATAAACTACAAATCGGAATTATAATCAAAAAATGTAGAAGAATTGTAAATGAAGAAGAAGAGAACCTTTAAATATGTCAACACTTGCATTGACATTTGAGAATTTTTTTGGAAAGAAAAATGTCTATAATTGTATAAATAAACAAAATATAGAAAATATGTTTCTTTAGAAAAAAAAACTGTGATAACAATTTTTGAAAATTTATTATATAAGAATAATATTTAATAAAGTCAAAGTTACCATAATTACGTCAAATTTATGATTTTATGAATATAGGGCATTAATTTATTATGAATATTAACTATAAGCAGGAAAAAAGCTTCGTCATATTTATGAAAAACTACATTGGTGTTCGTCCAATGGAACACTTCATAAATATGATAAATCTGTTGCATAAAATTACAATTTGATGAAAGGCTTCTTCATATGTTTCATAAATATGATGAAGAAGTTTCATAACTTTTTATGAAATGCGTTTACAAATGCTTTTAAATATTTCATAAATATGATAAAGTAGTTTTATAATTGTTAATGAAAAATTTATGCATTTTTCATAAATATTATGAAACGTTTCATAAACGTTTTATATTATATTCAAAAAATTCTATTTCAACACATCAAATTTCAAATAATTTCTGGTAGTGTTTAAGTTTTAAAAAAACTCTAAAAGCTGAAACATAATTGGATTAAATGACTCAATTCAAGTGTTGGTACGAAATGAAAATTAAAATTTTTAAGTTTAAATAATTGTATTTCCAATTAAGTCACTTAGTTAAAATATTTTCTAAATTTCAAATTAAAATTTCTATAAAAAGCAAAAATTTTTTGCACAAAGTTTATGAAATTTTTTGTGAAATGATGAAGGTCTATGAAACATTTGTCATAAATTTATAAATTTATATGGAACTTTTCATTGTATTTATGAAAACTTCATAAATATGATGAATAATTGATGACAAATTATTTATAAAGCAATAACATCAATATGATAAAACTTTTTTCTCTGAGTGTATAAACCAAAAAAAAATTTCAAAAGATTGGTAAAATAGGCTCTTTCAAATTCTTTTGTAAAATTATGCAAGAACTTGGGCAAATTTACAAAGTTTTTAGCTGAAATAAGTAAAAAATTTGTAATTTTTTGCAATATTTTTAATTAATTCATAAAAAAACAATTGGGTAAAGTCCATTTAACTAATCTTTTGGCAAAGATTATGTTCATGTCAAAGTACACTATAAAACATAAAATTTTTAGAAAATGAAATTTCAAGAATTTAGTAGTCTACACTCAGCGAAAAAAGTTACATGATATTGATGAAACTGTTTCATAAATCGTTTGTCGTCAATTATTCATCATGTTTATGAAGTTTTCATAAGTATGATGAAGAGTTTCATAAAAATGTTTGTTATATGTTTCATAAATCGTCATCATTTCATAAAAAAAAGGTTCATAAACCGCGTGAACATATTTTTTCGTTGTTTTGAAATTAAGAATTTCCATTTGAAATTTAGAAATCATTAATAGAATTTAAGATTTTGCATTTGCAATAAAAAAAAATGTTATTTGTAACTTAGATTTTTTTATATAAAATTCAGAATCTATCATAACATCAATTGAAAGTCAGAAATTCTAATCAGTTAACGTGTTCTAAATTTTGCATTCACTTTTGTAAACATAATTTCAAGATGAAAATTCTTAACTTAATATTATTTTTTCTGAATTTTAATAAAAATGAATATCAATAGATATTTTCTAAATTTCAATTTGAAATTCTGAGTTTTAATTTATATAATTTGAATTACAGATGCAAGTATATTGGGGTTTAAACATAATGTATTAAAAATAAATTGTCTACATTTCATAAAAAATCATGAATTTGCTTCATCATATTAATAAACCGTCATATAACAAATGATGAAATATTTCATGAAAAGCTATGAAACTTCTTCATATTTATGAAACATTTCATAAATATAAAACATGATCATCAATTCGCTCGTTTGTGTTATAAATCTAAGATTAGTTAGAAAATAAGTGTGTAGAATCCGACAGATTCAGTACTTTAAAATTTTGGGTGTAAATGATGAGGGCTAAATTTGAATTTAAATATTTTGTTATGAAAATAAAACATTATTTTAAATTCTTTTAAACAATGCAATCCACAATTCGGTTGGTACTACTGAACCTCTAATTTAGTGGCATATTTGATTGCGAATACCGTATTTGGAATAACCACTTTTGATTATCGACAATTTTTTACAAAATTTGATAGATGTTACCAATTCTCTTGTATTATCACAAAATAAATGGTTGCTTCTACAGTACACAACTACTAATCGAATTTTATTTGAAAAGTTGATTGGAATTACCAATAATTGGGTAATGGATTGTTTTCATTTTCCCTTTTTTTTAATTTCCAGTAGAGTATTTTTGTTATATTAATCGATTATTGGCAGTTCCAAATAAAATAACGTCCTACCAAATAAATTTTAATGGTTTCGACCGAATTCCAACCAATCCTTTTTCTGGGTGTATTAATGAATCAGTTAGAGCCCATTCCGGACAAAGCTACATATCATTTTATTATTACTTTATTATTTATTAATATTATTATTTCTCAATTTCAAATACAAAATCCCAATATCATTTATTGCTTTCTCAATTTTAATAGGAAAATCTCAATTTCATTTCCTATTTTCTCAATTTCAATTAAAAAATCTCTATTACATATGTTATTTTCCAAATATTCAATAGAAAATTTCAATATCATTTGCCCTTTTCTCAATTCGAATTCGAAAATCTCAATATCATTTGTTCGTTTCCGAATTTAAATTGAAAAATTCCAAATTTATTTGTTTTTTTCTCAATTCCAATTCTCAATATCGATTTCTCTATTCTCAATGTTAAATAGAAAATGACAAAACCAAATGAACTTTTCTCATATTCAAATAGAAAATCTTAATATCATTTTTCCTTTTCTCAATTCGAATTCGAAAATTTCAATATCATTTGTTCGTTTCCGAATTTAAATTGAAAAATTTCAAATTTATTTGTTTTTTTTCTCAATTCCAATTCTCAATATCGATTGCTCTATTCTCAATGTTAAATAGAAAATGACAAAACCAAATGAACTTTTTTCATATTCAAATAGAAAATCTCAATATCATTTGTCCTTTTCTCAATTCGAATTCGAAAATTTCAATATCATTTGTTCGTTTCCGAATTTAAATTAAAAAATTCCAAATTTATTTGTTTTTTTCTCAATTTCAAATGGAAATTCTCAATATCGATTGCTCTATTCTCAATGTTAAATAGAAAATGTCAATTTCAATTGTTCTTTTCTCAATTACAGTTGGAAATGGTGTAGTTTTTTCTTTTTTTTTATTAAAAAGACTTATCCATCCGACCGAACATTTCGGCCAAAATCCTATATTTGGTCTGTTTTGTTTTGGTATCTAGAGGCAATAAATTTTTGTATAGGAAACATGTTTGTTGAGCAGATTTAACTCGACTTGGTGTATAAAATTTAAGAAAAAAGCCGAAGTGTAGCTTTAAAGTTAAAAGTTCGGCCACCGAACTATTTTCGATTTGGCCGAACTTTCTGAGGCCGAAGAGTGAATTCAGTGATTAACTACGGACTTAACTTTAAATTTGACACTCAAAATCTCATCTAACTAATCAGCCCAATAAACATTTTTCCATTCGTAAAATTTGTCCATAATGCTATAAAATACCGAATACCGAACGACTGTATTTTCTGGCCGATCTGTCCGGTCGGACACTAATGATTTATGGCCACTAAATTTATATATAAAAAAATAATTTAAGTACACACAGAGAATAATTTTGCTGTTTGCCAACTGAAATTGGTTTATTTCGACTCAAATTCGGTTGGTACAACTCAGCAATAGTTTGCACAAAAAAAATCGGTTATTTCAACTGAATTTTAGTTGCAATACAAAAAATCTTCAGAAATCTAATTTAAATATCATTGCACTAACTGAATTTATAAGTTGTTACCATTAAAATACACTTTTCCATTCGGTTGGCACTTTATTTCTCTGTGTGTATTTTTATTACAACTTGGCACTAGAATTAAACTACGAAAAACGGATATTGTACATTACCAACAAATCTATAAAAAAAAAGCTTTTTAAAATTACCACATTTAAAAAATGCTTTTTTATGACAAATATAAAAAATTGTCTACAATATTTTCAAAATAATATAATCGTGTTCGAATCATAAAAATCACTGATTAAACAAATTGTTAAGTTATGGGGTGTCACCATAATGTGTGGGCTTGAAAAATTAATGAAATATTCAAAAAAACAAAGAAGCAATAAAATTGTTCAGTAATAAAATTAACCCCAACAAGGGAAAATATTGAATATAAAAAAAATGTATAATTAAATTAAAGAAAAAGAGTGAAAACTAATTTTAATTACCACAAAAGCTATTAATGAAAATGTAAATTTTGAAAACGAGTGTTTTACAACTTTAAATCAGAACGTAATCTAGTTTTTTAGGATAAAAAAAAAATCAGCACTAAATAGGATTTGAAAGTAAACATTACTACCACGAATTCGTTTACAGTAATCAGTAAAAAAAAATCATTCAAAAATAGTAGAAAATAAACAAAATAAAATGTTATTTTTTGAAACAAGGCTCGATTCAATGAATTTTGCTATTCATATCTTTGTTGTGATCGCTTGGAATAAGTGGCAATCATTTTTCCCCACCGTTGGGCGCCAATAAAAAATTATTTATAGAAGTTCGTAAATGTGCAGCTTTTAAATTTACAAAAAAAAATGTATAATCAAAATGTAATTTAAAACTGTAATTACAGCAGCATAAAAATTAGTTTTCAGGTTAATTTAAACAGATATAAAATAAATTTTATAAATTTTTATAAAAACCTCCAGTTCTACATAAAATCAATTTTCAAATAATTGTTATTTAACCTTTTCCTTAAACTTCCTTCCTTCCGTTTTATTTTCTTTTATTTTTATATCCCTACAAAAATTTCCATTCATCCCGTTTCATACAATATAAATTCTATATTTACGTCATGTTTTATGGTTTTTCAACACACAACAACAAAAAAAAAGCAAAGAAAAATCCACTTGAATTTTCAGCCTTATTTTTCGTATTATTCTAAATACAATACCCTCGTAATTGACAAATATTGAAAAATATAATGGAAGCACATATGAGGAGTATTGAGTATCGTCAGCTAAAATTTAAAAGTCCGTGCCTAACTAAAAATTGATTCATTAACTACGATGTAGTTGACCAAAACACACCTTTCCACAAAATTTTAAACGTTTACGTTCAAAAATACCGGTTTTATTAGCGAAAATCAAAAGGCCGCAAATGCAACTTTAATATATTCATTAACCAAAAAGTCGTGTAGTGCTGCTTTTTTGCCTTTTATTTAATGATTTATGTTGGTTTTTGTTAAAAAAATTTTATTTTATTTTATTTTCTGGAAATAAATTAATTAATTTAATAAATTTTTCTCCAAAGTTTTTAAATAAAGGGTGATTTTTTAGCAACTTTCTTTTTGGCAACACTGTTTTTGGCAGTTCAACTGTTTTCGTGTAACATGTTACTGTTAAGCATGTTCAGTTTGGTCTATAATTTAACCATGAATTCACTTACAAACGAACTAAGCTTGCAGATTATTGAATTTTATTATCAAAATTCATGATCGGTTCAGAAAGTGTAAATTGTGCAAATTGTGTTAATCGGCGAAGCTCATTTCTGGTTGAATGGATACGTGAACAAGCAAAATTGGGAGCAGCCAGAAGCATTGCAAGAACTGCCAATGAATCCCGAAAAATGCACTGTTTGGAATGGATTATGGGCCGGTGGCATCATTGGACCGTACTTTTTCAAAGACGACGAAGGCAGGAACGTTACTCTAATGGCGAGCGCAACTGTTCGATGATTACAATTTTTTTTTTTGCCCAAAATGGAAGAGCTGGACTTGGGTGACATGTGGTTTCAACAAGACGGTGCCACATGCCATACAGCACGCGAAACAATGGCCCAATTGAGAGGCGAGTTCTGTGAACAGTTTATTTCACGTTTGGGGCCGGTCAATTGACCGCCTAGATCGTGCGATTTAAAGCCTATAGACTATTTTTTGTGTGGCTATGTTAAGGCTCATGTCTATAGGAAAAAGCGCGCATATTGAAGAATTTATTCGTGAGATACCGGCCGATTGTTGCCAAAATTGGACCCAGCGTATGAACCATTTGAGGCGTAGCCGCGGTCAACATTTTCATGAAATCATCTTTAAACATTGAATTATGTAGATCGTTCTATCGACTCCAATAAAGATTTCATACATTTCTCACATTTCATCACTCTTAAGTTAAAATGCGTTTTATTTCAAAAATACTTATATTAAATAAATAAAAGTACATAAGTTGACCAAAAACTTTTTTAATTACTGCCGAAAAGCAGTATTTTTTAACTTTAACTTTTGTTTTATTTTTTGCATAAATTTTTGTATTGGAGTTACGGCCTTTTGGCTGCAGAAAAATCTCTTGAATATATTTTAAATTTATCTGGCTGATATAATAGTCAATATTTAAGATAATAAAAAAAATTATTAAATTAGTATTCAAAAAAATGATAAAAATTAATTTAAACATTTAAATTTCTGCAACATGTTTCCATTTGCTCGGTGCGAGTTTACGAACAAATAAAAAGGAATCAGAGACTGAGATGGACAAATATTGGCTTTATGTAGTTATTTATTTAGTTATAATGGTTTTTGTGTCTATTCTGTAAAAAAAACTAGTTACGGCCTTTTGGATTTTAGGTGGCGATGTGTACCTTCTGAATAGCTTAAGTTTTTAAACATTTGTCGCCTATTATTACTTCAGAAATTGTGTACATTTGTTTTGAATGCATACTCAATCATGGATCATATGACATTTTTTACATTCTCAAGTACTTTGATCTATTGTTTCGATTTTGATGTTTTGTGAGCACATTTCACGAAAAATGTTGTATTGTACTCAATGCACACCTTTCGTTTAATATAGTAAATAATTGTTGTTGATTTAATACATGCAATGCTAAATTTAGGTTGAACAGAAACCCATAATTTAGTGCTTATTACAATGTTAGAATTATTGTTAGAACATGAATATGATTTGTGATTTAAGCGCTTTACCCTTTTTAGATCTTTTTTATTGAATTTATATATTTCTCACAAGGTTAGTCACTCCGATCTTAATGAAATTTGGATATGTGATAATAAAAAATATAAAGAACACGTATTTTTTTTATATAGCAGTCTCAATCTCATGTTTTGGGCATAAAAAGTGGGGTCAAAAATTACCCAATTTTTTCGACTTATTTCGTATTGTTTCAGAGGCGTTTTAGACAAATTGGGTACCAAATGAAAGAGATTTTGGAAACGCATTAACTGGTATACGAAATGTTAAAAATGGCATTTTGTTAAAGAATCATAGTTGGATTAAGCAAAAAAAAAAAAAATGTACAATAATGTCTATTAAAGTTAATCGACGGGGTGACTGAGCTTTTTCCGACAATCGTTGTTGTTTGGCTTTTCAACCAATGTTTTAAATATTTTAAATAAATGTCAACCCTAATACAGTACATAGCCAATATTGGTATCAAAATTATTGTTTTCTCGAGTACATCAAAGCTGTTTTCAAAAAAATATGAATTTCATTAGTTTCAGACATGTTTCCATACAAAAACGTATTAACTTTGGCTCCATCTATTAACCCTTAAACGTGAGATTGGGCTGCTAAAAAAAAAAAAGTGTCTCTTATTTTTTTCTTTATCACATATCCAAATTTTATTAAGAGGGAGCATATCGGAAGACTCCCCTTGTCAGTTCAATAGTTTGAACTTTTTTCTATATGAGTAATTTCAAAAAATATAGACGCTTTTTTAAAGTCAAGCTCGATTGCCATAGTGAAACCTTGGGTACTCATCTGGGGAAAAAAATTTATTTTGTTTCACACACGAATAAATTCTTTAGTTCCTAACGTAGCCAGATTTTTTAATATTTATTTTGCATTAAAATGGTACGAGGGTAAACCCAAAAATTAAAAAAAAACACCCAAAAAATTGTTTATTTTTCAAAAAAATACTAGGCAAAAATTTAAAAATGTCTCCACGTTAGGGAATTCATTAATTTTCGCTTGTATAAAATAGCTTCATCATATTTATGAAGTGTTACATTGGATGAAAATAAATGAAGTTTTTCATATATATGATGAAGTTTTTTCCCTGAGTGTAGTAAACGTCTTACCGTAACACAAAAAGAATAATTTGGACGAATTCTAATAATGAAGCTTTTTTCTTAATTAATGAAGCCTTTTTCTTAAAGAGAATAAAGAATCTCTTGCATGTTATGAAAAACCTTTATAATTTTTATGAAACTATTTTCAATGAAACTTTTTCAGCACACACGTGAACTTTTTAATAAATAAAATGAAATTTTTTATACAATTTCATGAAAAACTGCACTAATCTGATGAAAATTTTGAATGAACGAATTCCAGCGAAGCTTCGTTGATTTAATGCAAAAAATCAAGAATTAATGAATATGTATAATTAATTCATAAAAATTAGCTGAGTCTGAAATTTTTTTATATATCTACATTATTGGCTTCTTCACAATCCAATATTAACTGGTACTGAATTCTCATATCGAAAAACTATATTTCCTTCGAATTCATCACAATATTTTATTTTTTTGAATATTTTAAAATAAATGCACTGTTGCACTGTTCTATAAAAGTTTCTACATTCGCGATATTCACAATAGATTTCCTACAAGTTTCCGAAATTTCTGTGATTTTTTGTGTGGGAAATATGGAGACTTAATACAAAATATTAATAAAATCTCGATAAAGAACAATAAAGTTTCGGAAAGAGCTTTTAAATAAAAATTGAAAACTTCAAATGTAAACGAAGATTTAACTTAAAAAATCAAAAACTTTTTTATGTTAACAAAGTCCCCTAAAAGTAATCAAAATAGTTTTCTATTTTTATATTAAACACAAAAAAATCACATGTTTTTTTCTTTTTTTAAAAAGAAATATGATTGATGTATTTAAGACTACTTTAAGCATAAATTATACTCAATATGGTATTAATAATAGCCGCCTAATAGCACCATTATCTATAAATAAAATAAAAAAATTTAACAAATAGGAATATAAGCAAAATTTGAACATACAACATTAATTACGTGCAAAATTCCAATATAAACAAATATGGACAATGATAACTCTATAACAAATATGAATACAAGGGTGTCCCTTAAAAATCTGTCATTATACCACCCGTTTTATTGCAAATTATTCCAAATGGAAGATATCGATTTTATTTTTTGGAAAACGTTAACCAGTGCCGAACTTCGGCCAAAAATAGCCCATTTGTTAAAAAATCGTATTTTTAAAAAAGATTTCCAAAATTCGAAATTTTAGAATATATTCAAAATTATTCAGATCTGGAATTCTGACTTACGCCAGATTACTGAATGTCCCGTTAGCTACTAACTGGCACTTTAACTGACACATTTGTTGTTGTTTCCCATATAAATTTTCAATTTAACTGTTTGCTAAAATTTAACTGGACATTCAGTAGTCGGGCCTTAATCCGATATCATTACCTCACTTTTGCCTGGAATCAAAAATGACTCATGAATTTGATAATTATTTGTGTCAAGTGGATTTTTTTTTATCATTTTAAAAGCTTTACACTCTTGTAAATTACATTTTTTGGGTCCTTTTTGCTCACAGGCCACTAACGGTTAAACATTTTTTAAATACAAGGAAAATTAATTATATCCTAATCAAATCTAAGTGGTATTCTTCCGAAAATTATGAATATTTTGATGAAAACATTCAAATTTTGTTAAATTTTTGACAAAATACTCAATTTTCAGAAAGCGTCCTGGAAAAAGTCGCTCCACACGCAGACAATTATAATTTTTTTTTTCTTTAACTACAACTATTATATTATAAAACACCTCCAAATTAGGCATTTTAAAAAATCTTTCATATTAATTTAAAAAAAGTAAAGTCTTTTGCTTTTTTGTCAAATTTGTGTGTCATTATTGATTCCACGCTAAAGTGCGTTAATGATATCCGATGAATTCAGAATTACATATCAAAATACAAAGAACAATGTTTTGGAAAAATGGTTTTTATATAAAATTTTACACATCTTAACCTTAATTTGTAAACTCAGGGAATTTCTGCTTTATTTTTAAGTGAAAAAACAGTCATTTGTAGAGGAAATTTTATTTTTGACTACATATGTATGTAGTTCATTTCAAAAAACAAACCACATCAAATTACTGTATTATGAGTTTACATTACTTTTATACAGTAGTTTTTTGTTATTTAAAATTGTGTCCGTAAAATTTTTCAATAAAAATGTTTTCTTCTTCTTCTTCCTGTAAAGAGACTAACTAAAAAATAAATGTTTCTTTTTTTTTACTGCATATGTGGTTCATTTTTACTACAATTGTGATTCATTTTTTGAACATTAAAAAACAAATGACAATGTTAGTTGAACTTACTGAAATGTAAGTCGTCCTTTCTTTAAGTGAAATTTCATTTGTTTTTAACCACATTTACAGTGGTCATAGTACATAGACATGGTATTATAAGTGTATGTTCAAAACATAAATTATCTTTATTCCTTATATTTCTTTTCTTAAGTTTCCTTAAGTAACTCAAATCGGCTAAACAGTCCCACCTATGGGGTAAGTTCGTCAAGTTGATGTTGCACTTTTGTCAGCTATAAATATAACGGTTCTGGTGCAAAACATATTTTTTATATTAAATATTCGTAAAGATTGCTATCAATATTTTGTTTTAATACACTAAATGAAAAAGTTATCCCAAATATTGTAACTCTCTACTATTTTGTTTGCAACGCAAAAAACACAAAAAAATGTCTTATTTGTGTAAATTTGGTGACATGAAATGGGATTAATAACTGGACAAATTGTGGAAGGAATATTTTATTAACTCTTTTAAATACAGCGCAAATTGGGGGTGGCATATGGGCCCCAGTGCACACAGCGCCAAAACTTGAATTTTTTGGCCAAAAGTCTTTGCCCTAGTCACAGATGGCTCAAATTATGCATTATTTTTTTTTTTTTTTTTTTAGTCCGATTTTTAGTCCGATTACACTAAAATTTTGTGTTAATATGCTCTTAGTGTCACTGAGTGCAGTTGGTTTTTGATGGGCAAATTAATTTGAAAGATATCATTCTAGTCTACTATATAAAATGTTTAAATATGGAGATATAATTGTAACTATTAATTATATAAAAAAAACAATAGCAATAACAAGTTATTCAGGTTTACTTTTCCAAAAATCAAACTCTTTTATTGCAAACATGGTTTAAATAAACTGAAATGTTGGTTCGCACAACAATTTAATTTTCATTTCTAGCTTTGTTACGCTTTATTTAGAAATATTTACTGAAACAGCTCCAATATGTCCTTAATACATTGGTGTACTTAGTTTTTGCAAATTCCCGAAAACGACTTTTGGACTAAAATCGGCGTGTATGTCGCTTAGTGCAGTGGCGGAACTATCTCCTTCTACCCTAAATTAAATAAATAAATGCACTGAAATATGCAATTTTTAAAAATTTTTAATTTTTGGAATTTTTTAATAAAACGACACTTTTTGGTTATTCCATTTGGAAGCATACACTCATAGAAATAAATCTGGAAATATAGCAGAAAAAGCTACTAAAATTTTCAAAATAACCTTGCAGAAAAAAATGATAAATTCAGCTGATTGTTTTGCTAAATATTTATAAAAGAAGCACGGAATAAATAAATCTGTTAACTTTACAAAATTTTAGTTATATTCGATGTAAATTTTAGTTAATTGAAAAAAGCATTTTTCTCTGTAAAATTAGCAAAAACTGAAAATGAAAATTATTCAAGTTCGAGGCCATACTCTATATTTCTTCATTAGGATATTGTCCTAACAAATAATCTATAGAGTTTTTTGTTTTCAAATTTATTATTTGACCCTTTCAGGAATGTGTTGATAGATCTATTTCGGGAATTTTCTAGGTTCCCATCATCAGAACACGTTTTGAAAGCGGTAACAATCCCATGCCGAACATCAAACATACATATGAACTAGTTTACTCACTACATGAGAACTAATATACATATGAGTTTGAAGTTAAAGATTATAACCATTGATCAAAAAATAAATTGAAAACTTGTTTGATGTGCAAGATCCACCAAAACTGTATACGAGGGCGAATCAATAAGTCCGTGACTTTTCGAACTTCCGTAGTAGTTATATGAAATGCAACACTGCTCCCATCAAGTACCACCTGTTAATAGACTACTGTCAAATGTTGAGCAAGTTCCGTCATTTACTTTGCTTTTAACAGCTGGTCAAAATATACAACCTTGTGGATTTTTTTAAAAATGGAAAAAAGTGAATTTCGAGTGCTTATTAAACATTATTTTGCGAAAAAAAAACCGTCAATCAAACCAAGGAAAAGCTTGATAAATACTATGGGGACTCTGCACCATCGATTTCAATGCTAAAAAAGTGGTTTACTGACTTTCGTTGTGGTCGCACAAGCGCAAATAACGCTGAACGTTCTGGACGGCCAATTGAGGTCAATACACCTCAAAATGTCGGAAAAATTCACGATATGGTATGGCCTATCGAAGAGTAAAAGTGCGTGAAATTGTTTATGCCATAGGCATTTCATATGGCAGTGTGGTTTCGATTTTAAATGATCAGTGGGTTTAAGAAAGCTGGGTGCCGCGTTTGCTCTCAATTGACCATAAACGTAATCGTGGCCAATAAGGTGATGGCAACAGTTTTTTGGGATGCACGCGGGATAATCCACATCGATTACCTTCAAAAGGGAAAAATAATAAACGGCGAATATTATGCCAACGTACTGGACCGATTTAACGAGGATTTAAAAAAAATAAACGACCCCATATGGCCAAGAAATGCCCATTTTATGGACCTTCAAAAATCCTATTTTGTGGAAGGGATACAAAAATTGGAGAAACGTTGGACTAAGTGTAAAAACACGTTCAAAATTTTACATTTTCTGATGATTTTTTTGTCTACTAATATTTAGTAATGTTTTTGCTTTATTTTAGCAGATTATTTTGTTACTTTCAATTAACTAATTTTGTTTAGCTTTTGTTTTGTTTTTGCTTTTTTACAGGTTTATTTCTATGAGTGTATGCAATCAAATTGGGAGGTTTAATGGGCGTAAATCGACAAATCGGTTTTTAGGGGCATCCTAATGAATACTGAATAGGCAAAAAAATATATATAGGCTAATCATATACCACCATATATGATGATGAATCAGAAACATACAAAACGTACTTTGTCAGTCAGTCTGTCCGTCCGTCCGCTTTAACTAAATAGGCATGAGAGACTTTAAAGTACGACGTATAAATGAATGAATGGGGTATTTTGAAAATGACAGCAATCATTTAATGAATATTAAAATAGGTCTGTTAAATGAACCATTAAAATACTTAAAAATTTGAATTGTAATTGTTGTAGAAAAAAACAAAAAAAAAACATTAAAACAAAGTAGAAAACATGTAAAAGTTCATAAAGTTCACATTAATTACCATTTATTACGAAAGTATACGTGTTTGTAATTTATTAAATGCCTTCTTGAATCATCATCATCATTATTATCGACATCATATTGTACTAAAATACTGGTATTTTGATATGGGGACGGACTATGGAAGTTTTTTATATCAGAAAAAAACATTCTTTTAAAATTTGTTGTACTTGTAGAATAGGGTTATGACTTTTTTTTGCAAAATTTGTAGCTACCACCACTTAATAGGTAATACTGTATTAACCCTTGGACGACCGAACTTAAGCTGCTGCAGATTTTTTGACGAAACTTCGTGAAGACTTGGACCTATGACTAAACATAAATTTTGTGCTGCTTTTGGCGCTTTACTGTTCCCCCCTTCGGAGAAATATAGTTCTAAAGCTAAATCATTAAAGGGCTGTCGCTCCTTAATGGGTTAAGATTTTGTCGGAGTTTTAATTTTGTATTTTGCTTTAAGTTAATCCCAATCCAAAAAGAATATCCATTTTTGTTTAAACTTAAAACTGAAATAACATTATTAATACAAAAAACAAAAACGTAAAAAAAAAATCAAAAAAAAAAAAACAAAGAACAAATTTTTGGGCTTTGGGTTCACCTTGACCATAAGGCTACAATACATGCACTGATAATAATCCATGAGTAAAAATACGAAACAAATGTCAAACTAACAAAAACTTTCGTTTAGTTTACAAAAAAATTCGTTGTTTTGACATTTTTTTCGTATTTTTATACATGGATTATTATGAGTGTAGTTATCGCTAAAAAGCCACATATCGCACTTGATCAACAAGAGGGCATTAACTCAAAATTTTTAAAATATCACTTTTTTCAAGAAATCAACTTACAACATCACTATCTATCTATTGTAAAAATTTCAACGTATTCCGATTACTCTTTCATCTCGAAAACCACTTTTGGGACCATTTTCATGATAATGTAGTGATTACATTTATTCCAACAAAAAGGTATTATTTCGAGTTAATACAAAAGTTCAAATAGAAATGAATCGTATTTTTTCATAAAAAAGGTATTATTTTGATTTGAGCCTTTATTTATGTTAAAAATAATCAAACTGTTTTATTTATATTTGGTTGTATTTTGAGTTGATACTGTTTTGTTGATAAAATTTGTTTTATTCTATAAATTTAAATCGATAAAATTTCAAAAAAATGGTATTAACTCAAAAAATTGATTTTTTTTTGCAATGAGTGGAAAATTTTAAAGCAAAAACAATGTATATATATTTTCAAATGGAATTTGCTTATTATGATATGTTTGAATTTTTAAATTCTGTTAAAATGTGACCATAAACAGTTTTTTGACTCTACTGAAAATTTTAAAATTTTGAGTTAATACCCTCTTGTTGATCAAGTGCGATATGTCTATTGTCGATCACAACAAATGGTAAAAGTGAAAATGGATAAAAGTAAAAATGGGACATATATCAACCATTCGACGTCAAAGGGTTAATAATAAAAAACACTTTTTCGGGTCATTTTGCAACAAAAACCTCCCTCCCACATAAAGTGCATTTTTTTTTAAATGCATATTTTTCACTTTTCACCGAACAAAATTACTGCACAACATATTTTAAAATAGTTTTTACGTAATGAGCTCGTCATTCTGGGTATTTTGATGGCCATATTGCAAAACAACACTTTAATAATGTCATTTTATTGCAAATTATTTGATTCGGAAAAGTATTTGATCAAAATCGATTTTGGGCTACTGACTACAAACATGCATTTGCATGCAATCCCTTGCCCTAGTTATAACCCTATTGTAGATATTGTTAACAGTTTGTCTTCTTTAATGTTTATTTTTTGTTAAAACCTGTCATTTTGTATATTATTGCCCAGTAAAAAACGCTGCTTACATGCAAGTAGGTTTATAAGGGAGTAAACCAAAAAGAATCCCTTACAAACCTGCTTACATATGCCATGATTTTTATTGGAAGCAATACTTTTGGGCATAATAGGCGCGGATTTAAGCTCTTACAAAAAGCTGTGATTTCATGGCTTTCAGTAAAATCATATTTCATGTCTACATTTTACGATTAAAAGTAATAATATGAATATACATAATTTATTTTACATAACATTCTACAGACATTAATTTTTTGTGGTTAAAATTTTTGACATATAATATAACTATTTTATTTCTTTTAACCGCTCCACATGCTAGCTCTTCAGAAACAGTTAAATGACTAATTATTTTTATTACATACTCGAAAACACCAAACACAATCGGAAATCACTCGGGGAAAGTTTTACAGATCGTTTATAATCCACGATATGGAATTTTCTGCATTACAACCTGCATCCTTGTTAGGGAAAACAGTAAGCTCAAAATTTTTGTTTGTTTATTTTTATACGAAAATTATTCGTTTCTTTTGCTGCTTCTCAATATTATGTAGTAGTAAGCACTTACATCAGCGCCTTTGTTTTATTCTGCTTCTAAAAACACGACAATTTTTTACTGGGTATTATTATTATTATGGTCAAAGCGATTTATATGTCCATTAAAAAGGTTAAAGTTATACTTTGTGTACATGAAATGGAAGACATGTTGACACAATTACGGTTCATTTAATTATTTTAAAATTTATTTCGTTATTTTTTTTTTTTTTTACTTTTGTCACAGGGTTTTAAAAATTTTCGTGTCGGCTGCTAATTGAAATTTTAAATGCAACAAGTGTTTATTTGAATAAGATGAAGATGACATACATATATTTGACTTTTTAACATGAAAAAGTTTAAAATTTTTATTAATAAACTTGTGTAAATTAAATTATTAAGAAAATAAAACTAAATTTGTTGAACTGTATATAAATTGTATATTTGATTAAATTTTAACCGGGTGATCAGAATCAAAATTGGAACTTTCAAAAAATATAAAGTTGGGCTAATTAGTTGTAATATTTAGAGTTTTTTAAGAAAAATAATTTCTTCTCAGTGAATTGTTATATATTATATGCGACGATAGCTCAGTTAGTAGAGTACTCGCCTAACAACCAAAAGACCCCAAGTTCGAATCCCAGCGAGACCACGTTTTTTATTTAATTAAAACAATGTTTTTAATAATTTTTTTTATAATGTTTTTTTTTTATGAAAATCTATTTATAGACCCATTATTTTTTCGAAGCCGGTAACCATATAAGCAACCAGTTACTATTAGGTACTGAGTCCACACATTACTTTTATTCTCATCGCCTGTAATATTCATCAGTGAAGTAAGGTGTATTGTAATGAGTGAAGCCCTATGGCGATACATTATTTTACCCATTATTTGGTAATGTGTGGTTTTGCTGGGTTATTAAACATATGTAAGCATCCTTCAATAAAATACTTATACATGAAAGCATATGAAAACGCTGGAATAGGTATAATTTTTTTTTGCATTTTCTATCAATATACAGTTGAACCTCGATTATCCGTGCCTCTATTAACCGGGTACATCTGTTAACCGGCATGCTGGTGGTTTGATTTATACCTCTATTAACCGTGTTTACCTCTGTTATCCGTGCTATTATTTTTTTCCTCTATTAACAGTGCTTCACCTCTATTATCCGTGCAGCACACATATTTATTTGCTTGTTTTTTTCTTTTCACCTTCATACAAAGAGTTAAAATTCGGGAAAAATAAATAACTTCTATTAACCGTGTTTTCGATTATCCATGCTGAGTCCAGTCCCGTGCAACCCGGATAATCGAGGTTCAACTGTATATAATTTTTTTTAAATTGCAAGTTTCATGCAGTAAAGGGTTAAAAAGATTTTAAAGAAACAAAGGAAGATGAATATTTTTCCATAAATATGGTTTCATTTTCGGTTGTTGTTAGCAATATATCAACAATTTTTTGCTATGAAGTGTTGTCACTCATTGTAGATTTTTAATAAGATCGGCAAATTTCGGCAGACAATTTAACATGTCCCTTAACCCTTAGAGTACAGAGTCTAGTTTTTGACATTAAAGTACGGAGTGTGGTCACTGAAGTCCCCCACTCAAAAATGGTTTTTATTTTGTTTATAAGTTGGCATAATAATATTAGGAAGACTGTTAGAAAAGTAAAAAACGATTATTTAATTAAATTTGCAGCATTTATTTTCAAAAATTTAATTTTTGAAAATTAAATTCTTGAGAAGAAAGAAATTATTTTTTAAGTTATTAAAGAAAAACTAATCTTGGGGGACCTAAAGTCCCCCACTCCGTACTCTAAGGGTTAAAGAAGACACTTTAGCTATTTGTTTCAAATAAACTTCGTGCTGATCCGTTATGAACACCAAAACTTGTCTCTTAGAGAATTTTTGTTTTTTTTATTTAACGAAACAAGTTGTTTCTCTAATTGAATAACACTTAAAATGATTTCAAAGTTGTAGAAATGCGTTACGATATGGAAACAGGAGAAACTGAGTTTTTAAATAAAAAAAGAAATGTTTAAAAAGTCGTTTCTAATAAAAAGTTATACGCTTTTAAAGATGGTCAATTCTAACTAACAAGGGGAGTCTCCCGATATGTTCTCTCTGATCTTAATGCAATTTGGATATGTGATAAAGAGAAAAAAAATTAAGAGACAGGAATTTTTTTTAGCGGGTCATTTTTATATTTAAGGGTTAAAAAGTGGGGTCAAAACTTACCCGATTTTTTTGTTTTTTTGGCTTATTGCGAATTGTTTCAGAGAAATTTGCGATAAATATGGTACCAAATAAAAGAACTTTTGAAGACGTATACCTGTTAATACGAAACATGTCCCATAACTTTCAAGTATTTTTTTTTATTCAAAAAAATGTGTTTTAAGTGGTATTAAACTGGCTTTTTGTTAAAGAATTATAGTTGGATTAAGCTAAAAAAACGGTATATTAATGTCTATTACATTTAATCGAGGGGGTGTCTCAGGTTTTTCCGACATTCGCAATTGTTCGGCCTTTATCCGACTCCTCCCGAATAGCAATTTAACCTATATTTAAAATATTTGAAATAAATGGCAACCCTAACACACTACATAGGCAATATTGGTATCAAAATTTTTGTTTTCTCGAGTACAAATCTTAATTTCAAAAGTTTCAGACTCGTGTTTTCACACAAAAATGTATTAACTTTGAACCCACCTTTTAACCCTTTACCCTTATTTTTTTTTCTTTACCACATATCCAAATTTCATTAACATCGAAGAGAACCCATCTGGAGACTCCCCTTGTAAGTGTTATTGATATTTGTATTTCACTCAAAAATATTCAAGTTCAAAGTACGGTTATTTTGTTACTGTTGACAAATTTGGCAAACGTTTTGCATTTTCCTACTCAATAAGAAGTTCTTTTTCACATTTGATTAAATACAATTTTTATAAAAATTGAAAATTAAAAAACAGACTTTTATCCAGCTAGATTGGCACACCGTGCACCGACCGCATGCTTGTATGCATGAGTGCTTGCATATTTTGCTGTGCTTACTTTAGCCGTCAAATGGTCTATGAATTTTCATAGAAAAACTATATCTATGCGTTTTTATTTTTCTGTTGTTTCTTCTTTCTTTTTAAATTTTAGATTTTAAAGAAGCACTTTATTTCCAAGTAATTAAATTGATTGTATGTACAAGTTCTATTATAAAAACTAAATCTTAAATAATCTTAACGCACTAAGTAAAGCCAAAAATCCCTTAAAACAAGAACTTTTTGGGTGGCAAACAAATATCTTAAAAGTTAAATATGAAAAAAAAAACAAACATTTATCTACCATCATGCTAAAGAAACACTCAGAGTAAAGTACACTGAAAAAAGTGGTAAGCTAAAATCTCTTATAATAGATTTGATGGAAGCTGCATTTACATTTACCATCTAAATCCAGTTTAAGCTAGATTTCGACCATATGTTGGTTGTTGTATAAAATGATAAACAAACTAGATTTCGTAATCTAGTATAAATTGGATTTCGAGCATAACGCAACCTAAAATAAAATTAGTTTTTTAAACAAATATTTAATTGAAGCTATTAATAGTTTAATTGTATTAAATAAACGCTTACAATTTTTAGTAGTTAATAACATTAATTGATATTATTAATTACGTAATTAAAACACATTTTTAGTTTTTTTTTTCTGTGTATAAGTTGCATGCAGTTTGAAATCTGTTGTTTTTTCCAAAACACGAGACATCGTCTTGCAAAAGTTTTTAAAAACAAATAAGAAAATAAAACAGAATACAAAAATTATCTTTAGTCATTATCATGGTTATAATCTGTATGTCTTATACTAAAGTTTAAATATAAGATTTTGAGAAGAAAAAAAACTACGTTTTTTTACAAGAAAAAGAATATAGTATATCATGAGTTCTTTGATACATCACCAGCAAACACAAATATGTTTTTTTTTTGACATTTTTACTCATATTTACGTTTTTGCCATTTTTAGATTTTTCATTTTTGAGCTTTAAAATTGCCTTTTTCATAAATTCTTTGCTTTAAATGCTTTTTTCGTCAATGTTTTTCAAAATAAAAAAATAGCAAAACTACAAACAAGGTAAAAATTGTTTGTAGTGTTGCCTTTTTTACAATATTTTTTTGCCATTAACACCTCGGATTTTGCCATTTGTACATAGGAAATGGAATTGATCAAGGGTCTTCGAATTTGATTAATTTGTTGTACACACATGCCAGAAAACATATCAAATCAACCACCCGATATCATCAACCCCTTCCGATTTCAACCAAACTTGGTATATAAATGTACATCATATATGTACCTATAACATCGTCCAAATGTGGGACAGCTAATCCCAGCGGATCTTTAAATTTCACGTTTCAAAATATGAAAAAAATTCGATAATTTAAAAAAAGTAATCATATTTAATATCTTTTTAATGTTTTACGCTACGGGAGTCATTTATACCTAATTTTGAAGCTACTAGTGTACACAAATTATTCACTTCTCTACGACAAAATGCATCGCTCCTCATTTTAAAGGTACTTAAATCGGGGTTTACTGGTTCACAAAAATAATTCAATTCTTGACGGTAAAATGCATTTTTTTCTAAATCCGTGCTTCAAGCAGCTTTATTTTAAAACACTGGTTTTCTAAAATTTTTAAAAAAATATGTTAGTTATAAATTACTTCCCTATGCCGTGATATTTTCTCCAAAAAGCACCAACAGTATTTTACCTCCAAAGAAATATTTTCTTTCTGAACATATAAAGTGTGTATACTTTTCTGAAAGGTCTTTTTATATAAAAGCGAGTTGGGTTAAAAAAATTTTGATTTGTACATACTTTTCCCCCAGCCCCCCAGTCGCTTCTAAAGTTGCCACATTTTTAAGGCAAATATCAACTTTAAGCCATATTTAGGATCAACATTAAAACTTAGACTCGATATTACGTCACTTGTGCCTGTTTTAAATGTCATTGCAATCGGAACACTAAGTAAGAAATGACAGAATTATTTCCAAAAATTGTGTGATATATCCCACTGTGCGTTAGAGCTAACAACCCAAAACTTGTATAATGACATATTTATATGACACTTAACTTCCATACCAAGGGGTACAGGTCAAAAATTTCTATAATTTTTGATGATTGTATATGGAATGAGTCAGATACTTCATACAGCAAATAACACATCACCACATTCAGATTTTCAAACTCGTGATTTTTTCACTGTTTTAATTTTCAAAATAATTCAAAAAATTCCCAAAGAGTTTGTATGTAATTTTGAAGATCCCTATATACGAATTTGTATCGGATATCTCGGATTCAAAAAACATTAGATTCGAATGGTTGTCATTTTCCATATTTATGCAATAAAAAAATACATATATTACAAAAAAAAACTTTTTTGATGCAAATGCAATTTTTAGATGAATTATTGAATTTGTTCTACCCCTTCAAAATTGTTTAATCATGCATCAATTGAAAATTTATAAATTTTTTATAAAATTAAATTTCGCTTTTTCTGTGACCCTAATGCCTTCTAATTTTCCCGATTTTTTGAAGAAAGCCTAGAGATTTTTTCACGGTTTTAATTTTAAAAAAAATTAAAAAAGTCCCTAAAGTATTCCTATGGGGAATGAGTCAATTGGCTTAAAAGTGACTGGTTAAAGAAGGACTTATCACAGAACTGGTATAATTTAATACTGAAATTACTAATCCTGTGACTTGTAAAGGGAGGACATACTACTTAACCAGAATGCTTATAAACAAGAAAAAGCCAGTTGGCCAGAATTTTACTCTTTGGAAGCTGTTTAGTTTTCGTTTATTTTACACGACATGGTCCTTTTGCGACAGTCCTGTGGTATGCCCATCTTTGGTTAGTCCTGTGGCATGCCACTATGTGGTTTAAAGCAGGACAAATGACCCCCTCCTATGACAAGCCAATGTTAATGTTGCTAGTTGTTTACATAGGGTAGGGTTTAGCAGAGGACCGGTCTCTGGCACGAAGGGACCGATCCTGTGGCAGACGCAGAACCGGTCCCATTCCCCATAGGGATGTAACTTTGAAGAGCCATATATTCGAAAATTGTGATACAATTTTTCTAATTCACACAGCATTCAATTGCTATGGTTGTCTTCTATCACATTTCGCACGAATAGTTCAAAAGTGACTCAACTCAAAATTTTTAATTTTTCAGAAATCGAAAAAAAATATTTCCAACTTTATACCAATTGAAACATAAAGAAAGACATAACTGTTTTTTAGCAACAGTTAACAACAACAAAATACACTGATATTTTTTTCATAGATAAACAAGTGTATTGTGCATGGTTTAAGCATATAAACCCGAAAAATTTAAATTTTGAGTTGAGTCACTTTTGAACTAGGTGCGCGATTTATGCTATAAAAAAATTCAAATTTAAAAAAATGCATTTTAGAAGCAAATGCAATTTTAAGATGCATTTTTTTAAATATGAATCAATCGAAAGCTTAACATTTTTATATAAATTTAGTAGATTTTTTTTTTTTTAATTTTTATTATTTCCATAAAAAAAAATTATTTTTTGTATAATTTGTAGTTTTTATATTTTCAATAGGGTTTGAAACCGTTAAAAATACATTATATATTTTTAACAAATAAAGCGATTTTTTCTAGTTTATAAGCCCAAAAAATGGATTTTTGATGCAATTGTAATTTGCATCTGCATCAAAAATTATTTTTTTTTTTTTAAATAAACTTGAAAAAATCACGTTTTTGTATTGTTAATGTGTGTTCTGAATAGAGATGACAAACGGGAAATTCCGAATCCAGAAATTCCTGAATTTTCGGTATTTAGTAAATCCCCTAAATACCGGCATTTCGCAAATTCTTTAATTTTTCGAGAACTTACGGGATTTGTTTTTTTTTTTTTTTGCTAGTTGAAGCCAACCGATTTTTTTGGTTAAAAAAATCAAATACTGGAATACCAAAACATCCCGGGCTTTTACAAAATCCCCAAATCCCGGGATTTTTAAATATCAATCCCGATTGGCAAACCGTAGTTCTGAATTTAAAACTGTTGTAAGACCTGCTCAAAATACAAATTTACAAATTATACAAAAAAATTAAATTTTTTGTATGGAAATAATTGATAATAGATTAACAAAAATCAAGAAAATTAGATGGCATTTTAAAAAATGTAAATTGATTCATATTTAAAAAATTTTGCAGGGGGATAACACTTTAGAAAATGCATCTTAAAATTGAACTTGCATCAAAAATGCATAAATGTGAAAGAAGACAACCGTAGTAATCAAATGCTATTTGAAATAGAGAAATTCGATCACAACTTTCGAATGGCTCTTCAAGTTTGCATAGTTTTGGAACTTTTTGAATTTTTTTAAAAATTTAAAACGGTGACAAAATAGCGTGTTTTTGAAAAATTAAAAAACCGGATAAGGAGATGTGTTAATTATGGGCTCCACATAGAATATATGTTTTTAATATAAAGAAAATCGGAAGACATGAGGTGATAAAAATGGCAATTTTTTCATTATCCAGCAACGAACTCGTGATATAGAAACATTGTTTTCTACGGATGTGATAATAACTTAAAAGTACTAACAGATGACTTAAGTTTTATATACGTTTCCTTAAATACCGCCAAAAGCATATTTATTTTTTCATAAGCTAAATCCATCAGCATTTGTTTTTTGTTTAAATAAAAAAAAAAAATTTTTTTTTAAATAGGTCACTACTATTTTTTGAAGAGTATTAATTACATTACCACGTTTTAAGATTTACTAATGCGTTATTTTTTTTTTTTTTTCACTGATTTTATTTTCATTTTTTTCCGTTTTTCATTTTTATGTAAGTTCTTAGTTTTTCTAATTCTAATGAGGCATATAAGCCACAAATACTGAAAAAGTACTAAAAGCCCATGCATGATATATTAATGAGACCATGGCGGAAATAAAACTAAATGAAGCAGGCTTTGAGTGTATTATTTGTTGAATAGTAAAATTAAAAAACCAAAAAAAAAAAGTAAAATACATTAAACTAACAATATTTCTGTAATTAACCCACATATTCAAATGTTATTAGCAAGTTTTAAAAATCTATTAAAATAGTTTTTAGTACACCATTTTTGGGGTGGTTTATGCAAAAAATCTCATGGTTTTTCTATGCAAAATAAATTAAGCAACCACGAATGCATCACATTGAAAAAGTTATGGCTCAAATAGATTTTCATTAAAGATATTTTAATTAAAGATATTGCCAGGAATCGAACCCATAAACAACAAAAAGGTTACTCTGATCTTTTAAGGGCTCTACCCTCAATAGAAATCAATAAAACCAACAATATTAAAACAATTAAAAAATATAAAGAAATGGTTTGTTAACAAAATTCTTTATGTGATAGAAAAGACACATTGCTACAGTCCGCGAAAAAATCAAAGCATACAAAATAAAAATTAAGTTTTCTCTGTGATTATTAGGGCAAGCAAAAATAAGATAGAGCTTGTTTCATAGTTGAAAAGATAGAACTATTAAGACTAAATAAAAGTTCTGATCATGAAATTATGAAAGATTTGAGCCCCGGCGTAGCTAGACCATTTTTTGGATGATGCTATGGCCCACATAAAGAAAATTAGGGTTTTTGAAAAAAATGTATATAAGTTTTATTTCCGAGATTTTAAAGTGTTTTGAGCTTTTCTAACGATTGAGAAACTAATTATAAGTCTCAAAAGTTGACAATTTGATGAGAATAATCCACTTGCAAAATTTGTTCGACTCTTTTGTCAACATCTTTTTGTAAACTTTTTGTACACAAATAGAATAAAATTTATAAAATTTGTTGTCAAAACTACTAAAAATTTGTTCAAAATGACGTGCAAGAAAAACTGCTGAAATTGGGAAATTTTTTAGCCAAATATTAGTAAGATAAGTATAGCAAAAAAAATCTGTTAAATATATAAATGTTTTGTTATATTTGATTTAAATTAAAATAATTGAAAGCTACAAATCAATCTGATAACTATTATTAGACAAAAATATGGCCAAAAAAATTTGAGATTTTCAAAGATTTTTATGCAAATAAAAATCTGACCTTCTAAAATCAGCAGTCTACAATTTTTTATCAAATATTTCGTTCAAATTTAGCAGGATATACTGTTATTTACATTCAACTAAATTGAAAGCAAATATAACAAAACTTTTGTAAATTATAAAATTTTTGTTTGCGTTTTTTTTTTCTACAAATATTCAGCGAAATTGTTTGATGATTTTAGTAGATTAAATCGTTATTTTCAATTAACTAAAATTTAACTCGAATTTAACAAATATTTTTGTAAATTTAACAGTTATAGTTTTGTTGTTCTTTTAAAAATAATATTTAGCAAAACAAATTTGGTAAATTTACCAGTTTTTTCTGCAACGTTATTTGTAATTAATTTTTAGTAGTTTTTCTGATATTTTTACAGGTTTATTTTTATGAGTGTAAGTTTTGGATTAATTCCATGAAAACTAACGTATGATACATAATTTTTAACTAGTTTGCTAAACTCGAGTATGGTTTACTTTTTTAAATGAACATAATTTTCACTAAAATTGGGTTTTTCTTTTAACTATATTTAGAAATTTTCTCTACTTCGAAAGACGTTTGACAAATTTTTCAAAATGTTCGTCTTCATAACATAGATTACATAGATCTCAAACTCTTTGACATTAGCTGTCAGTGCACGTAACTCTTGAGAATGTGTTGGACATACGTGGTATACCTATACAAAAAAATATTTGAATTATTAGCTTTTTAAATGACAATATGATCCTTTTGAAAACCATCAAAATTTAGCTTTTCACAGTATGATATTATGAAAGATGTATATGTATATTTATAGAAAAAAAGACATAAAGTTTTAGAAATCTTTATTTTAAATGAGCATCTTTGGTGGGGAAAGACATTTTAGTAAAAAAAAACTTGCGATATTAAGAAAAATGCACAAAGGACTGATAACGTTATTTTTTTCTGCGGGGGGAGGCTAAATTATTATAAATTATTATTATTATAGACTGGCCTATCTACGCCGGTGGTTTTGAGCTATATTTGCTACAGTTATTTTAGCTTATATTTTGAAATTTGCTTATATTAGCTTGTAAATATTACCTACTTTTTTCTTTAAAAATTAAGCTTAATTTATTTTTTTTTTTCTTTCTATTCTTGCTATTTTTTAGAATTCGGTGTTTTAGAGATGTTTTCATTGAAAGTTGAAAATTTAATAAGCATTACATCAAAAAATATTTTGATAATCCAATTTAAACTTTGAAGCTTAACCCTTTAACCGGCAAGCCCGCCTCTAGGCGGGGTATTTTAAATTGGCCATTAGTTCGCCAAAAAAGTGTTTTATTATAAAAATGTAAGCTATATCGATAGAGAACGAAGTTATCCACATATTTTGCAAAGTAATATTTTGTGTACATGTCATGGTTTGGAAGCGAGAAAGCGTTATAGTTAAAATTTTCAGTAATTTCAAAAAATAAATATTTTGAAACAACCACAATTTTGAAAAGTCCTTAAAACACATTTCTGTTAACATGAAACCATCCATATTCCACACAAAGGAAGATTAAAGCTTAAACTTTTGGAAAATACTCTAAGTTTGTTCCAAGGACATACAAGACTTTAAAAGGATACATATAAAGGACATCATCTTATCTTGAAAACGAGAGGACGGATTTTTATGAAATTTGGCAGAAATATTATATTTGGTAACACTATCAAAGCTTCAAAGTTTCGTCAATATATATTAAAGTTAAGGTTCGTTTTCGCTCGATTTCGCGTTTTTCGAAAAACGAAAATCGCCATATCTTTTTATCTAAAAGCTCAAAACGACTAATTTTTGGACTGTTGTTATATCTTTGTAAGAAGAATAATTTATGCCTTAACTTTTTAAACTTTATAGGTTAGTTTTTGAGATAGCCTCTAAACCTATTTTGACCCATATCGCCTAAAATAGTCAATAAAAAAAATGTCGCTAAAACATCAGATTGTTTCACAATTTGTTAAATAAGTTTTGGGACTTTGGCACATTTAATTACTATAAATGCAATTAATGTTTATCCCGATGAAAATAAATTTAAATAACAAATATGCAGGTGCTTGTGCAAATTTAAATGTAACTGACACTAATAGAAAACATATGATTTTCTATTGTTGATTTACTTGAATAAACGTCACTACATTGCTAGGTCTGTCAAAAAAACAGAGTAGTATTTGGAAGATGACAAAGCCAATTGTGACAATATTTTGTTGTTGTTTTTGTTTTTTTCTTTGATATTTTAAATTTTGAATCTCGCTCCTAGACGAGGACAAGAAATTCTCATTGAGTTTGTGATTTAACATAACAAATATCTCTAGAAATTCTAATAACAAAGTCCCCTGAAGATTTCCTTGGGCAGGAATGAAATTCGGATAGGGACACGCCTACATCAGATTGTTTCACAATTTGTTAAATAAGTTTTGGGACTTTAGCACATTTAATTACTATAAAAACAAAATATTATTGATTTCTCGTGCCGAACAAGTGGAATAAATTTCAGTCCAAAAAAGCTTATGCCGGTTAGAGGGTTGAGAAAACAATTTCTTTCCTCCACCTTTGTTTGACCGACGATGTTCTAAAACACAAATTTTACACAAATTTTATTTGTGGTAACGATTGTAATAAAAAGATATAAAATTTTACGTTTTATTTTTTAAATTAAACAGCTTATTTTTATATTTAAACGACTTATTTTACTGTTTTTCGAGCTTAAAATATTTTTTTTTTGGTTGCCCTAGTGATGATGTAAGATCCGATGGCCACATAAATATGTTTCATATGATGAAGGGTAAAATTGTTATTCGTGGATTTTTAACAAAACGTTATTTGTAGAACGAAAAATTAAAGCATAAAGATCAAAGAACTTTGTTTTATGTGTCGAACAGACCACAAAGAGGAGCCTGAAAAGAGTCTTTTGGAAATGTACTCTTTAATAAAAACTGGATTGTATAAATTTGTAAAAATCGTTATTACTAATTTGAATATAAATGCAAATTTTAGACATAAAAGTGTGTACCCAACTATTCCAATACATTTAACCAAGAAAGCATTATATTTGGCACATTAAAAAGTCAAAACACATAAGTTTCTTTCATTAGTAGTATGAGTAATTCCATGTCAAACCGAACGATTTTTTACATCACGATTTTAGTTTGCTTTAAAATTTCAAAGATATTTGACACGATTTTTGGAAAAAAAAAATATAAAAAAATCAATACAGTGTACATATAAAATATTTGCAAATTTGTAAATTCTACGAACCATAAAAAAAATGGATTTTCAGTTTGTTTGCGTTGGTTCTTTCGAGGACTGTATGAGGAAATGTTCGCTGATGTGGCGCTAACTTGGTTTAACGCTATATAAAAAATAAGCAAAGTGAAATATTTTATATACAAATGCAGCAGCTTATAAACCAGAGCAAGCAAAACTATGACACGCATGTCACTAGTGACACCAGAGCAAATTTTCGGTGGCACTCGAAATTTTCTTGAATATTTCCAATTATCGTAAGTCTTAAATTTTTCTACATCATTTTCGTATAAAATCGATAATTCTTTTAATAGTAATCAAAGTTAAACAAGCTTTTCGGAACATAAACACGCTAGTAGAAAAAAATTGTTAAAATGTTAGCAATAAAACTGCAGAAATTGGCAAATTTTTTTTGCTAAATATTAGTAAAATAAGAATAACAAAAATAAATCTATTTAATATAAAAAATTGTAGTTACTTTAGCATTAGTTAATTAAAAGTTACAAATTAATCTGTTAAAATCAGCAAAAACTTTTCTAAATATTAGTAAATAAAAAAATCTAAAAAAAAATCGAAATTTTCAAAGTTTTCTTTTGATTTTTTAATGCAAATAAAAATCTGCCCTTCTGAAGTCAGCAGTCTACAATTTAGCAATTACTTCTGTTGATTTACAGAAAATTCTGTCATTTGCATTCAACTAAATTAAAGGTAATTGTAGAAAACATTTTGTTTGTTTGCTGTTTTTAGTCTACAAATATGCAGCAAAATTTGTTGCTGCATATTTGTAGAATTAAATTATGTTTAATTAACAGTTTTAAATTTGAGGTTCTCATCTTACTATTATAAAAAAAAAAATGAATAGCTTTAGCAGTTTTTTTTTTTTAACGCAATTTTTAACTAATTTTTATTAGCTTTATTTTCAGGTTTATTTCTACGAGTGTAGGTTCAAAATTCGCCCTTAAAATATGTAATAACAAATTTAAATAGATGAGATTTGTGTAACAAAAATTCGTAAAAATTTCTTGAAATTTTAGATTTATAGTGGGAAAAAGTGGAAAAAAGTCTCATAATCGGAGAAATCAAATAAATGCCAGGAAATTTAACAAAAATTATAAATTCTGCAAAAAATTGTAACTAAAAAGACCGGAAAAAAGACACTTAAAAAACAAAAAAATTAAAAAAAAATATACATAATATTTTCAAAGCCAGAAAATCTTAATAAAAATGTATACGAACGAGCGCTGGAAAATTAGAAATCCCAAAAAAATCTTGTAAATAAAAGGAAAAACTAAATTTTTAAAAGAAAACTTTTTTAAATTTTAAAATATTGCACTAGAAAAGGTCTTTAAAAAATGAAATTAAGCTGTCACGCGACAAAAGTTTTACAACAAAATAAGCTTGTTTTTGGTACGCAATCAAGAAAGTCTTGCCACTCCTGTTATAGGCCAACTTTGGGAATTTTTTGGCTATAGATCATATTCTTGTGGCAACAATATATTATAATGATTTTCGAAAAAAAATCTTAAAAGGCTCACTTTAGCAAACATGCATTCTTAAGCCAGACTTAATTAAAAAACTTTGTAAAAGCGTATAAAATAGTTAGAAAACGATAAAAATCTGCGAAAATTTTTATTTATTAAAAGATTTTATGTGTCGTTTAAAGTCGCGAACAAAATAAAATATTTACATTTAATAAAAATAAAATGTTAATTTGTAAACTAAATTTTTATAGTGGTAATTTATGGAATGTGGGAAAATTGCAAATAAATATACCTTTAGACAGACAGACTAAAGCGAAAGTGAAGGACACGGATCTTAGGAAATTTTTTATATTTTTATGTGTATGTCATATTTTGTTATTTTTTTTTGTTTTGTTTCTAGAATTATCTACGGCCTTTAGCTTCAGTCCAAATTGTCATCATTTAGACAACCAGGGATGTAAGTAGTTAGAATATATTTTTGTTTATGTTATATACAATTTGTTCTATATATTTTCAGATATTAAAATAATTAATGTCGTCAATGTATGGACATTTTTATATTTTGTAATGCATACACTCAAAAAAAAAAGTTTGTAAATTCAGCAAAAAATTTTGTTGAGTTAGCAAAATTTTAGTCAGGAGGGTGCTTGCAAAAAAAATTGCTAATGTCAGCCAAATCTTTTGCTGAAAAACAGCGAGCTGATTTTTAGCAACAAAATTAGTAGATTCAGCAAAAGTTTTGCTAACACTTAGTAGATAAGAAATAAAAAAGCCTTGGTAAAAATGAATAAATTTTTTGCTGAATTTTAGTAGACTGAAAAAACGCAAAAAAATTGTAATTTAGTTAATATATTTGCTGAAAATCATAAAACATATTTTTGTGATTTTTTTAAAAATAATTTACAATAATTACGAAATATAAAAATTTTCATTTTCCCATATTGACGACATGAATTAATTTAATATCTGAAAATATATAGAAATAAATATATATAACATAACAAAAATTTTCTTTCAACTACTTACATCAATGGTAGTCTAAATGATGCTTTCTTTTAAAGGACGCAACTGCCGAAGATAATTATAGAAACGAAACGAAAAAATAAACAAAAACAAACGAAACGAAAAAACAACCCTTTTTTGCAATAAGAAAAAGGAACCATAAAAATCTACCTAAGATGTGTGTCTTTGTCTTTCGCTTTACTCTGTCTACATGTCTGCATATGTTTGTTTGCAATTTGACCGCACTAGATTATTAATCTATTAACATTTATTATAGAAATACATATTAAATTTAAATATTTTCTTTTGTCTTTTATTTTATTAATAGACAATTATTTTCACAAGCCGGTGACAAAGCAAAGAGTTGTACTTTTTAGTATCATTTTCCTCTTCTCTACTACATCTTGACATGCCGCGACATCTGCTTCATTCTGCGTATATCTTTCAATCTGGTTGTCGTCCACACTATTAATGTGCTTATCAGCACAATTTTTTTTAGCAAAATTAATTAGTAAAACATTAGTAAAGCATTAGTATAAAACAGTTAAGTGCTGAATAAGTATAACAAAAATTTTAGCTGAAAACACGATTTTAGCAAAACAATTTGCTAAAAAATAGTATACCTGATTTACAAGACGTTTTACTAACTTTTGTACTAACTTATTTTTTTGAGTGTAGTCAATTCTTTTTTAAAGAATCGCAAAAATTTTTTTTAGCAAATAAATTAGCTGAAGTATAATTTTTCGACAAAAATTTTATTAAACTTTTGCTAAATTTACTAAGTTTTTTAGAAACACCCTCCTGACTAACATTTTGCTGACTCAGCTAAATTTTTGCTGGGTCAGTGTTAAGTGTAGCTGTAGCGAGGATTTCCAAAAATTATAAAATTGCATTCATAACGATTCCTAACGCCTGTTCTTTAAAAAAAAAATAAAATAATGCATAAAAAAACAAAAAACTAATAAAAAAAACTACTAAAACTGAAAATAATGCTAGTTTTTTAACAAAATTTTGAGAAAAAAAATGTGAAATACTAAATGTATCCATACACCACGCAATATTTTTGAGCAACTTTTGCTATTGTGCAATATATTACCAGTTAGCAGGTTGTACAATATATTGGAAAAAATCAAAAAGGTGTTGATTCTTTTCGCGCAACCAAGAAATGTGAAAAATATGTTAGTGTGTTGGCCACGTTGTCAATTTTTATATCTCTCCACAACAGAACAAAGAGTGGTGCCATATTTTGTTCAACAATATTGTACAACTTATTGCACTGTGTAGGGCAAAATGACAATAATACTCACAATAATATTTGCAATAATATTTGCAAAGTGTATGGGTACCTTAAAAGTATCACTTTTACAAATTTTTGGAATTTTGGAAGTTTATTTTAAGTTTTGACTTTGCGAGTCTTTTACTTCAAAATGGTCATGCAATAAAAGTAATAAAGGCTCCGCCATCTAACGTTTTTTTTTTCAACTAGTGCTTATTTCGTGAGTGGTAACACTTAGCTTATGTCTGATTTGACAGATAATTAGTTTTATCCTTCCGCTGAACGAATATGGTTGTGTATACGCTTGAACAACGCTGGGAAATATTGCGACATTACTTTGAAAATCATGGTAATGTTGCAGAATGTGTGCGAAAATGTGTGCGGATTTTGGAAGAAGAGAAGCACCGTCAGCTCCGTATGTTCGTTAACTTGTGAAAAAGTGAAAGAAACTGGCATCCTCATCGATAAAAGAGTGAAAAGCCATAAACAGTGCGTACAAAGTTCGTAAAGGACAATATTCGTGAAGCCATTGGTGAAATACAGCTGCACACAATCGATAATGTGCTTAAAAATTGGACCGATCGTGTAGGCTACTGCATGGCCAGCCGAGGCAGCCATTTGAATGAAATTATTTTCCATTATTAACCGGAAGGATTGTACTTTCAAATAAAAAAAGAAATTTGAGAAAATATTCAGTAGTTTTTTTATAGCATTTTCAAAAAAAAAAAAGTTATTTGGCGGACCCTTTATTATTTCCATTTTTATTGGAAAACTTAAATATTAAAAAAAAAAAAAAAATTGTCCCAGTTTTCAATAAAATGTAATAAGTCAAAAACAAAAAAGTCTGGTCAAAAAATGAAAATTTTAATTTTAAAATGAAAATGAAAATATTTCTATAACTGTAATAGATAGAATGTAACTGTTTTCCCATTTTCCATTTTCCTTACCGAATGCATTATTTTTCTGAAAAAATCATTGAAATTGGTACATAATTGTAGAAGTTAAAGTCCTGTTTTCAGACTTTTTTCAATTTCAGGATATATGGGAGGTATGCGTGTCCTTGCACCGATTTCCTAAAAATGTTGTACATGTTTATTGTTTCATTATATCTACGACAACTCCCTCTATTTTTTGTTCATTCGCTATATGGGAACAAAGCATTGTGCGTCGATCTCAAGCCTGTGCGTCGATCTCGGCCTATCGTCTCAAGCCGGCCAAACTACCTCCAACGGCATTTGTCTTTAGCCGCAGCCGTAATTTTGCCACGTAAAGATTATATTGAAAAAGTAAAGTTGTGATTAACATTCAAAAAGTTTAAAATTTCGTAATTTAAACAGAAAACAGTCAAAAGATTTCTAAAAATCGATTATAAATAAAATCAATTTACTTAGAAACTCGTTAATAAAAATACCAAATTTAAGTTTCCAAAACTCATTCTCTTTTACCTCCTTTTTTATGTTATTGTATCATTTATCTGTTAAATTTTTTGGTTTGCCTTTTTTTGGCAAATCAATAGTTATATTTTTTATAGAAAATCTTTTTCTATATGGGGCGTTTCATCACAAGTGACCCAACTTTTGAAAATGATGTCTTCCGATCGGGATGAAGGTTAGTAATATTGGACACAATTTTTCAACAAGATCGGTCAAGAACTCTCTGAGTTAGAGGGGGTCAAAATTTGACAAAAAGGTGTTTTTTTCTCATCCATGTAACTTATTACCTATTGTTCTTAGCAAAATTTGTCCAAAATAGTTTAGATAGCAATTTCTTCAATCTTTTTCTCACACCCCCAAACAAAAAGATGGGAAAACTAAAAATTAAGTATAAAAATAGTTCTGATATAAATGGATCTAATGTGATTAGGATTACATTTTATTAAATTATTTATCTTTTTATATATTAATTTAATTATTATTACAAATAAATAAAAAAAAATAATTTTTCAACATTTCTATAGAAAAAAAGTGATGTTATTCCTGAGGTTAACATATTGTGGGTATTACAGTATCGAGGGTATGAAATTTTAGTTAGGTATGTTACATACCGTCGGAAAGATTAATTTGTCTAGTTTCTCAGTAGAATTTTTTCTTTTAAGGTTTTAGAAACACTTACACACGAATAGGAAATAATTCAAAATAGTGCGTATGCTTAAAATTTAAAAACCTTTGTCTTGAGTTACAAAACATTTTTTTTATAGATATCCAACTAGCATCCCACTAAGCGACTCTTTAAGGAAAAGACCTAAGCTTTCTTTTGAGCATAAAAAAATTGACATATTTTGAAAAAAAAAGTCAAAAAAGTTTTTGATTTTGAAAAAATAGTCGAAAAAAAAAATTTTTTTTTTTAAATATTTTTTTTCGAAAGATTGAAGAAATGGCTATCTAAACTATTTAGGACACATTTTGATAAAAACAAGTTACATGGATGAGAAAAAAACACCTGTTTGGCCAAAATGTCAAATTTTGACCCCCTCTAACTCAGAGAGTTCTTGACCGATCTTGTTGAAAAATCGTGTCTAAATTACTTTCCAGTAGGACTAACTTTGGTGCAAATTTCATCCCGATCGGAAGACACAGTTTTCAAAAGTTGTTACTTTGTTACTTGACATGAAACGCCCCATATATAGATTTTTTTTCTATCCCAAACATATATTCAGCCATCTAAACTGCGGCATCTTTGCCAAGATAATACACAAACAAAGAAATGTAGTAACAAAAAATAATAAAATAAAAATGGAAATAGTTTTTTGTGTAGCATTACAAATCGTGATTTTTTAAAAATTTTTTTTTATACGTTTGTAATTTTAGTGGATTTTTTCGTTAAAGTTTTTTTTTCAAAGATTTATGGTTATTTATGCTTTGATTTCTGGCCAAGGTGTAAAAAAAATAATGAAAATAAGTTTACTTTTCACATGGAATGTTATTTTTTAATTAAAATCATGATTTGATAAGGTCAATGATAAATGAATATGAGTTTCTGATTAGGAGGGGGAAAAATTTTAGAAAAAACTGTAATTAAACCGTAGTTTGTTTTAAAAAAGAAATCGTTTAAACTTCGAAAGAATTACCAAGATTTAAAATTTGTTCTTTAAACAAACGTAATTTGTTAAAATAAGTTAGCGCATAGTTCGATAAACAACAATATAACAATATAGTTTTAATTGAAATCAATAATTTAGATAAATTTTGATTATTGACTGTTTAAAGTAAATTGTGTTCAAGTGATTTGTTTTTAAATAAACTTTTGCAATTTAGAAAAATGTTAATTGGATTTGAAATAAGTTCTGTTTAATAAACTAATACCCTTATTACACACTAGGAGAAAATCATAACTTTTAAAAACTAATAACCCACCAATTCTATATATATCAGGTACGCTTAATTCAATGGCGTACTTTATTTTTTTTTCACGCAAAGAAAAAATATGGTTGGGGCAATTATATTCGAAGAGCATCATACATTTTTGGATTTATGATTGCGACAACCATGTTGATATGGTTGTGACAACTATGCCCTTACATTTTTCTAAATCATAATATGACAATTAGATTAGATAATATTATGGTTTCCAATTGATCTCAATATTATCATATTTTGGTTATTTAAATGTTTAAAAATTATCATAGTATGATTTCTACATTATTCTCCCAGCATTCTGTTGAAGCTGGACTAAAACGTTATGCATGTCTTCTTTTTTTAAATATTACGAATATTTATTTAATAATTTACATCTTTTAAATAAACTTATTTTAAAATAATTTAAGTAATCAAATTGTCTTTGCGCTGACGAATAAGATGTGTGTTATTAAGGAGTTACATAAACATTATTTTGTCGCTATGCGATGTTACATACATTTTTTTATTTCAGTATCTAAAAACTCAAATCTCGCTTATTCAGCACAAATCTTATTTTGTCAGGAAAAATAAAATAATGGAAACATAATCACATGAGCATTACAATATTGTTAAGAAATCAATTTCACAATACATATATAATGATCATAACATGTTTGTAGCAACAATAATATTTGCACTAGAACCATTGTAATAGTTATCATATTATGATTATTTGCAAATATATTATGATTATATTGTGCTATAGACTTAAAAGCACGTGTATTTTCTTTAAATTTTTATTTCAACTTTAATATGGCTGTAGCTCGAGAGAGGAATATAATAATAAATACTATATTATGATTGTAGATAAGAGAATAACATGATAGCCGAAAAAAAGAGAGATTTTTACTATAACATGATTAAAGCAACCATGTTATTGGTGAAATATGATTGATAAAATAATAATTTCAATTGAAACAACCATTTTTAAATGTAGGAAACATAGTTTTGTGGCCGCAATCATATTGCAACCATATTTTTTCTTTGCGTGTTTAAATCCTTTTTTCTCAAAATAAGATATTGAAAATTGGGTGCCACTGTGCAGCCTTACCGGGTGGACCGATTTTCAATCGGTATTTTTTTTTGTTTTGTAGAGGACTGAAAAATTAAGTTCTTAACGTAGACATTTTTTAGTTTTTGCCTAGTATTTTTTGAAAAATAAGAAGACAACGATTTTTTTTTTTTGGGGGTTTTTGAATTTTTAGTTTACTCTCGTACCATTTTAATGAAAATTAAAATTTTAAAAATCCGGCTACGTTAGAGACTAAAGCATGTGTGTGAAACAAAATTAATTTTTTTTTCTCAGATGACTACCCAAGGTTCCACGATGGCACCGGGTTTTGCATTTAAAAAAGGGTCTATAATGAAATGGTTAACAGGGTTGCCATGGTAGTCCGAATTCTAAATTATAATTTTTAGAATAATAAATAATATTGTGTTTTCTATCGCAAAAACAATTTTTTCAATACATAATTCATTTAATTTTTAATAAATGCTTAAATATTGTCGTTTTTATTGATTTCTAAAGCTAGTAAACCCCTTAAATTGTTAATTACACAAAGCTAAATTTTGGAGCAAAAATAACACCCAAAATTTTAGATTAATTTAAGAAGTGTAAAATTTAAAAAAAAAATCATTAAAAAATGCATTTATTTTATTAACACTCCAGGGTTTCTTTACTAATTATTAACTTTTTTGGAGAAAACCCACAAAACCGGCATAATTAGATTAGGGTGTTCACAGAAAGAACGCCTATCTTCCAAACTTAAGCACATGTCAAAATGTTCGAAATAAAAAAAAACCTTGATAAATTTTAAAACATAAAAAACCCTAAATGATCATGTGCAGTTAGATTTTGAAATACACATGTGTTTTATAATCCATTAAATTCAAGGCTTAACAAAATCAAGTATTAGGATTGAAGTTGAAATGAAAAAGAGATGATAAAATACAATAGGTGGAATGGAAGATCGACCCTTATTGAGCAGAAGCATTGAAAATTTTGCACATAGAACAGCTGTCAAATTTTTTGAAAAATATAGAGCATACACGTACATGTTTTTAACATTAGATAGAGATCACTTGAAATTTTCCGTGTAATTCGCCTATCTATAGAATACATTTTGTAACTACAATGTGTTTGCAGAACAATAGCGGGTAATTTTATTTGTAATTAAAATATTTTTAATGAGAGATAAATCATTTTATGATAAAAAAGTGATAAGTAATAGGGATTATAAAAGAATCAACAAGGGATCAAATTAATAAGGGAGATTAAAAATGAAATAGTGTAAAATGTTTGAAGAATCTGGCGGTTTTTATCATAAGCATGAAGAAGAAAAAGTTAAAAACATAAAAATATACCCGATGCGTTCTGTCCGATCTGAATGAAATTTGGATATGTGATAATGAAAAAAATAAGGGATACGTATTTTTTAAGCGGCTAAAAATTAAAAAGACTTTTCCAAAAAGTTTTCAAATAGTTTAAGGGTCTATGTAAAATTTTCCAAAAAAAAAAAAAAATACAGAGAGACTTTTGTTTACGAGTATTAATTAAATTTTTCACAAAACTAATGAAGTTTTATTCACACTGTGAATAAAAATATCTTAAACTTTATGAAAAAGCTTCATAGTTTTAACGAAACTATAATATTAAATTTTATGTTACATTTTTTATTAAATTTTATGAAAAACTGCATTAATGTAATGAAAAGTTTGAATGTCCGAATGTTCCAGTGACAATTCATAGATATAATTCTGAATTTCATTGATATCATGCAGATCATTCTCTCAGTGGAGATAATTTTTGAAAATTTCCGAAAATTTGTTTATAAGCACAACGGATGTTGCAAATATTTATTATTTGTTTCGGTTTCGATATCGGTATTACCGAAACGCCGATATTATTGAATAAATTTACAAAAAAAAAATGGAATCGTTTTTAATAATAAAAAAGGTTGAATTTATAAAATTTGTTGTATAAAATAAGTAGTCTTACTTTTATTTAAGGACTATTTAATGAATGTCCCATTCAAATTTAACGATTCAAATTTTATCTGGGAGACAAAAAAAAAACTGTTCTCCAACGGATGTTTTTTGTGACGTTACTGAGAACAAAAACATTTCAAAATCCAGAAATCTGGTCATTAGAGCGTATTACCGAAAACATTTTATGTGTTTTTTTGCAACTCTTTATGCGGAATATAAATGCTTATGCCCCAAAAGATTTTAAAGAATTTTTTGGTTTCTTTAAGTGCTACCGGAACGATGAGATGGATTTCATTCAACAAATTAAGTTATAAAACATAAAAATTTTTATTTTTTCTTGTGTTATGATTTTACAAAACCGGATAAATCACTACCCAATAGAACGAGGACACTCAAGAAAATTAAGCGGGGCTCAAACTATTAGTTTAGGGATCATTTTGATGACGTTAAATGTAAATATTCAGAATTTTCCAAATTTAGTCCTCTATAACAGCAGGAAATGTATGGGAGTAAAATAAAATTTGTTAGATAGGTCTTTAAAGTACCTTTCATTTGAAATCCACTTCCATTATCATGAATATAGAAAAAAAATGCTTTTGTTTTATTGCATATTTTGAACTTTTTTCTATTTACTGTGAAAATTTTAGCCAAAAACTTGCAGAAATACTCCTTGTCCTATATTTTGCTTGGGCGTTTATTTTTTGTTTGGTAGAGTACTAAAAAATTAGACACTTAAATTTTTCCCTACCCGAGTAAAAAATGTATATATGGTCTAATCTTTTTTCATCTTAAAATATATGTTTATATATGTTTATTTATGGTTTCATGCATAGCCATATATTACTATATGTTTCTTATGTGGTAACATATATAACAATATAGTATTATATATTGACCTTTATAAAATAAGATATTAAGTATATATGTTATACATAATAAGATATGGCAGATCAATTGTCATATATAATGATACATTTTTATATATAACATAATATGTAATCAAATATGGTGCAATATAAGCTATACAATTTAAGATATAATATATTATGTCATTAAATGATTTGCGGTATAATAATGTATGATTCCATATTTGACACATGAATAACAATTTAATTTGAGATATGATTATATATGGTCCAACATACTTAATATTTTCTATGTGTATAAGTATAAGGTATTACATAATTATATACATATGCGGCAGATGTCTAAATTAATTTAATTTAAAATTATAAATGTCATGGAATTTAATTAAATCCAATTTATTCTGAAAATATCTTATTTGATCCACCAAAAACTACTTATCTTTTTGAATATAATTAGATCCAATTATCAGAAACTTAATTAATATCAAATTGGATCCCCCAATTTTGAGATTTAATTTAATCCAGTAATATATTTGAGGGATCTAATTGCATATTACTGGATACCCGAATTTTGAGATGAACTTGTATAAGCATAAATATCAATCTATATCAAATAAGATATGGTTTATTATTTGAGATATAACTTTTTTTGATCTGGTAATTTTACTTTTTCAAATAAAAAACAAAGATTTTTTTTATTTCTTGGTTTCCCTTTGTACCATTTTATAGCAAATCAAAAATTTAAAAATCCGGCTACTAAAGAATTTATTCGTTGTAAAAAAAAAATAAACATTTTATTCACATGGCTCCAAGATGGCATATGATTTTGCCTTTAAAATAAAGAGTATGTAGTGAAATGTCCACCATGGCACAGTGGTTCCAAACACAAAAAACATGGTAATAAATATAGATCTTTTAAACTACTGGTCCAATCGGGAAATGGTGTTCCCAAAAATTGAAAAGCGGGAGCTAACCTTTAAGGAAAATGTTTCTGTGGTCACCCTGTTTTAACACAGGGTGTGCTACAGGGTGTCAAAGTTGACCATCTCGAGTATGAAAGAGCTTTAAAGGGGTATAACTTCTATAACCATGCATCGATTTTAGTGTTTTTTGGACTTTTTTAAATCTAGGTTACGAGACAAAGCAAAAACATGCTTCATGTACCATAGTAACTCTTACAGTTAAAAAAATATTTCACTTTGAATTTCAAAATCTTCATTTTTCGCCTTGACTTTTTTAATAGTTTTGCCAATAGATTATTCATTTTTCAAAGAAAATGCTCAAAATTTTTTCAAGTCATTGTAATGACCTTTCTTAAACTCCTAAAGAAAACTTTTTTGAATTATCTTAAGCCGTTTCGCAGTGATACTATTTTAAACTCAAAAATTAAAAGTGTGTTCTGAAAAATGGGGTTTTTTGGTCAGATAAGGGGTAACTTCACACACCTTTATATATATTTTGCTGATATTTTTTGGATTAGTTTTTTACATAGTTTGATAGAGTAGACTTCAAAAATGCTTAATGGTATAGTTTAAAGCATTTTTGGATATGCACCCTACGTCCAGCATTGGTCGAAAATGATGAATTTTTGAACGGAATTCTATGTTTATGACCGTGATAAAAAAAAGTCACGCCACTTAGACACGATTTGAAATTTTTATACTGTAAAGAGATTTATTCTAATGAGTTTGCCACTTCATTTGCCGCCGCCCGCTCAAAAACGTAGCCTGGAGAGCAAATTTTGTGGAAAAAGTCATTTTTTTCAAAAGCCTTTTTTTGATTTATAAAAAAAGCGTACTTATATTATCAATTTCAGCAAGATTTTATTTTATTTTTAATAAAACGTAAATAATTGTCCTACATTCCAAAAATCTTTTCGATATTGCTTATGGTTATTTTTACATAAAACATCAAAGTTCAATGTAGTATATCTAACTATAATTAATTGTACATTTATTGGCTTTTGCTTTCGGTAATGTTAAAAAATTTAAATAATTTCAGAAATTTTTTTACATATTATTAAATTAGACTTAGTTATCAATTCAACGATGCATAAATCGTTTATCTAGTGTAATAAATGAATTCAAACTATTGCGCTTAAATCAGGCATTTCAGGTCAAATTGCAGTATTTAACAAATTTATATATTCAGGTATACAGAGCGTGTTGCATTATATTTCTCTAAAAGGGTTACGGGTTTTTTTATTTTTTTAATACTATTTCAAAAACCTAATAAGATATAAATGCAGGTAGAAAATGCGTTTTATGATGTAACATTTGCATAATATATTGTTCTAATTTTCCATATAAAACAGGTAAATAACTACCATATATTCATTTATTTGAAAGACAAAATAATGTTTTTTTTTTTGTTCTAAAGATAAGGTTTTATTAAATTTAACTGGTACAGTAGTAATTGTGCTAAAAATATGAATATATTCCTAAGGACTACACATTTTCTACAAAGTAGTCTGAAGTATCAAAAGTTAAAAGGTCGTTTATATGCATAGATTCAGAATCTTCCTTTTCAATGTCTATGCTTATTTTTGGTAACCATTTTGTTCTTATGGAGTAAAGTACTGGATCCGATGATATTAATAAAAATTCCATCAAATCGGAATTTTGAGCTATTCTGGAGCACTTACGTGTGTTAAAAAGCCTAAAATGTTTGACGTCTCTATTTCTGGCCTCCTGGGCTTCTTCAGTCAGTTCGCCTAAAGGCAACATACTGTTTTCTATTATTTCTTTGGCATGAGCTAATACTTTATGTACTGTTGGTGTCATTGGCCTCCAAGAGTACATGGTGAGTATAATGTCTTTTGTTTCATTGGCAAAGAGTTTAAATTTAGCCACATTAATAGGTTTTTTACTGTTAATGACTGCTAATATAACTTTAAAACGTTTTAGTAGGTTTTTATCGAGACCCGTAATTGAGGAGGTAGTTTCTGGATCTTCGAAAAAACGCCTTGCTGTATTTCCGTCATTGGAACTTCCAAACCCCTGAAGGGGCGTATCAATGATTAATCCAAGTCTTAATTTAAATTCATCTTGAATTCTTTTCTTCTCTTCTTTTCTCATGTTGTGTAGATCAGTGTTTTTGTTTACGGAAAGGCTTAGGTTTCCTGGAATAAGGCGGTATTTGAGATCGTATGCGAGGTGTAAACAATATTCCATAAATCTTATTCTGGCATGAAGTGGCGATATCCCAAACCTCAGAGCGTTTTCGTTCATAGAAATTGTATCACTATCTTCATGAAACTGTGAACTTAATTTTCCACATATATTACATTTCCAAGTAGATGTTGTGTCTGTAATTGCATTTGCAACTTTTCCATCAATCATTGTAAGTTGTGGTTGAAATGAAACTTTAATAACTTGTCCAGATATTTCCACGTAAAGTGGAGACAAGCTCGAAATTTCCCTTTCTATTGAATCTACTAAACTTTGTGTTGAAATCATGTCTTCTTTTACATATTCAAATCGTATTGGACGACATAAAAATTTAGATCCAGGGGTTAAATTCGTCCATATATCATTTGCAGACGAGGTTGAAGGTAATTTATTATACAACCGCATTCTTAACGGCACAAAAGAAGCCATAAAAATTGATGAAAAACTTTTTTCTTTGCTGCTTCCAGATGGTTGTTTGTATTCGGAAAACCCAGATGTGCCATCACAGCCCCATTTGAACATTAACACGACATCAGATTGCTTGCATCTTTCAATATCTTTGCTGCTAAATGTGGACATAATTCTAGAAACAGTATTGTCAATTAACTGTGATAGTTCAACTTTTGCGCCTTCAATAGAGGCATGCACTGGGGATGTTATTGGTTTTAAAATATTTTCTTTTGTTTCTTTTATTGCTTTACTGCTAGGAAAAATATCATATCCTTTTTCAATGAGAGCTTTTCTTAAAATACCATATTTATTTCTCGTTAACCCCAAATTTAGAAAAAGAGCTAATGCATCTTCACTGGTAAAGGAAGTTGATGATTTTGGTGTTGGAATACTTTGTATCATGCGCTTCAAACGCTTAGGAGACGCAGTTGGTAGGACGTCGACAATTTTCCCTGTTTCTTTAGGCTGTATACGTGTCAAAGCTGCTTTAAAAGAATCCTTTATTTCATTAGCGGAGTGTGTGTTAATCATTTCTTCCTGTTTTACCTTCTTAGTCCTAATCTGGACCTCTTCATAATCTTTTTTAGGGCGGCCCCTTTTTTTCTGTTCAATAACTACTGACATCTCCTTATTAAGCCAATCTTGACTCTTCTTCATAAATTTTTGTATAGAATAATCGGAATCTTTAATCCTTTTTTCATAAATTTTGTAAAAATTTTCAATTTCATCTGGCTTTATATTTAAGCCATACGAGTAGACAATGGTATCAATCAGTTTTCCTATTTTTTCCGATCGTATATCAGTATTGGCAAGAGTATCCCAAATTACTTTACAAAGGGAGCTATATTTTATTGTAACCTCCATGACTGCTTAACTCAAATAACCTCCTTTTTAAAATTACTACGCTTATATATTACAAATATTTGTTTTTTTATAAACAAAAAATCGAGCAGGTACTGGATTTGTAAAAACAAAAAACTGAAATAGGTAAAATAAAAAAAAAACGCATTATATTAGCCCATTAAAACAATATGTTATGCAAATGTTACATCATAAAACGCATTTTCTACCTGCATTTATATGTTATTAGGTTTTTGAAATAGTATTAAAAAAATAAAAAAACCCGTAACCCTTTTAGAGAAATATAATGCAACACGCTCTGTATACCTGAATATATAAATTTGTTAAATACTGCAATTTGACCTGAAATGCCTGATTTAAGCGCAATAGTTTGAATTCATTTATTACACTAGATAAACGATTTATGCATCGTTGAATTGATAACTAAGTCTAATTTAATAATATGTAAAAAAATTTCTGAAATTATTTAAATTTTTTAACATTACCGAAAGCAAAAGCCAATAAATGTACAATTAATTATAGTTAGATATACTACATTGAACTTTGATGTTTTATGTAAAAATAACCATAAGCAATATCGAAAAGATTTTTGGAATGTAGGACAATTATTTACGTTTTATTAAAAATAAAATAAAATCTTGCTGAAATTGATAATATAAGTACGCTTTTTTTATAAATCAAAAAAAGGCTTTTGAAAAAATGACTTTTTCCACAAAATTTGCTCTCCAGGCTACGTTTTTGAGCGGGCGGCGGCAAATGAAGTGGCAAACTCATTAGAATAAATCTCTTTACAGTATAAAAATTTCAAATCGTGTCTAAGTGGCGTGACTTTTTTTTATCACGGTCATAAACATAGAATTCCGTTCAAAAATTCATCATTTTCGACCAATGCTGGACGTAGGGTGCATATCCAAAAATGCTTTAAACTATACCATTAAGCATTTTTGAAGTCTACTCTATCAAACTATGTAAAAAACTAATCCAAAAAATATCAGCAAAATATATATAAAGGTGTGTGAAGTTACCCCTTATCTGACCAAAAAACCCCATTTTTCAGAACACACTTTTAATTTTTGAGTTTAAAATAGTATCACTGCGAAACGGCTTAAGATAATTCAAAAAAGTTTTCTTTAGGAGTTTAAGAAAGGTCATTACAATGACTTGAAAAAATTTTGAGCATTTTCTTTGAAAAATGAATAATCTATTGGCAAAACTATTAAAAAAGTCAAGGCGAAAAATGAAGATTTTGAAATTCAAAGTGAAATATTTTTTTAACTGTAAGAGTTACTATGGTACATGAAGCATGTTTTTGCTTTGTCTCGTAACCTAGATTTAAAAAAGTCCAAAAAACACTAAAATCGATGCATGGTTATAGAAGTTATACCCCTTTAAAGCTCTTTCATACTCGAGATGGTCAACTTTGACACCCTGTAGCACACCCTGTGTTAAAACAGGGTGACCACAGAAACATTTTCCTTAAAGGTTAGCTCCCGCTTTTCAATTTTTGGGAACACCATTTCCCGATTGGACCAGTAGTTTAAAAGATCTATATTTATTACCATGTTTTTTGTGTTTGGAACCACTGTGCATGGTAGAGGGCGCTCCCAAAATTAGCCGACCTAACATTCGAACTTTTATTCATTGATTTTGGACATCGCAATAGTGGATGTGTGAACTGGTGCATTGTCTTCCATTGTGAGCAAACGCGGCACCCATCTTGCGCACAGCTTTCTCATCTTCAAATTTTCGGTCAATATGCAATGTATAGCACTTTTTGAAATGCCTATCATTTTATTCAACTCACGCACATTCAGCCGACAATCATCCCAATACCATTTTGTGGATTTTCTTAACCGTTTCTGGCGTGGACACCTCAATTGGTCGACGGAAATTGTAATTGCTCGTACGGCCTTGATTAAACTCTGCTGCCCAATATTGTATAGCCGTAAACGAAGAAACAGACTCCCACAGAGTAGAATCTAGCTCGACTTTGATATTGGTTGGACTGAGACCTTTGAAATGGAAATATTGAATTACAACTTTTTCCATGACTAATTTTTTCCATGTTTACAAATTCACTGAGATCGTTTATTTTTGATGGCTCAAAAAAATACTAAACAACGTGGCGCCTTGAAACTTAAAACATATGTTTTATAAGGTTGCCACTTTTCACCAAAATAATTTTATTTAAACTACTGTGGTTATCGCCCTCTAGTCCGAATTTTTAATTATAACACAGGCCTACAAAAAAAATTTTTTTGTTTGGTGCCGCTAATTCTATGTTATAATTTGGTTAATTAGTCCGCAAGACGTCATGGTTAGCTGTCAAAATGGCGAAGCTACGTTCAGGTTTGTATCGATCGGTCATAACCTAAAAAATGTATTTTATTATACTTAATGTCATTATAGTCAATTAATTTCTTTGATTAAATGATAATATCGATATGCCGTTGTCGAGGAGCTTCTAACCTGTAAAATAATGAGTAATTAAATGTATTTAAATGTTTCGAATTAAATGTTCTTTTGTTTTTTTAATAAATTTATTAAATTTTATTTAATTTATTTATCCTTGCGAAATCTCGAAAACTACACGTAGCATTAAAAAGTAAATATCAATTTTTTATCAGGGTACCGAACGTACTTGAAATCTGTTTTATTTTTAGCGGCACCAAAATCATTGTAGGCCTGTGTAATTTTTAAAATAATATTTAATATTGTGGTTTTCTGCCTGAAAAATAATTTTTTTTAACAAACCATTTCTTTATTTTTTTTATAATTGTTTAACTATTGTTGTTTGTATTGATTTCTAAAGAGAGTAAAACCATTAAAGCTCTCAGCACGAAGGACCATTATCCACTCTATAATTGATTAGCAAACCAACTCGAAGACTAACTTGAAAGAGTTAAATCTTTTTCTACTATTTTGTCTTTCAATAGAGATTTAATGATTTTTTTTAAAGTATTTTTTATTAAGTTTGCTAACTTAACAGTAATATTTTATTATTTTAGCACTTAAGAAACTATTTCTAAAATGTTCAATGAGTTTTATCTCAAGTGCTTATAAAAATTTAAAACCTTAAGGCTACTTTAACACTTCCCTCCTCTAAATATGCCAACACATAAAGTGTTAAAATAATAACACCGCACATAATTTAATGATAATTTCAAGTTTCACAGCTTTCACTTGATAGTAAACAAAGATATAAAATTTCAAAATCAAAAACAGAAAATATACGAACGAGTGTAGGAGTTTTCTATATAGAACCTGGTTAAAAACAAACTTGTAAAACTCCTATTTTTAATACAAAAAACAAAGGTAATTAAACTCTAAAAATAAAGTCATGAAACTTTGAAGTTTCTCTTAAAACTCTAAAGGAAATCTTGATGTGTTAACACAAAAAAAAAAACAACAACCAACCAACACTAACCAAATGCCATTATTACCAAACAAGTACCGAAAGAAACCAAAAATTCAGTTCAATTGCGCTATTTCTACAAACTTCAATACAATGTAAAAAAAACTCTAAAAAGGAAAAAAAAATATACAAGTGCGTGGGTTCTGGGTAACTCGTTTTTAATGGTTGGCTCCATTTCAAAACCCACTGTATGAAAAATTGACAAATATATGGACATTTTCCAAAAATATTTAATATTGAAATTTAAATTTTGCAATAATTTCTTTAATTTTGAACTGATTTTTGACACAGTGTTCCTCTTTGGACCCAGTACTTTTAAACGACTATATTATTTACTGGAAAAATATAATTTGGTGATTTAAAAACCTTAAGCATGATTTTTTTGCTTCACGGTTTAACATTAGAAAAAATACAGTAAAAATAATAATAGTTATATATAAGTTTATGCAATTAGATATAATTTGGTATAATTGTTGGGATAAACTAGGAACTGTTGGTATCAACTTTAATCTAATAATATCGAAATATATCTAATTCGATACAATTATATATAATACACAAAAATTTGTATAGGGACAAAATTTGGATGAAATTGTATTTAATTGTATAGAATTAGATCTAATTCGATACAATTGTATCGAATTCGATTCAATTTGATGTATTTTATATACAATTATTGTTTTCATTTGTTGGATCAAATTTGATCTGATAGCATATAATTTATATAGAATTAAGTATAATTTAATGAGGCCCCACATCAATTTTTTTACTTGGGAATCTATTATACTTTTGATTGTTATGTTGATGAAAAACTATGAAAATATATTTCTCTGCTAGAAACTAGTTCATCGATTGTATATAATTTGTGAAAATTTGAACGATCGGACGATATACTTTTCAAATACACAAAACCTGAAATGTTCAAAAATTTATTCCGTTTTCACTTAAAACATAAATAATTGATGGTTTTTATTAAAATACCACGAAACTTATAAAAATTATGTTGTCAGGGTTGTCATATGGCAATTTTATAATACGGTAAAAAATCACGGCTTTTTCCAAAAATGTTTAAAAAAAGGGTTAACTTCAAAAAACTAATTTTATTTATTAAAAAAAAAAAACACTTGTCCTTTATTTTTTTTTTCTTTATCACGTATCCAAATTTCATTAAGATCGGAGAGAACCCATAGGAAGACTCCCCTTGTTAGTTATTGAACGAAGTAGTGTAAACAACAAAGTTTTCTTATGCTTCGAAAATGTCGAATTTCGAGCCAACAAATCATCATTTGAAGGAAGTTTTGGCATTTGAACAAAAGTGCAGCTGAAGCATATCGATTGCTCACCAAAGCTTATCCTGAATATGTTCCATCGATTTCAACGTGCGAGAGCTGGTACCCATTTGGCTGACCTGGGCAGCCACAAAGGGTCTCATCTAGTATGAGCTGCTAGAATCGGGCCAGACGATAACAGGGGACCTGTACCGAACACAATTGATTAAAAAAACTACCGGAATATGCGACAAATTCACAAATTTGCCAAAATCTGACATTTTTAAGTTATGCACTTAATATTTTTTTTTTTTTTTTTTTAATTTTCAAATTTAAAAAGCTATAACTTTAGCGTCCCTTGCTCAAATTGATGCATGCAACCGGATTTAAGTTTCTTATATCGAGTACTTCAAGTGTACACAGTGTCGTTAATGTGCCATCAAAAAAAAAAATTTTGAAAAATGTCCATATATTGAAAAAAAAAATTGAAATTTTAATTTACCATTTTATGTAAATATTAATTTAACTATTTTTAAGGAAAAGTAAACATATAATGTCAAAACAATTGTTGAAGAAACTAAAATATTTATTTTAAAAATATATTTCCATTATCACAACGACTCTAACCAAACTTTGTATAGACGAAAAACAGGTCAATAGGCTTTTTTCTCTAAACAATGAAATCTGAGCTTTTTTTTTCAAATATACTACATTTTCTACACCTGTTTTTGTATTGTGTGTGTTGAAAGAAAAAACCTCTAAATGTTGCAACCATTATGTGTATATACATAGTTTGGCATGGTTTACTATATTAACTCTATTTTTTGGTGTTACCTTAAATATTTTCCGGTTTGTTTTAAACTGGGTTTGACTTTTTATCGTTTTTTCAAACCATCATCATCAACATTTATTATCTTAAACAATTAAATACAATTTTTTAGTCACTCATCCATAACAATTTTTACACTAACTTTTTGTCTATATTATATCCACTTGCTGCTACAAATGCCGCTTTTGTTTATCATCCATCCATCCATCCACCAAAACAAAAAAAAAGCTCCAAAATTTTTTAGTTTTTTAATTTAAACCATTGATAACAACAAGTCATTCAACCAAACTATGCAGCCAACCAGACATGAAAAACCATATTATATATTTACTGGAATGTACATCCATCCATGATAGTCAAAGTCATTTTATATGCATTCATACTGGTATATTACATACCATGGTGCGATAAGTGCAGTAGAATTTCAATTATTTAATTTTTGACGCCCAACGTGGGAGCCACTAGTTAAAACAACTAAATAATTTCTTAAAATATTGAGGGCATTATTGAAAACCGCTTTATTTTAAGATTTAAAATTAAATGATTGATTTTAAGACTAAATTTTGAAATGTAAAATAACATGATTTAAAAAAGGCATTAATTGTTGTATTACCCGAGTAATAAAATGGTCTTTTGTTTTTCAACTTAAAATATATTATAATACGTGATTATATATGGTGTCATGCCTATCCATTTATGATTATATATTTCTTATATGGTAACATATATAACGATATATTGTTAAATATTAACATTTGTAAAACAAGACATTAAGCATTTATGTTATAGTCATATATTCTCATATATATATATATATATATATATTCATATATAACACAATATGCAATCATATATGGTTAGATATAAGCTATATAATTTTAAATATAATAATATATACTATGTTATAAAAAATATTTTTGTGTGTTATATAAGATATGCTTATATATATGGTGTCATATGAATAATAGAATGCAAGATATGATTATATATGACATTAAGATTAAAAATTTAGTTTGAGCTATGATTATATATGGTCCAACATCATTAATATTTTCCATGCGTATAAGATATAATTATATATTGTAATATATAACCCCATATATAATTATATATGCGCAGAGGTCCAAAATATTTTAATTTTTTTTATATTTTTATTAAAAATCATATCTGTCATGGTATATAAGAAAATCCAATTTAATCTCAAAATATCTCATTCTATATACCAAAAATTACTTATCTTTTTGCATCTAATTAGATGCAAGTAGATCTAAATTCTTCCCACGAGATATTTGGGAATCCATCAGGATCTTAAATTAGATATTTTTGGGATACCCCAATTTTGAGATCAATTTTGAAATTACTTAATCCGGTAATATATTTGACGAATCTAATCGGATAATACTGGATCCCCTAATTTTGAGATAAACTTGGATAAGAATAAATATCGATCTATAACAAATTAGATCTGATTTTGTATTTGAGATGTAACTTTTTTTTGGTCGGGTAGGCAAAATTCCCGTTTAAAACTTTTTTTAAAATCTTTTAAAATTTAACCATAAAATTTATAATTAATTTTTCAAATTCAAAATTAAATGGTTTGAAAAAAATTGTGTTAAATATTTAAACAAATGATTTAGTTGTTTAAGTGGCCCCCACGTTGGGCGTCAAAAATTGTTAACCATACAAAATGTCTAAATTTTGAGAAAACATAAAAATATTTTCCACTTAAGCCATATAATCGTAATTCTACTGTATACAACTCCAGTCATGGAGTATATACCATTTTATTCTAACATTTCCAGCCAGTGTTTTTAAGCTTTCACGCTTTCAAACAAAAAAAAATAGTTTTTTTTCGGATTAAAAAGACAGAGAGAAGGCAAACAAAAAAAATTTACATATTTTTCTTATTTATTTTAAACTTGTTAAATAGGTTACAACTTTATGTACGGGTATACCACTCTATTCATACAGGTATTTCAACTGTTTTCCTTTTATAATTGGTAAGAGAATTTTTCGGAGGTGATATAAGAATAGTCAGATTAAATGGTAGATTTATTTCAGTTAAAGTTTTAAGGTTTTAATTTAAATTTTACTTAGCTAATAAGTATGATTTGCTTTATGTTTGTAAATATACGGAGGTTGAAAGCTCGTTATAAATTAAAAATACAAATATTTTGGTTTTTATATAATCGCTATATTTTTGGTTAGTGGGTGATCCGAAATTTTCCATTTACTATAAAAATATACAACTTTCTATAAGATCTGGAGTTTCATGCAGTAAAGGGTTAAACATTTTTTCTAGAAATATTTTAAAAATTAACTTCAATGTATACAAATTATGTTGTAAGTTCCAAGAATTGAATTTTTAGGAGTGTTTATTTATTTATTAAAATACGAAACTTTATTTCTGAACTAAAACATTATTCGTGGATTGTATATATAATTGTTTAAGATCTAACCGATTTTTTAAAAACATCACGGTTGGTATATGACAATATAAAAAAAAAATCTAAAACCACTATATTTTGGATTTATATTCTGTCGAAATTTAATATATTCGAATATATCTGAAGTTTAGTTGAAAATTTTCTAGCGGATCTATAACGTACAAAGTATTTTTTTGAAAATACTTTGAAAAAATTGCGTTAAATTAAAAATACTGCGATTAATCGATTAATAGTGATTAACGGTGTATTTTTTAATCGTAATGGCTATTAAGGAAAACCTCGATTATTTGCTAACTCTATTCTAAATGTTCATTTTTATGGATAAATTTTACATCTGTTTTACTTCACTGCTGAAGATAAAAACACACACACCGGGTAAATATTACCAACCTGCCTTGTGTCTTTCGCCGTGGTCGTAATTCACACGATAATTGTTGAAAATGAAATGTGTCAAAACTAAGAATAACCATATTTTATTCGCTTTTCCTAACGATATTCTGGCCATTTTCTTTAAGATTAAATTAAATTTTGACTAGTTTTAACTTTTCTTCAATGAAAAAAATAGTTTCTATTATTAAAGTTACCTTATTTTTTTCAAAACATTTTAATATCAATAAAATTAGACACTTACCTGAAAAGAAAAGAAAAAAATATATTAGTTAATATAAAGTTTTTGAAAAGTTTAAATGTAAATTAAAACAAAATATGTTTAAGTAAAATGTGAAACTATTAATTAAGAAACAATTTAAATAAACCAAAGATTTGTGAATCTATTCAAATTAATGTCACATGTATAAATTAACAAATTTTGAACAACAATGTCCTTAAAATTCACTACAAACAATAACAGTTGAAACAACTGTTTTTTTTAATAAGATGCACATTGCAAATTTTATTCAAAATTGATTAACGCTGCAGTAATTTTCAACTGTTAAAATACATTTTACTAAAATAAAACCGACAAATGTAGTAAAAAAAAAAAATAACTGACAAATGAAGTCAAGTATACCAACATTTACAGTCAAATTTAACATTTGACTTTTTTTCTCTTTAATCAAATTCTTACAATTTTAATTTACTGTCATCATTTTCAAATATTTAATTCCCTACATCGACGTTAATAAATTGACATCTCTGCAGAGCCTGTATTTATAAGTTGGTCTCATTTTTATCTGTTCAACTAAAATTATTTATAGTCCTTAAAAATTTTACATTTTAACCACTCGGGTGGGTTTTCTGGATTTTCAATTATTGATAACTTTGCGGTTTCTGGTCAAAACCAAAAATGCTTTTGACTCAGAGACCAATTTTTTTTATTTTTTCAGAAACTGTTAAATTATTCAAAATTCGAATTTTCTTTCTATTTTTTTTTTTAGGTTTTCAACGCATGTCTCACACTGGTGCATTTTCAGAAAAGACGGCCAAAAATACTTCTTTTGGCAACCGATTTTATAGGTTTATTCATAAGTCCCATACTTGGGACTTATGAATTAACTTTCTGATGTATAACAATTGAAGGGCTTAGTGCAAAAACATGATAAGCCGCAAAAATTAAAATAATGAAATAATCGCCTTCAAAGTTTAAAAACATCACATACCCGTTGATGGATGATAGAAATCCATCGGAAACGGTTTTTTTACCCAAAAAAAAGTCTGGCTTATCAAGTTATTGCACAAAGATAAGTAAAGAAGTTCATAGTCTGAAAAATGGTAGCAAATTAGATGGTCTTTCTTGATACTTGATACTTGTAAAAAGTGCCAAATTGTATCTTCTATTACATGACCTTCTTTGGAAGACTATAATACAGTAAAAACCATTTTGTTAAGTCAATGTGGCTTATCAAGTTTTTGTAGACATTTTATTTAGAATTTTTTAATTTTGAAGAAATGATATCTGTCAGCCATTTAGTGCTGTAGAAACTTGTAATAAATGTCAAGATATTTTAGCACTTATTACAAGTATCTGTTGCTCGAAAATCCCGCCAAATAGCAACTATTTACTCAAAATAAAAAAATCTTAAGAGAATTTCTGCAATAACTTGATAAGCCACGTGGATTAGAAAAAATGGGTTTCACTGCCTTATAGTCTTAAAGCGATGGACATGTAATAGAAGATACCTCTTGGCACTTATTACAAGTATCTAGAACATAAAAGTCCAGAAAAAAGCGACTTTTTCTTAAAAATAAGAAAATCTTAAAAAAAATTTCTGCAAAAACATGATAAGCCACATAGATTTTAAACAAATGGTTTTCAATGACTTATATTCTAGGCAGCTGTTAAGCAAGATATTTATTAGAAGACATATATTGGCATTTATTACGAGTATCTAATAAGAAATTAATAAATTTCTGGAATAACTTGATAAGCCACAAAAGTTGAAATAAATCATACATCAATGGTTTCTTAAATGATTAGATCATCAGTTGGAAAATAATCTTTTTCCACCATACTTCAATCAATATATTTACAAAAAAATTCAAGTTCGCTTTTATTTTCTTCAGAGTTAATCTTTCTGTTCAGAAGTGTATCTTATTGGTGTGGCATATCATGTTCTTGCGTAAAAAAATATTGAAATATAGTCGAATTGTAAAAAGTAACATTTGCTCTAGATCTGAAAGTATTTGGAATATAGCTTTAATCATTTAAGTGGATATTGATACCACGTTAGGTAATGCAATGAACACATAAAATCATTTTTTGAAAACGTGTGGCTTATCATGTTTTTGCACTAAGCCCTTCAATTCATCCATGTTTTTAGAATAAAACATTTATTTTATGATGTTAAATGTAAAACTCTCCATTTTCACTTGAAAATAATCGATATTTCAAGCAAGGGTATTTCATAACACTGTGGGTAAATTGCGTATTTTAATTCACGAAATCATACATGTTCTAACCAGGTAAATATTTTTTGTACGATAATTTTTTTTTTTTTTTATTAATTAATAATCATATAATTACAAATTATATACTATTACCCTAACCGAGCACTAGCTACTATGGCCTTCGGCGCGTTGTAGCGAAAACAGACCAGTGCCTCTGGTGGGAATCGAACCCACGACCCCCGCACAGATAAACCAGCACGCTGCCAACTAGCCTACCGGGGTGCACAATTGTACGATAAAGAACTCATAAGTCTATTAGACAACAAGAAAGTTTTCCGATATTTTAATTCCACGAGGCACTTCCGTGCAATTTTTCCAACTATGTAAATTTTTACAAAAACATTTTCCTAAAGTAGTTTAGTCCTTTCTCTACATGCCTGTGAAAATTAATTTAATACACCTCTTCCCTGGATTTAGCTATATTTTTGTTTAAGATGGCTCCTTTTTGGGTATTTAAATACAAAATAGGCCGGAATAGGTTAACGGTACTTGTTATAGTTTTTTTTTGTTATTATTCGTTTCTTTCAACTCTTCTTCATTAAGCCATTATGAAATGTTGAAGTAAATGCATTTTTTTATTTAAAATATGTTTAAAATATGAAGAACCCACCCAGGTGGGTTGCAGTATAATACGCAGATAAAAAGCTTTGGGAGTACGAAGGTTAAGATGCTTAATATTTAAGACCATCAATATTTTGTTTTAATAAATTTCATAAAGTGTTAACTTGCCTTATCTGTTAAAACCCAATTTAAAATCATAAACCACATATTTAAGCTTAAAGCATAAAAATAATGTGATTTTTAATATCAAGTCTGGAAAAACAGATAAAAAAAAAAATCTGCTCAATTTCACTTTTATGCCCTACACAACGCGTTTTTAGGATTTTTTTTTTTCGTTCTACAATTTTTAACTTTAATGCTTACATTAACATTTCAGTTTCCATATGACTTGAGGCTTAACTAAACGGAAAACATGAAAGGATGTTTCATTTAGTTTGGCATTAAGGTTGTATATAACCGGAGATTTCGCACAAGTTAAGAATATTTTCCCTTCAAAAAAAAAATAAATAAATTTAAAAAAAAAGTCAAAAGACCTTAAAAAGAAAAAGGTAAAATATCAATAAACACGATTCTTATTTATGTATATTTTTTATATTCTTTTTGTTACTTTCATTTCAACACAGTTTAAGATTGTTGAGTATTTTCTTTCTTTCTTTCTTGTGAACTTACTGATATTATATCGGAAATGATGTCAGTTAAAATTACATGCCTTTTGCTTTATGTTGTGTTGCAAAATTTTAAATTATTTTGTACATTTAAAATCATGTTACACAACTAAAAGAAGACATAATGGATTTGAAAAAAAAAAATTCGAAACTGTAACACATCTTCTTTTCCCACAAATGCAAACTAACAAGGGAACTACCCCGACGGGTACACGTCGATTTGAATGAATCTTAGACACTGAGTTGCAAAACTATAATTACACATTAATTTCACTAAAAAAATAGAAGAGTTTAATAGACATAAATGTAAAACCAATCGAAAAGTAATAATCTCTAACAAAATAAAACAATTAATTTTTTTTTTTTTTTTTTTTTTACTATTTAAAAAGGAATAACAAAATCAATTAGTGTTTCATAGCTAAAAATACACTTAACTTAATGTATCAAAATTTATAAAAATTTAAGAAAAATATTTTAAAGCAGCAGTTTTAATAATGCGTGTGTCTACCTTTTCTTGAATCAACTCGAAAATTCGATCAGACATACTGTCTGCCGGATTTATTCGAAGTTCTTCCGTTATAGATCTTCACGCATCAATAACTGATTCTTGTAGATGAAAAACGATATTGACGGTTTTCTGCGTTAACACTACGGGATAACGCTCCCCAAATATTCTCAATATTGTTTTGATCCGGAGAACATGCAGGAAATTCCAATACTCTTATATTTTTTGATGATAGCCATGCCATCGTCTGACATCTTACATGTACTGATTCTTTGTCTTGTTCGAAAATGAATGGCACCAATCTCTCTTCTAATACTGTATGTAATGTACTCATAAGAATTCATTCTGGTGCTTGGAAATGCCAACTCAACCATACCATCGAAATACCGTGGTACCTTACGTAGGTCCCTCCGACAGATGTTAAAACCATCTGGACCATCAAGGTTGAACTGTTTCTCATCAGAAAAAGTCACCTTTAAAAGCATTTATGTTTAAACAGTCCTACCAACAACAGCTATTATTGACTATTTCTCCAGTTGGTTTGTAAATTCCTTTAAGCGAATTCAAGTCGAGCAGTTTTGTAGCGGCGTAGTAACCTTAGTACAGGATTCAGATTTTGGCGAGTAATTCTCTGGGAATCCTTTAATAGCCTACTTACGGTTGATTTGGACACATGTGCCGTACATTCATCGTTTATCTGATTTAGGCTCTGCATTGTGGTTTTGGCATAATTGCTTATTTTACGCCGGTCGCTATAACAAAGCTTTTGTTTTCGGGATGGCCCATAAGCATTATTTGCAAAATTTGTGATAACCACATGTTAACACTTTTTAAATAGGCTGATATTTTTTCTTTTTCCAAATCACTTACAAGGGAGGTATCACGACCCGGACTGGCAGATCTTAATGAATTTCGGGTATGTTGTAGAGAATAAAAATTTAAGGAACCCGTGTTTTTATTCTGCCCAATCTCATGTTTAGGCGTAACTAGTTGGGGTATACAATTACTCCATTTTACGTTTTTTCGGTTTATTTCGTTCTATTAAAAGTTACTATAGACAAATTTGGTATCATATGAAAGGTTTTTTGATGAAACATTCGCTGGTGTACAAATTGTGCCCAAAGATTTTCAAGTATTTTTGTTATTAAAAAAAATGTGTTTTTAGTAACATTAAATCTGGCGTTTTATTAAGGGATTTTAGTTGCATTTAAGCTAAAAATAATGCATAACAATGCCTATTGAATTTAATCGAGTGGGTGTCTTGAGCTTTTTCCGATATTCGAAACCGTTCGGTTTTTATACGACTTTTCCCGAAGAGCCTTTTCCCCTATATTTCAAATAATTCAAAAATGTGGCAAATCTGGTCTCACTATATAGGCAATATGTGTACTTTCATGAGTACTTTAACCCTGCGTATTAATAAATCTAGTTATTTAAAGAAAAGTTTTCATACAAAATCAAATGCATTTTTAACCCCACTTTTTTAACCCTGAAAGGTGAGATTGGACAGCTAAAAAAAAGTACGTATCTCCTTTTTTTTGCTCCTTTACAACATATCCAAAGTTCATTAAAATCTGCGATTTCGGTTCGGGATACCACGCTTATTAGGTATGAACGACAAGGCATTTTATTGTAAATTGATAAAAATTGCTTAATAAACAAAAATAGTTCTTTAATTAGTAAGTAAACCGCGATTATTTTGGAAAACATACATTGATTGCCGGTATAATAATATTTAGTAGGGTTTAGGGTTACTTCTTTGCAGGAAAACATATTATATACTTTCTCATTCGAAAAACTAAAAAATTTATAAAAGGATGCCTTTTGAGGTTATGAAAACTTTGTATGCTCCATAAAATTTAAAGTCCTTAAAAATGTTTGATGCCTTATCGATTTAAGTATTAAGCTCATTAAAATCTTGTAGTTGATTACGTGTTGGCGAAATTTATTACGTGTTGGAGAAATTTATTTAATTACTTATAAATTTGTGATGTCCGTATCCCGTTATTCGTGCGCTGGCATCAACTTGATATACGCCAAACTTTATAAAATTACACCTTTCTTTAAATACTATTCTCAGAACTCAATTCCATTAAACGGCTCAAAAACGCTTTGGGAAAAACTGCAAAAGTTAAAAATTCGGAAAAATTTGATTTCACTTTTAAACCACTTTTTTCTGTTTTTAATGAATGTATCTCACAAGCCTAGGGACTCCATTTAAATTGGTTTGGATCTGAAAGTTAAAAACTTTAAGAAAAAAAAATTAAATGAATAAAAAAAACTCTTGTAAGTTTCAAGTAGTTTTCCAAACCTTGTCCAACGTTTCTCTCAATTCAAAAAACCGTGAGAAATAAGAGTCATATAAAGTCGGTTTCAACAGGTGTCGAGAATTTTTGAAGTAGCTCATATAAGATTCATTTAAATCGACGTGTACCCTTCGGGTTAGTTCCCTTGTGAGAAAGGTATTTTGTAAGATAATTTGTTCAAGAAATTTGTTTTTGCATAAATGTTGTTTAATGTTTAACAAACTACATTAACATGATTTTAATGGAACGCCAAGTAAGAGAATTTGAAAGTAACGAATGCCTTTATAGAAAACTCAAAATACAAAAAATAGCACTAGAAATATATAAAAAAAATCAATTAATTTATCAAAAAAAAAACTTTTTTGGCTTAAAATCATAGTTGGACAAAAACCTATGCAAACACTAATAGCAAAAAAATTAGTAAAACGTTTTTGTAAAACTAATAAAAAAATGTTCATCGACGAGTTCATAAACGATTTTGCATGTGAACTCGTCGACGAAAATTTGCTTACGACCACGTTTTCCTCCATAACTCTGGAACCAAATGAGTCTCCACCTTAAAATTTCGCCACAAGTGTAGAGGCCTTAGTTTTTAACATATATTTTTTAGAATTTAAAAAAAATGGATTTTGAGATATGGGTCTCTGAACATTAAACTTACAAAAATGAAGCCATTTTAGGAAGCCATTTTGCAGGTAATTTTCTCACCTATAAAACGGTACCAATTATAATATAATAAATAATAAAATTTTTCACGAGTAGATGGCGCTTAGTTTACATGCAACCAACTACAAATTTAACTAAAATTTAGTAGATATTAGTTTTTTTTATTGTATTTTACAAATATTTAGCAAAAATATTCTGCTGATTTCATTGCTTTTTCTTCCAACGTAATTTTTAACTAATTTTTTCTGCTATTTTTAGAGACTTGTTTTTATAAGTGTATGAACAATTAAAATAATATTTTTTTATTTCATTTTGAATTGGCAGGTTTGAGATCATAATTAAATGCTACATTTACAAATATAAAACACAAATTTTTAATAAATGTAAGAGAAGTTAAATAAATGTTTCATAAATTCATTGAAGCCGTTCTTTTGGCAACATTTCAATTAAAAACTTATTGTAAACAAAAAAAATAATTAAATTAAAAAAAATATGAAAGAAAATTTTAAACAAAATAGACATTCTTTTAAGTCTATAGTACGGTATAATCATAATATGTGTGCAATAATCATAAAATGGCAAGAAATTATGACGAAATTCTTTTCCATGATCAGAATATGGTAACTAGGACTAAAATATAGTTACAGTGCAAATATTATGATTGCTACAAACGTGTTATGATCATTATAAATGTATTGTGAAATTGTATTCTTAACAATATTTTAATGCGTATTTATGCTGTAATCACATGTTTAAATTATTTTATATTTCCTGACAAAATATGATTTAGGTTGAAAAAATAAGAGTTAAGTTTTGCTTTTTTAAATACTAAAATAAAAAATGTATGTTACTTTTTAATAAAACAAATCTTATTTGTCAGCGCAAAGACAATTTTCTTTCTTAAATTATTTTAAAATAAGTTTATTTAAATGTCTAAATTATTAAATAAATACGTTCGTACTATTTAAAAAAAAAAATTAATTCAGCTTCAACAGAATACTGGGAGAATAATGTATGAATCATTCTATGATAATTTGTAAACAGTTCCATAGCCATAATATGATAATATTGAGGTCAATTGGGAACCATAATATGGTAATATAATTAGGATATTATGATTAAAAAAAGATTAGAGTATGGTTGACACAACCATAGTAACATGGTTGTCGCAATCGTAAATTCAAAAATGTATGATGCTCTTCGAATATGGTTGCCCCAACAATGTTTTTTATGTGCGTGATTTTTTACTGTTTTTAGACTCAGAAAGGGCTAAATTTCTTAGAAGTTAACATCTACAAATATGTGTTAAAAATTTTCCAAGATTTCTAACAAATTGCCAAAAAAAAGACGTTGTTAAAACAATTTGTTCCCTATTGCGTGCATCTCCCAGGAGGCTTTTTAAAATTAAATTGTATTAATGGTTTATATCCAACAATTGAAAATAAATGTTTCCAAGATTTCCCTATTGAAAAAGTTACAAATTGTATTATATTATTCTTTGTTTTTTTCTAACGCCTACAAATATCCTGTACCATACAATTATTGCATACATTTTTCAAACTACACACACGCAGTCATTAAAATTACATCCAACTCTAAAAAGTTTTAAAGAATTCAAATAGTACATGCCAAACGATTTACCTTTCAAATAAAACACCTTATGAAGAGTATATATGGAGGCATGCAACTAAAGCCATAGGTGTTAAACCAAACAAATGCATTTTATTATACCATAGTTAAAACACTACCATCCTCATTATCAGGGCTGCGGCTTTCATGCTAAGGCAGTAGTCCAAAATCGATTTTGATGAAATATTTTAAGAATCAAAGAATTTGCAACAAAATGGCATCACTTTTTGGTTGCATATTTTGTTATAAATGCATATTTAACATTAAAAAGCATTTTTAATTTTTAAACCTTAAAAGAGAAACGCTAAACTAAAAGAGAACATGTTTTCATACTTACATTGGGTTAAATTATTACCCAATGCTCTTGAGTAATAACTACGATTTTTAAAAAATTTGCTTTTTAGGGAATATTGTGGATTTTTTTAGTTATTAGTGCATATTTCTACATAAGTGTATACTCATTCTCTACTCATATTTAGTATATTTTGTTGCATATTTTAGATTTTTTAGTGCCTAAAAGTCGCTGCCCTGATCATAATCATCATCGTTATCATCTAACTCCTGTCTATTTTAGAAAAAAAAAACATTTAAACAAACATTCCTATTTTCAAGATTTCTGAGATTTATTTGAATGCATTTTTTTCTATGCAGCCTCTTCTCCACAGGCATCGAACATACTAAACCAAACCAATTCATATCATTCCTCTGGAGTCTTTTCTACTACAATTTTATTTTATCTTAAAAACTCTTCTCTATACACTGCGTTGCAAAACTATAATTACACATTAATTTTACTAAATTTCTTAAGTTAAAAAAAGTAGAAGATTTTAACAGACATAAAAGTAAAACCAACGGAAAATTAATAATATTTAACAAAATAAACAATTCATTTATTGTTTTTATTTACTATTTATAACGAAATAACAAAATCAATTAGTGTTTCATAACTATAAATACAATATAATATAATATATTAAAATTTAAAAAAATGTAAGAAAAATATTTTTAAGCAGCAGTTTTAATAATGTTTGAGGCCTGCTTTTGTTTGAATCAAATTCGATCAGACATATTGTCTGCCAGATTTATTCGAAGTTTTGCCATTATAAATCTCCACGCATCAATAAATGCTTCTTTTAGATGAAAAACACTTTCATATTGACAGTTCTTTGCGTAAACTCGACGGGTTAATACAAATTTCCTCAATGCGAGTTTGATCCGGACAACATGCGGGCCATTCCAATACTCTTAAATTTTTTTATGATAGCCATTCCATCGTCCAGACTTGGGCGACGTCAATTACATTTCACAATCATTCAATTGTAAAATTTTTCTATAACATTAATAATTTCAGACATATGGTCACACTTGTGGGCATAAAAACTTCTTTGGAAAATTTTCAATTTTGTCAACACCAGACATGGGACCTATATTTGTGTATTAATTACTGGCCAATTACTTTTTTACGTCTAATTACATGTAATTGGGTGTAATTGAGTAATTGCCCTGAAATTTAATACAGAGATGTTGTTACTAATCCCCATGTTTGGTATTATAAATTTTACAAATTTTCAAAGCGTTAACCTGACAAGTGTGAGCGTAGTAGTAAAAATTATTAATGATATAGAATAATTTCACATGTGAATGATTGTGAAATGTAATTGACATTGCCAAACGCACAAAAAAAATAAAACCCATTTTTATCACAAAAACCACCGATTCAATAACTTTAATTGCTGAAATTCTGCAAACAACGAAAATTGCTTGTTTAATTAGAATTTGATAGCTCTTTAATTGAATTTTTTTTCAATTAAATAATAACTCATTTGATTAGAAAGTGATTAATATCGTATACCTTCCCCAAAAACCAAAAAAAAATTGTTGTTGCCATGCCAAATGTTTTGTAGCCATACTAAATGTTTTGTTGCCATACCAAATGTTTTTTTTTTGTAAAAGTGTTGACTTCTCATTTAGTTAGCAGATTTATTTATACTTATGTGAACAAATTCACAAAGAAATTTGTTTTTTCTTTCTATTGAAGCGTAGGGACTATGGCAAAAAAAAATTGGATTTTTTCTTTGTAGAAATTAGCCCTTTGTTAAATTCAGAGTATTTTTTTTTTTTTTTTTGTTTGAAATAATTTTTAATATATTTTTTGCATTTTCTTTATGTTTAAAAACATTTTTATTAAACGAAATTAAACTTTAAAAATTACATTATCAATTTTAAGATAAAGTTTTAGAATAAATAATTATTCTGATTTCAACAACTGAAACTAACAACTAATAAAGTAATAAACCTAATAAGAATTAATATCTAATATAATTTAAATTAATTTAAATTATTTATTACTAATACCACTAAACATAATCATTTATAAAAAAACAACTACATAAATATTACAAAAAAAACAACAACAATGTGTTGATGTTTGCTTTTGACCGATATTATTAAAAAATGTCAACCAAGTTCCGAATTTGAGCAAATATTTAATTGATTCAATCAATTTTTTATTGACAGCTTTTAAAATTCTCAACAAACCGATTTAATTGAAAATGTAAGGAAATATTTTTTTCTGTGTAAGACTGCTTTAAGCACAACATTAATGATAAAAGTGGCAATACACAACATTTTTTTTTAGTGTCTTACCACTTATTATAAAGGAGTTATTAACTTAAAACCTAAAAAAAACTTATCAAAAAATTTAAATTTTATTGTTCAACATCACACACTTTTTAAACTTTAAGAGGTAACATATTACCGTATGCATGTATTTTTTATAAATCTCATAAAGCGGATTCAAAAAGTCTAAAATCATCAAATTCGGTTCATAATTGTAGAAGTTACAGCATTTTAAAAGTTTTTTGTACTGGAGGTGGTCAACTTTGGCACCTTAGTGCCCACCCTGTGTTAACACAGGGTGACTTCAAAATTAATTTTCTGAAAGCTATACTCCTCCTTAACGATTACATATACATTTGGTCTTAATCGGTCCAGTAGTTAAGAAGTTCTATATTTATTACCACTTTTTATTTGATTCACTCCACTGTGCATCGTCTGACGACTTACATGTACTGAGACATTGTCTTGTTGGAAATTTTCTCTGGGAATCCTTTAAGAGGATACTTATGGTTGATTTGGAAACATTTACCGTACATTCGTCGAATATCTGATTGAGACTCTTCATTGTGTTGGTGGCACTTGGATTATTTGAAAAATTTGTGACAACCACATGTGGATGGTTTATTTTTCTAGCAATTTCCCGAAAACTTACGCCACTTTTTAAATACACTGAAATTTGCCCCTTTTTCAAAATGACTTAGATATGAAGCACATGGCATTTAATTGCAAATTGCATAAAAAGCAAAAATACGACAATTCTTCAATTTTTCTTTATTTTCTATTCTTCTTTGTTAACCGTGATAACCCTTAAATTTTACACAATAGGAGATTGTTATCACACTCTTACAAACAGTTATAAAAAAAATGTTTGCAATATTAGACAAAATAGCAAAAATCCATTGTAATTACAGTTATGCAACGCACTGTATAATTCTTTTATATTTTGTTGGGTCTACTGCTGCATTGTGTAGAATTTGTGTGAATTGCATTTATAAAAACGAAAAAGAGTTGAATGCATTTTTTTTTAGTTCTACTACTACACATATTTATCTTTTCTTATTCTTTTTTTTAACTTCTTTATTGAAAATTTAATTTAAATTCCATTAAATATTATCATTGTATACGAATATATTATACTATTTCTAAGCGGTTCTCAAACGTGTATTTAAATGTATCAACCCTTAAAAGCGCAATTCTACATTTTCCAGGAAAGCGGTATTTTTTTCAGAATAACTGATATCCTGCTTGAAAAGTAAATATTCTAAAGACATAGGGTTGCCAAATTGTTCTAAAAAGTAGCTTCAGGAAAAACTCGCTGAGATCCAAAATAACACAAATATCAAAGAATGATATTTGTATGGGATTGGTCCGTGTCACATCAACACATTGATGTCATTAACAAACTTTTGATATGATCTAGGGTTATTTTTTGGCATGTTACAAGGGGTCAATTAATTAATGTCATATCGGAGAACTGATACTGGATTATGTCATAAACAGGAAAACGATTTTCATGCTCATGTTTGCATTTAATATTAATAGTCCAAAATCGACTTTGAAAAAATACTTTTCCGATTTAAAGAATTTACAATAAAATTGATTCGATTTGTTGTTGCATATAATGCTATAAATGCAGCTTCTACATTGGTCCTCTGAAGATTTTCGGTTACGCGAAACGAAACATGTAAGGACCTGTCAGTAGATAAAGTATGCATTAAATTAGCGGATGAAGACATTTTTATTTATTAAATAAACATTGCACGGTTTTTTGTTTAACAAAAAACAAATGACCTTGAACTTGAATAATCTTGCTCACATCATAATTTATAATAAAAGATCGAAAAATAAACTTCTGGTTTAAATTTTTAAAATTCAAAAGTAAAATACATATTATTAAACTTTTAATTGAAAATGAGTTTAAAATCAAACAAAAGTTTAATTGAAATTTTCTTGACATTATGTTTTCTGTTCAACTCAAAATGATATAAAATTAATTTTTTCATAAAATTTTATGAAAAACTGCATTAATTTATGGAAAAGTTTTGTTTAACTAATTTCAGTGACTCTCCATACATCTAATGCAAAAAATCGTTGATATTATGCAGATAATTCTCTCAGTGTAGGAAAATATATATTGAAATATATTAAACCATAATTTATATTTCTGTTTATCCATTGAAAGTCAATTTTTTTATGGAAATCGTTTAACCCTCTAACTGGCAAACGCGCTTCCGGACGGTGTGTTTTAAAATTGCCCATAAGTGCGCCAAATGAGTGATTTATAATAAAATTTTAAGCTATTTTGATAAAAAAAATAAATTTACAAAATATTTTGTGAAGTAAATTTTTGTGCGCATCGCACGATTTGGAAACGAGAAAGCGTTAAACTTTAAATTTCGTAAACTTTCAAAAAATTAATATTTTTAAATGAACACAATTTCAAAATTCTTGAAAACATATTTATGTGTTCTTAAACTTTTAAAAAAAAGCTCTAATTTTGGTATAAGGACATACACACTCATAAAAATAAACCTTTAAAAATACAAAAAAAAAAAACAACTAAAAATTAGTTAAAAATTAACTTGCAGAAAAAACTGCTAAAATTAGCAGATTGTTTTACTAAATATAAGTAATATAAGAATAGCAAAAATAAATCTGTTGAATTTATAAATATTTAGTTATAGTTGAGCTAAATTTTAGTTAATTTAAAGTAACAAAATAATCTGCTAAAATCAGCAAAAATATTTACTAAATATTAGTAGACAAAAAAATCCTAAGAAAAATATGAAATGTTTACAGTTTTTTTTTAGTTTTTTTCAATGCGAATAAAAGTCTGCCCTTATGAAATCAGCAATCTACAATTTTTTACCAAAAATTTCTCTTGCTTTCAGCAAAATAAGCTGTTATTTACATTCTACTAAATTTAAGGTAAATATAGCAAAAATTTTGTTAATATTACAGTTTTTGTTTGATTTTTTCAGTCTACATTTATTTCGTAAAAGTTTTTGCTAATTTTACAGAGTATAATGCTCAATTAACTAAAATTCACATCGAATATAAGTAAAATTTTGTTAAGTTAACAAATTTATTTTTGCTGTTCTTATTTTATTAATATATATAGCAAAAAAATCTGCTAAATATAGCAGTTTTTTCTGCAAGGTAATTTTTAACTAATTTTAAGTAGCTGTTTCTGCTATTTTTACAGGTTTATTTCTATGAGTGGAGGATTCTAAAAGGATACCTGTAAAGGACATCGTCTCAACTTGAAAACGTACAGACGGATTTTTATGAAATTTGGCAGAAAGATTATATTAAGAATTATTAGCAAAGCCTTTAAGTTAAATCAATATATGTTGAAGCTAAGGCGCTTTTTCGCTCAATATCGCGTTTTACACAAAATGAAAATCGCTATATTTTTTTACTAAAAGCACAAAAAAGTTCATTTTTGGACTGTAGTTATATGGGCTATTTCAATTTTTTTGAGCACCTGCTGAAACCGACATACTATGGCCCTTATTTCGTTAAGTTTTATAAATTGAAAAAAATGTTGTACAGGGTTTGGATGGGTATACTTGAAGGATATGACGTGCAAAGTTTTACGTTGAAAAGTCTTCACCTTAAGAATTGGGGGCCATCTAAAATTCGAAAAATTAAAAAACGACTTGAAACTTGTCAGAGTTTTTTCATTCATTTCGTTTTCTTTGTAATAGTTTTTAGCTTTCAGATCCAAACCAATACAAAATATAGTCACTAGACTTGGAGGATATCTCGACAAATAAAAAACATTTTTGATATAGCTGCTGGGTGAAAAGTTGCATGGTGTTTTACAAGTGAAACCAAAATTTTCCGAATTTTGAACTTTTTGAAGATTTTAAATAGGGTTTTTGCGCCGTTTAATAACAAACGAGTTTTAAGCGCAGAATTAAAAAACGGCGTAATTTTATAAAGTTTGAGGTATATCAAGTTGGTGTCAGCGCACCAATAACGTATTTTGCGTCTGACAATCTGAATTGTCTATTAAGTTGGCTAGTGTATTGCGTGGTGTGAGTAACTTCGTAAAGTGCACCTCCGAGGCGAAAACGCACTTTACTTTTTGCAAAAAAACAATCTGTTTTATATCAAAACATGGTATAGGAACATTTTTAGGCATCTAAATAGGTTCTTCGCGACGGACTAAACTGATAAAGTGCAAAAAAAAATAATTCTTTTCATTTTTTTTTTTTTTCAGTGTATTTTAAAAAGTATTGAAGCTTTTACAAATATTTTAGTGTGCTAAGAAAGCCCTTAAATTTTAACAAAAACTGTAATTTTAATATTTTTTTTTTTAATTTTTAACTTTAAACCGCTGTAAAATTTGCGCCGTTTAATAAAAATTATTAACTCGAACGGATTTTACATGCTCAAATATCGGTTTATACACACGCAAATCGACATTGATCTCAGACAAACAAAAAACTTGAAAAAAAAATGTCTAAGTCCCGTAAATTTTTGAAGTTGCCCATATCTTATTTAGAGAAATAATTTCAGCTTAAAGTTATTTATTATTATGGATTCATTTTTGAGATTCGTTGCCCATATGACCTACAATAGGCAACGAAAAAAATGTTGGATATATTGTTTATTTTTCGTGATATAAATTGCATAGAAAAAAATCGTAGTCCTTAATCTCTCATTTTGTATTCTCCAATTAACTAAGGTTTTTTAGGAGTTGGCAACACAACGGGGCATTTTTCTATAAAAACTCTTTAATATAAATGTTTTTCGTATCTCAGACCACCGTTTGAGAATCCCTTTTCTATACGTGGATTTTTTGTTGATTAAGTTTAAATGCATGTAACTAGTTTAGTATTACACTTTAGTTTTGTGGATGTATTGGAGCATTTTTGTTGAGGTTTTTTTCTTTTAAATTATGATAATAACATCTCATCTTTAGTTCTTTTATATGGAATATTTTAAGTTTTTTCATCTTACTATTTATCTACAATTTAAACGTGATGCTGTAAAATCGTTGTAGTTCCTTTATTATTTATCTGCTGCTATGCACATTCTTACAAGGAATGTCCCCCAACTGAAGAGTTTCGAATTTAATGTTTTTAAAGGTTTTGCCCTTTTTAGTAATGATTTGCATATAAATGGTACGAGGGTAAACTCAAAAATTTAAAAACTACTTAAAACAATCTTTGTTGTGTATAAAAAAAATTGGCAAAAATTTACAAATGGGTTTACATGAAATATTTATTATGAGAGACGTATGCCGATCCGGCCCGCAGATCTGTATGAACTTAAGATATGTTGTAGAGAATAAATATTTATTCTCATGCTTAGGGGTTTCTGAGGGGGGTCAAAAATTACCCCATTTTTGTTTTGTTTTTTTTATTCCGTTCTATTTTAATGTTACCATAGACAAGGTTAGTATCAAATAAAAGCACTTTTGAAGGCACATTTATTGGTGTATAAATTTTGTCTATAGACTTTCATCTTATTCGAAAAACGTGCTTTAGAAACCACTAATTCGGGCGCTCTATTTACGAATCGGTTAATACGAACTCGCTTAACCCTCTAACCGGCAAGCCCGCCTCTATTCGGGGTATTTTAAATTGTGTTTTATTATAAAAAATGTAAGCTATATCGATAGAGAACGAAGTTAGCCACATATTTTGCGAAGTAATGTTTTGTGTACATGTCATGGTTTGGAAGCGAGAAAGCGTTATAGTTAAAATTTTCAGTAATTTCAAAAAATCAATATTTTAAAACAACCACAATTTTGAAAAGTCCTTAAAACACATTTCTGTTAACATGAAACTATTCATATTCCACACAAAGGAAGTTTAAAGCCTAAACTTTTGGAAAATACTCTAAGTTTGTTCCAAGGACATTCAGAACTTTAAAAGGATACATATAAAGGACAACATCTTATCTTGAAAACGAGTGGACAGATTTTTATGAAATTTGGCAGAAATATTATATTTGGTAACACTATCAAAGCTTCAAAGTTTCGTCAATATATATCTAAAATATCTTTTTATCTCAATGCTCAAAATGGCTAATTTTTGGACTGTTGTTATATCTTTGTAAGAAGAATAATTTATGCCTTAACTTTTTAAATTTTATAGGTTAGTTTTTGAGATAGCCTCTAAACCTATTTTGACCCATATCGCCTAAAATAGGCAACAAAAAAATTTCGCTAAAACAAAATATTATTTATTTCTCGTGCCGAACAAGTGGAATAAATTTCAGTCCAAAAAAGAATAGGCCGGTTAGAGGGTTAAGACGAACGCCCGATTAAGACACGGACAGTTTCTGAAAGCCCGACAATCAAATTTTCCTATAATTTCCCATTTTTAAAACCGAACACAATGATATAAAGAATGCTTACGCAAAAATGTTTACATTTTGATTTCATTGCAACTTTGTGAAATGAAAAGTTAAAAATAAGATGTATACGTCACATTATGTACAGAAATCCAAAAATGTAAAGCATTTGCAATTCGAAGCGAAATGAAGCGAATTTTTGCTTTTTAGCCTAAAGACAACAACACAATCGATTTTGTACTCATTTTTACCAAAAATCGTTCATTGTTATAAATGGAACGATAGAAATTAAAGAACTAAATGTTGTGTTTTAAATCTGTTAAAATGTTGTGTTATAAATCTGTTAGAAAAGTTCATTAAAATCTTGAAAACCTCAAAAGCTTCGCTATAAAGTGCAGCACACCAACGACAAAAATCAAAAAAAATTTCAATATCAAAATTTTCCACCTTGGCAGTGAAATCTTCAATAAAAATTATTACATCGATTAAAAATACGCAAAGCTTACATTTTACTGCAAATTTATATCACTCTTATTAATTTAAATTACAAAACGAAGCAGGGCTTGAACATAAAGATCAATGAACAAGCGTGGAATTAGCTTATTATGAAACTTTCAAGTTTATTAATTTAAAAAGGTGCAATTTTGATACTCATGAAATATTTTTAAAATCAGATTTCCACCAATTGGATGGACTATTGTTTTGAACTTAATATCTGAATTTTTCATTAATTTAATGAAAATGTTTCATTCAACCAATGAATCCAAGTTAATGAAAGACATTCATTAATAGTATGAAGGAAAATCCTATCAGTGCAGCAAAAACTTTCATTACCCCGTTAGTGGTTATATAATGAAAATAAATATCGCCACACATTATAATTTGGCGTCACAATTAGCTAACTAGGCGAATACGTTTTTAGGCAGTCAAGCTTACGCATCACAATTTTTAGTTTTTGGAAGATTCTGTCAACGCCAGTTTGCTTTTATTCACAAAATGGACGATCAATAAAAAATGTTACCTTGACCACAGACTTTTTCTATCTCAAATGCAGACGTTGTATGTCATCGTACTTTTATTGGTAAGAAAAACGTCAATTTCTTGCAGTGTACGCATATGGAAAGCTAGTAAGCTGAAATAAATTTTTTATGAAATATAGATAGATTTTTAACCAAATCCATAACTTTTTAGACCAGTTTAATAATATTATCAAATATTATTCGCAGAGATATAGTGCGCAAACAATTTACGATGCTCTCCGCGAAATATGCTTTTTTTTTTTTGTTCTTTTTTTTTTCTTAATAATAATATAATAATTAATTAATAATAATTACTAATAATTAATAATAATTACTAATAATTAATAATTACAAATTATATCCTATTACCCTAACCGAGAACTAGCTACTTTGGCTTTCGGCGCGTTGTGACGAAAACAGACCACTGCATCTGGTGGGAATCGAACCCACGACCCCAGCACTGATAAGCCAGCACGCTACCAACTAGCCTGCCCCTGTAGGCACCCAATAATTTTTATATTTATTAAGATAGTAAAGTTTTTTATAGTTTTTTCTTAAAGGTGAATTACAATTTGATATATCATACTATTATGTGACACTTTTTCTTAAAAAGTTATTAAAAGACTTGTGAGTCATAATTCTCACCGATATTTTTTTCATTTAGGATACATTCCTTGTTAGTAATTTTATTATCGTTGTGTTATGTTACGCATTGTATTAATAAATATAATATTATTATGTAAATATCAAGATTAGAAAGTCTCTTCTTAAGTTTTTTCTTAAAAACCATTTAGTTTTATATATTATGTGACATTTTTATAAGATGTCTTCTTTATAGAGAATTTTTAATTTTAAAATGTTATAAAGTGGTATTTTAGATAGAAAATCTTCGTTTAGCTTTGTTCAAATGAATAGAACACCTAGTTTTGGAAAACAGGTAGATTTAGTGCATGATTTTAAAATGCATACTTGAAAATAGAGGTGAGTTTAGTTAACAATTTTTCAATGACAGAAAACTTGTAGGAAAATAACAATGAAACGAAAATTAAATATCTAAAAAAAAAAAAATATCACATATTCAGATGTTCCCATATTTAGACTTTGATTTTTCAATGACAACGTGAAAACTGATTAAAATCCATGTTTAAATCTTACATTATTTAAAGAAAATTGGACATATTTTTTTTGAAATGATTTTAATTTGAGACTATTTTTGATTTATTTATTGTCAAAAAGTGAAAGTGTTAACGGTCATGATTTTTAAGTAGATTTCAAATTAGTTCTGAATGTAGCACAAAATTGGGGCGGCTGTTCTGAAAAATTAATCGACATAAATTTATTCGTTTTTTTTTTACTACACCAATCAAACATAAATTCAGGTAAAAACTAATAAGTTTATGTTAAATCAGTTTTCAGAACAGTCCCGAATTTTTTATTTTTAAGATTTTAAGAATTTTTGTTAAAATTTCTTCCAATGCACATTGGGGCCAAATGAATGAAAAGTGGCGATTAATTCAAAATATGAACTTTAAAATTCATGATCGTGTTTGGTACCGGGTGAAAGTGGATAAAATTCTGCATCACTAATTGCAAAAATTATACTTTTAAGTTGTTTGCTTTAGTTGAAGTGAGCACTTAAAGTTGAATAATTGTTATTTTTTTTGTGCATATTGAAAAAAAGTGAAAATTTTGATATTTCAATTGATAATTTTTTCTATTAATACTTCTAAAAGTTAAATTTTTATAATGGAACCGTCAACTTCAGGTAGTTTACTATATAGTACATGTTTTTTTGTTTAAATAAATGTTTTAAAAATATTAAATGTTAATAAAATAAAATTAGCCCAAAAATGGGCTATTTTTGATTTATATATGGAGTTTCAACAACTTTGTTCGTGAGCTTGCGTAAAATCGTCTATATAGTGTTATAATATCAGATCTCAACTAATAAACCCCAAAATATTTTTTTGCGATTTTTGGCGACTTTTGAGTTATGGTTGTTTTTGTGAAATAACTCAAGATGCTAAAAATCCACAAGTTGTTTTTACTTTGTTTTGTCATTATTTTCGTTATAGTAGTTGTTATTGTAGCTAAAAAAAGTGTTGTTAATTAGAGATGGGGGCGTGAGTAACTTTAATTCACGCATGCTCACGTGATTGCGTATGTTGGGTTTATTTACTATGAATAAAACTAATTAAATTATTTTACATGTCTTTATGATATTTCAATGAATTTTACTTAAACATTTGTTAATTTTAAATTATTAGAAAATTGTATATGGCACAAGTGCACTATTTTGAAAAATTGAAGGAGGTCACGCTCCCATCCCTATTTATTATTGTCATTTATTTGAGTCCTACATAATAACTGTTGGTCATATACATGCATCATACGAGTAAAGTTTTAATTTTGTTTTAAGCTGGTGATATCAATCTACTAATATAATGATAATACATTTTTAAGAATTTCTATCCATCCGTAGGGTATTATTGATTCGGTACTGACACGTTTATTTATTGTTTTAGCTGTCAATGTTTTGTGATGTGATGTTACATATTTAAAGTGTTGTGAAAGTGTAAATTATTCGGTACAGGTTTAAAGGAATTACTTTTTGCAAATTTTAAACGAATAGAAATCTTATTAATTTTAGGAACATGTCCCAAAACAATTTTCATTCCTCGTCATGAGTTGCATAATTTTATGAGGAGTGCAGAACCTAAATCACTTCAGGATAAATTTAAACTTTTGAGATGGGAAGTAATAAAACGTGTCGACCCTTCGGATATGGTAGATTTTATGACAAGGTTTCATAATTTTTGCTCTAGCTATGAGATTCGGTGGCAAAAATGTCATAGAAAGAATGAAATTTTTGTAAAAAATAATAAGAATTGGCTGGATGCCTCAATCTCATTCAGTCCACCACCAAAACCACAACAAAAATGAGGTCGCAATGATCTCTCATTTGAAGAGTGCAAAGAAAAAACAAAAGTTAAGAAATGTAAAGACATAAGAGATCAAATTTCTTTGCCTGTTTTGGCTTACGCCACACAAATGAGCTTGAGAGCTGCTGGAAAAATAGATGAGTCTAAAATTGTTAAGGAAATAATATCATCTCCAACAAAAGCCAAAAAATACCGAAAAAGTATGGAACAGGTACCACCACAGCAGTTAACTCCGGATGAAGCTCTGTCCGTTTTGGTAGAAGCGAAGCTAAGTCGCCACCAATATAATGTTATTAGAAAGGTTGCACCTGAGAAATTTCCATCATATAAATTGGTCCAAAGAGCTAAGAAAAAATGTTACCCAAAGGGAGAACAAATGAAAATTTCTGAAACATCAGCGCAAGTTAGCCTACAAGGAATATTGGATCATACCACTGAACGCCTTTTGTCGGTTAAAAATGCAGATTTAAATTCGTTAGACAACGAAGAAATCGAAAAAATTACTTTATACACTAAGTGGGGCTTTGACGGAAGTTCAGGGCATAGTTCTTACAAACAAGCCTTTCATGACAGTAATGCATCTGATTCTTCTGTATTTATTACGTCAATTGTACCATTAAAATTAGTTTGTAAAAACAAAATCATTTGGCATAATCCTCGACCGTCTTCAACTAGGTTTTGCAGGCCATTAAAAATTGAATTTATGAAAGAAACGGTCAACAGTATTAAAACAGAAAGAGAAAGAGTGGAGACAGAAAAAAAAGCTCTTATCGATACAGTGATATCAGTTGGAGAAAGAAATATAAAAGTGAACCACAAACTAATTCTCGTTATGATTGACGGTAAAGTGTGTAACGCGATTACAGACACAAAGTCCACACAAAAGTGCTACATATGTGGCGCTACCAGCAAAGAGTTCAACAATATTGAACAAATGATTTCTAGAGATTACAACGTAGACTTCATGCAGTTCGGTTTGTCTGTCCTACATGGCTGGATAAGATTTTTTGAATGTCTTATTCACTTGGCATATAAACTTCCAATTCAAAAATGGCAGGCAAGAAGTGACGAAGAAAAAAAAATTATTGCTGAAAATAAAAGTCGTATTCAACGCGAATTTAAAAAGAGAACGGGATTGATCATTGATCAACCAAAACCTGGTTTTGGTAACTCTAATGACGGGAATACTGCAAGACGTTTTTTTAAGAATGCAGAAGTATCTGCTGAAATTACTAATATTGATTTAGAGTTGATCAAAAATATGCACACAATATTAATTGTAGTTTCTAGTGGTATTGAGGTCAACATTGAAAAATTTACAAACTTCGCTAATAACACTGCCAGGCTATTTGTGAAAAAATATCCATGGTACTATATGCCTCCTACTCTTCACAAATATTTTATTCATGGGCCTGAAATTATATCATTATCGCCATTGCCAATTGGTCAGCTAACCGAAGAGTCTCAGGAAGCCAGAAATAAAGATTTTAAAAGTTATAGGGAGAATTTTGCCCGTAAATGCAGTCGAGAAAAAACAATGGAAGATATCTTTAATAGATTTCTCATAAGTTCAGATCCGTTTATAACAAGCATGAACAATAGTTCTAAAAAGAAAAAAGAGCTAATGCCAAAATCTGCATTGGAGTTGCTTGTACTTCCCAGCAATCAAAATAGCAATGATGAAGATGGAGATGAAGATGGAGATGAAGATGGAGATGAAGATGGAGATGAAGATGGAGATGAAGATGGAGATGAAGATGGAGATGAAGATGAAGATGGAGATGAAGATTAAGATTATTGTAACGAATTAATTTATGATTATGAAATTGAATGTGAAGTAAATACTAACATTGAAGGTAATAATGATTATAATAAAAAATTGTTGTTTTCAAAAAAAAAAAAAATAGAATAACCGAATTTAATTAAATTTTTTTTAAATAGTGTGTTTATGGTTATTTATCAATAAAACAACAATTAGATTTTCAAATGTTGCATTTTTGAGCAAAATTTTAAAATTTCGAGAAAAAAGGTATGATTTTAATTTAAAAATTTTCTAATAAAAATACATATAAAATATTTATTCCTTATTATTTTTAAAAATATTACTTATTTTTCTTAAAGTACATTTAGTATGCTTTAATTTGCAATTTAATTGAATAATTTATAGCGCACCGTTCCAAAAATACAGCAAAAAATGTGAAAAAAGAGGATTTTTTACAGAACACAAAATGGCCCATAAAGGGTTTAAAAATGTGTTTTTTCACTCTGTTTTTTTTTTAAATGTTGGTTTTTTATGTATTTATAAATATCCATTAATAAAAAATATTTTTTTTTTTTAAATTACGACTTCTATGAATTAATCGCCACTTTTCATGCATTTGGCCCCACTGTGCAATGTCTTAGAATAAGGCATTCTGAAATATTTTTTCTATATTAGTAAAATTTAAAGTTTTTTAGTCATGTATGTTTTAAAAATGTTGTATAACAAATCTGTGTTAATGTTACGAACTCCTCACATTTTGTACAGGTAAATTTCGATTTTTCATTGATCTTTTTTAGTTGATTAAGTTCGTATAATATTACACACACATGTACATATAAAATTCAATACTGGCACATAATTTCAAGGTAAATTTTTTAGAATATGAATGATTGAACAAAAATAAATCCAAGTTGTTTTCGTTTTTATTCAACAACAGACCAAAAATAATGACCAAAACATATTATGTTACTCGGAGAGCAAAAAGTATGTGGTAAAAAAAAAACCAGTCAATACTTGAAGACGCCTTTAGTTTTAGGTTATTTTTGCCTTGTACATGATCATACTGCCAACAAAGATCAAACTCTATCTATATATATAAAAGAATAAAGTTACTCACTCACTGACTGAATGACTGACTGACTGACTCAACATCGCCCAGCCTATACCGCTGGACCAAGTTTAGGTTAGGTTAGGTCGAAAAGAGGATTCGGAGAAGGGAAATGCTTCCCTAATCCGACTCAAGTCCCTGAGGACTTACACTTAAGCCAGAATGTCGCTCTAAAAATCGGTCCCATGTCTATTTCCTACCCCAGGAACTCCGTCGCACTGACGAAATTCCTCAACCTCTTCCATCCTATGCCCCTAAGATCCCGCTATGTGGATATTGGGTCACTGGATAGTATTTCGACCCGGATCCCGGCAAATGCCAGCCATTCACAGAGATAGTGTTCCAAGGTCTCCGCTGGCCCTAGGAAATCCCGCTAGGATGGGATTTTTGGGAATTCCTACGGGGAGCGGAAATAAGGGGAAAAGTCTTCCCATTGGCGGCATGACCAACCCCCTTGGGATAGAAAGCTGAAATTTTTAAGATGTGTTCTTTTGGCTATGACCCAACTCCCTGGTATGGTATTTTTTGAAATTTTGCTCAGAAACTTGGTAAAATAGGGACTAAAAGGGGAAAAGTCTCCTCCTTGGCGGCCTGCCCAAACCGGTGAAGCTAGAATTTGAAATTTGGTATGTGGGTTCCTAAACAGGAGTAGACATCTGTATAGAGCGTATATTTGGAAATTTATTTAGGAAGGGGCAGTAAGGGGCAAGTGTCCCCCTTTGCGGAATGGCCACTACAGCGAGGAACTAGAATTTTGGTATGTGGGTACCTTATCACGAGTAGATATGACGGGAATTTTATAAATTCCCACGGGGAGGGGCAAGAAGGGTGAAATCTTCCCCTTGGCGGCATGCTAGGAACTTGAAATTTGGTATGTGGGCTCCTAATCAGGAGTACCAATCTGTATAGACGCGAGGAACTTGAAATTTGGTATGTGTGCACCTTATCACGAGTAGATATCTGTATTGACGGGAAAGTCTCACCTTTTTGCTTAAGCAGGAGTAGACATCTGTGTAGAGTGGATTTTTGGAAATTCGGTATGTGGGTACTTAACACGAGTAGACATCTGTAGAGAGCGTATTTTTGGAAATGTTTACGGGCAGGGTCAAAAATGGTAAAAGTCTTCCCTTGGCGGCCTGACCAAACTACTTTAACCAGTAATTTGGAGTTTAAAATTTTTGCCCAGGATGGTGGTAAAAACAGGAGGTAAATTATATAAATCTTACCCTTCTTTAACCGCTTAAAGGAAATATGGTATGTGAGTTCCGGATTCTGCGTAGACGAAGAGATTTTTGAAAATTCCTACGGGGAGGGCCGAAGAGGGGTATATTCTTCTCTTTGACAGCCCGGAAAAACCGCTTAAGATACGTTCTTGAAATTTGGTGTGTGGCTTAAAGTTTTAAATTTGAATCATATGTTCCTTGGAATATGTCCTAAATTACTGTTAAGCGTTGCTTTAGATTTTGCACAAGGAACGTAATAAAAATTTTGGTACATCATCCCCTTAGACAGAATTATTGGAAATTCCTGAAAAGTATCTCCACTGACGACATGTCTATACCCTTTAAGCAAAAACATAAATTTGAAATATTTGTTCACTGTTGTATGGTCTAATGCAATGATAAGCTATATATATATAAAAGCCAATAAATTAATGATCTAAACATTTGGTTTGTCAATGCACATGGCCTAAACCGTTGAATCTAGGAACTTGTAATTTTATGCAGGTATCCGTTAAAACTGGGTATTAAAATATGTTTACAATGTGGGACAAAAAGAGAAAGACTTCCCCTTAACGTCCTGCAGAAAGGATTTTGGCAAAAAGTCTGAAAATCAAAATAGTTTTTATTAGGTATGGGATAATTTAATGTATATATCTTTTGACTTTTTTTAAGTCTTGGTATAAATGGGGTTTAAAAGAAAGAAATTCCACCTTTAAAGGCCATTGGAATTCCATTATGGTTGAAATTTGAAAATTGAAATCACTAAAACATCCACTTAAAAATGATAAACTAATTTATTGAAACAAATTTCTTAAAAAATAATTCATTTTCCATCCTAATATATTCCGATATATAAAACTACCAGTAACGAAGTAGCGGGCTTTTAAGCTCGTATAGATATACAACAACGGAGAGATAGACGGTAGAACGGTTGGACAGACAAACTGACAGATCGATGTAGGTATTGGAACCATACATACAAGCTAAAAATGTTGTAGAATCCAAAATGTATGTATGGTGGTTTTTAAATATTAAGTACTTGTTATGTTTCAGCATGATTTTTTTTTTATATCTTTTAACCAAAACTTATTCTCCTCATACGTTAAAAGATGAATTAAAATTAAGGCGACAGACTACAAGCTGCACACAGAGAAAGATGTTGCCATTTGCCAACTGAACAAACAGATACAAAATTCTTCCATGGTAGATTTTTTATATGTCTTATAAAAGTTGTACTTTTTAGGCCTGTTAACTAAGCACAGAATTACCAAAGTCTAAGGCTTAACCACAGTTATGAATTGCAAAATCATATGAAAATTTCTGTGGTTAAAGTTAAACTCTCTAAACTCTTTTTAGAAAAGTTACTCGACCTTAGTATCAATTTCCTCATCTCTACTACATCTTGACATGCCGCTACATCTACTTCATTCTGCGTATATTTTTCAATCTAGTTGTGGTCCACACTATTAATGTACTTATCAGCACCATTTTTTAGCTAAATAAAATAGTAAAACATTATTACAATATTAGTATAACATTAGTTCAAAACAGTTAAGTGATCAATAAGTATAACTAAAATTTTAACTGAAATCATAATTTTAGCAAAAAAAAATTTGCTAAAAAGTAGTATTCTTGATTTACATGACGTTTTACTATACTAACATTTAAACTAAATTGTTTTTTTTTTTTTAATGTACCTCAAAATCGGATTTGGAAACTTTTCCAAATCAAAGACTATGCAACAAAATGACATCGATTTATTATTGCATATTTTTGACTATTTTGTTATAAATGCATATTTTGCTATAATTGCATATTATAATGCTTGTTTTGGCAGTTTGTTTGGCCTGTCACGTGTCATCTAGTTGTCATTTGTTAGACTTTTATATTGGATTTTATTTTAAACCAACGATCTCGAGTAATAAATCGATTTTTTAAAATCCACATATTTAGATGCATATCTTTTTTTTATTTTTAGTTTTGGGTTTAATGCATATTTCAGTTTAAGTGCATATTTTAAGCGCATCTTTTAGATTGTTACTGCATATTTTAAGCGTATATTTTCGATTTTTTAGTGCATGAAAGTCGCTGCCTTGGTTATGAGTATTTTAAAGGAGTTTTGAAATCATATGCATTTAAAGCATTTGAAGTTGTTTAATAATGAGTTGTGGGATCCCACCACGTGGGATTTTTATGTTTACACTAAAAAAAATTAAGTTAGTAGAAATGTTAGTAAAGCATTATACTTATTCAGCACTTAGCTATTTTGAATGTTTTACTAATATTTTACTAATATTTTACTAATATTTTACTAATATTATACTAATTTATTTTGCTAAAAAATATTGTGCTGTCAAGCGCATTAAAAGTGTGGACGACAACCAGATTGAAAGATATACGCAGAATGAAGTACATGTAGCGGCGAGAGGAGAGAGGAGGAAAATGATACTAAAACGTACAACTCTTGTAAGACATAAAAAAATCAATCATGAAAGATTTTTGTATCGGTTTTTCATACATAATAAAACAAAAGGACGCCAACAATGTGTATCGTATACATATAAATTGCGGATTAAAAAAACTTAAATTTTGTGTAGTCACCGACTTGTCTATTAATTAAATTAAAGACCAAATAAAATATTTAAATTTAAATGTGTATTTATAAACTAAATGATTATAGTGGCTATTAATGTAGTATGGTCAAATTGCAAACAAATATAAGTTCAGGTAGACAGACTAAAGCGAAAGACAAGGCCACACATCTTACGTAATTTTGTATGTTTAATTTTTCTTATTGCAAAAACAGGGTTGTATATTTCATATTTTGTTATTTCTTTTTGTTTCTTTTCTAGAAAGATGCCATCATAAGATGTAAGTAGTTGAAAGATAATTTGTTTATGTTATATATAATTATTTCTATATATTTTCAGATATTAAATTACTTCGTGTCGTCAATGTGAGACTATGAACACTTTTATATTTTGTAACGTATTGTAAATTACTTTTAAAAGAATAACAAAAAATATTTAAATTTTTTTAGGAAATAAATTAACTAAAGTATAGTTTTTAAAAAAAATTGTAAAGTTTTTTTCAGTCTACTAATATTCAAAATTTCATTAATTTTGGCAAGGATTTTTTAATTTTGAATCAACTAAGTGTTAGCAAAACTTTTGCTGAATCTACTAATTTTGTTGGTAAAAATCAGCTCGCTAATTTTCATCAAAAGATTTTGCAATATTTTGCAAGCACCCTCCTGTCTAAAATTTTGCTGACTTTACTAACTTTTGTTTTTGAGTGTACTGCTTCTTTATGGGTTTAATAGTTGGGCGCCATTAAGGTTGTAAGGGGTTTATTTTAGTATTGATTAAACTTTTTAAGATTGGGCGTTTACGAGGCGGTATTGACAAGAAAAAAGTCCAAGGCATTAAATTCTAAACTGGAGGTTTATGTTTTATTTTTAATACATTATATTTCTGATAGTTAAAGTTATAAAGGCTCAGCAGCTTAATTGCAAAATCTTTAAATTGATATATTCCATATTCCAAACAAGATCAGATCGAAACGAGTAAAAAAACTAAAATTGGGCATGTCGAGGATATGTATGATACCTTACACCAAGTATAATTGGAATCACATTCCAGAAAGTGGTCATATTCCTATCTATTTTAACAGGATAGAAAATATAAAGAAAATCTGTATGATATGGTCGAAAAGGTACATTTAAGCAAATATGGGGAAGTTTGGTTTAAAAGTTGCGCCATCCCATCTCTTATATATTTGAAGGCATGATTAATTGTTCTTTATTTAATTAACAACCCAAATAACAACCAGTTATCTAGGGGTTTAATGCCATTTAGACTCAATTCATTTTATGTTAGGCAAACATGCAACATTTTAACAAATTTTAATAGGTTAGACCATGGGTCAATAGCAATTTAGCTGCCAGATTTTCTCCAATTACACACTGTGACAAAATGAGAAAAGTCGATTTGGATTTGAACTGCGATACATATTTTTAATAGATTTTGTCTGGCCAATTCCAAATATGGTTTCTAAATGTTTACATCACGTCACAATTTTGATAAAAACCTCGATTAAAAGCTCAAAAAACTGCGATTTCATTTTTGAACTTGTGTACACGCCACATCCGAACAGCTTATCCACTTCTAATACGATGGTAAATAAATTTAACTTTTTTTCTCTATAGTTAATGAGTTAACAAACTTTTAAAATGTATGAAAATGAAATGTAAAGAAAATCTGTATGATATGGCCGAAAAGGTACATTTAAGCAAATATGTGGAAGTTTGGTTTAAAAGTTGTGCCATCCCATCTCTTATATATTTGAAGGCATGATTTATTGTTCTTCACTAAATTAAAATCCCAAATAACAAACAGTTATCTAGGGGTTAAATGCCATTTAAACTCAATTCTGATAGATGCATTTTATGTTAGGCAAACATGGAACATTTTTACCAATTTTAATAGGTTTGACCATGGGTCAATAGAAATTAGCTGCCAAATTTTCTCCAATTACACACTGTGACAAAATGAGAAAAGTCGATTTGGATTTGAACTGCGATACATAATTTTAACAGATTTTGCCTGGCCAATTCCAAATATGGTTTCAAAATGTTTTTTGTTTTTTGTTTTTTTTTTTTTTTTTTTTTTTTTTTTTTTTTAAAAAGAGAGGCAACACTCAGGAAATACTTCCTATATTTAGTGTGTTGCTTTCTTTGGAAAGGGATAGTATAGAGATGAAAGGTGGGGAAAGATGAAGGGCTTCAGACATGGCAACACTGTAATTGCGCGAGATGATAAGTCTTAGAACAGTTGTTGCTCGCCACCTGATGGAGAGTTGGCGAACTTATTGAAGCTTTTTTTTTGGTTCATAGCCCTGATTCATTATTTTACTTCGGTGGGGTTAATTGCTATGGGAACACCGAAGGTGGACATTGCGATACGTATGAGGGATAGAAAAAACTCATACATATTATTTTGATGTTGCCGGACCGGGGATCGAACCCGGGACCTTCTGTGTAAAAGTCCAACGCGCTTACCATTACACCACAACGATTAAAAGCGCGAAAAATTGCGATTTCAGCCATTTTTGAAGTTGTGTAATACGATGGTAAATAAATTTAACTTTTTTTCTCTATAGCTAATGAGTTAACAAACTTTTAAAATGTGTGTATCAGTATACACTCAAAAAAATAAGTTAGTACAAAAGTTAGTTAAACGTGTTGTAAATTAAGTATACTATTTTTCAGCAAAATTTTTTGTTAAAACTATGTTTTCAGATAAAATTTTAGTTATATTTATTCATCACTTAACTGTTTTGAACATATGTTTTACTAATGTTTTACTAATTTATTTTGCTAAACAAATTGTGATAAAACAAACTTGTGGAGTAAAGCAATTAAAATTTTGTGTTTTCACCGGCGTGTGAAAGTAATTGTCTATTAATTAAATTAAAGACAAAATAAAATATTTAAAATTTAATAAATTTGTAAGCTAAATGTTTATAGTGATTGTAATGTGGTCAAATTGCAAACAAATATACGTTGAGGTAGACAGACGAAAGCGAAAGACAAGGCCACACATCTTAGGTAATTTTTGACGTTTCCTTTATCTTAATGCAAAAAGAGGTTTGTATATGTCATATTTTTTGTTACTTTTCCTTTCGAATCTAGAATTACTGCATTTATCTTCCTTTAAAAGATACCATCATTTAGACAACCATTGATGGAAGTAGTTGAAAGATAATTTGGTTTATGTTACAAATAATTATTTCTACATATTTTCAGATATTACATTAATTCATATCGTCAATGATGGAGTATGAACATTTTTTATATTTGTAACGTATTGAAAATTATTTTAAAACGAATCACAAATTTTTTTTAGCATTTTCAGCAAATAAATTAACAAAAGTGTAATTTCTAAAAATTTTTGAGTTTTTTTCAGTCTACTAATATTCAGCAAAATTATTGTTAACTTTTAGCAAGGATTTGTTAATTTGTAATCAACTAATTTTTAGCAAAACTTTTGCTGAATCTACTAATTTTATTGCTAAAAATCAGCTAGGAAAAATTGCATTTGAAAACACACTCTATAAAAAATTACTAAATATTGCATTTTTAATAGTAGCCCAGGTCATGCATCCGTAAAGCTGAAATTTATTTTAGGGTCACGTTATAAACTTTGAACTTTTCTTTTTTTAAATGTTGGCGAAAAACGTTCAGTGTTTCCATTTCTTTTAAAAAAAATAAATAAAAATTATTGCACCAACTTTGTGTAAATTATAATTCAAATATAAGCTACGACATCTTTAAAATTATCGTATCTTTAAAATTGTACGAAATTATAATTTTTTCTCAAACATCATATTGAAAATTAATTTATATTTTTTGCAGAAGGCATTTGCTAAATGTATCTTTACGCCATTTTAACAATAAGCTTTAGAAAACATCATTGCGGTATCTTCAAGAGTAAAGTGTATTCAAAATGTTTATCTTTATTTTGAATCATTTGAAAATGTCAATTGTATAATACGCGACATATATGGGAACTTTAACAGTGGTTTTCTAAAAATTGTGACGCGATGGAAAAATTTGGAACCAGGTCATCAATGACTATATAAATCACATTCATCGGCATTCAACCAAATAATGCTTGTCGAGGTGTGTTAACTTTATATTTTCGATTAATTGATAACACGGGTTCGATTCCGAATTTACTTGAAGTCAGTCGATTCCGAAATTAATTCTGAGTCGACAGGTTTACTAGAACGATTGAATTATTGTACCATTTATAGGGTATAAAAAGATGTTTAAGATGAAATCTCTTGAAATTGTTCGAATATTTTAAAGTTTATGTATAAAAAATGTTGCTCTAAAGATTCCAAACAATTTTGTTATTATTCTTAATCTCGTTATAGTTTTCGGAAAAGAAACAACATTCTTTTTTTATAGATGATGATCTTTCAATAAGTTTGTTTGTTCTATGTGCCATGGCCAAGTTTGTCTACTTAACAATCATCATTAACTAACAAGAACATGAATAAGTGAAGTACTTGTTTAAAAAAGAAAGAAAAATAACTCTAGAAATTGTTAAAGAATTGTTAAGAAACAAAACTTTTATACCTTGTACATACATCACTACCTCTTTGGACGATTAAAAAACTTCAGTTGGGAAATTCGTATCAATCGAATAGATTCATAGGTAGAAATTGCCAACCGTACAAAAAGAAATGGTACTGGCAAACCACTGCTATTTTTGTGAAACCCACCGTGTTTAAAAGGTACATCTAATATTGTACTAGAACTATTATGTTCGCAAAAGCATTTGTTTTACCAATATTACAACCAATTAACATTTCGTTATATTTCACACATTTAAATATGATATATAAGACTAAAGGCCCATCTATATTTAGAGAAGTTGAATTAATGGACTGAGCGATTGTATGAAAATACATTGAAGCGCATAAAGTCAGCTTAAGTCAACTTTTGTAAAGTTCAATCTCTATTAATTTGGTTAATTTGCAATCGAAACTCATCGTACCCAACTTAACCAAATTAAAAACAATTCAAACAAGCAAAAGAAAGTTAATAAATATCAAATAAAAACACAAAAGAATTAGGAAAAACAAAAAAAAACATAGAACTTATTTGCAAATCTGGCAAAAATTTTGAAATTCATTTAAGTGTAATATGGTCGTCTTTAAATTCAAAGAAAGAAAAAAAAATAACAAAAATTTTTAACTAAATTTACAAACGGTAAGTCAATTGTGGTTGAAGCTTAATACCGAACTGTGTTGCTGCTTTTTAAATGTGTTTTATTATAGGCATTTCTCAAAATTAATTTAATTTAAGGTAATTCAAAAGAACCAAATTTTTTGAAGTTCGCTCAAACCAACGGTTGGCCACTGTTATCAATCGGTTAACATTACAATACTATCAAGATTATTAATCTCACGTTCTGCCAACGCATAACCGACAGTCACCGACGCTTTGCCAACACTGTGCCCATTGTATTTTTCTGACTGATTTTGTTGTCGCTATTAAATGTTTTCGCGGGCCAATCGAAATTTATTGCAACATCTTCACGAAGCTGTTTTTTGTTCTATTGCAAGCAAGCACGGCGCCCATTTTGCACACAGCTTTCTCATTTCGGTTAATATGCGATGTCCAGCACTTTTTGAAATGCCTATCACTTTAGTCAGCTCATGCACCTCTATCCGACGATCATCCAATACCATTTTGTTTATTTTCTTAGCCGTTTCTAGCGCGGACAATTCAATTGGCAGCTCGTACTCTGCCACCCAATTTTTGTGGACGTAAACGAAGGAGCAGAGATCTTTCAAATGAAGGAGCAGAGATCTTTCAAACATAACGGTGACCAATTTTTTCCATGTTTATAAATTCACTGAGATCGTTTATTTTTGATGACTTCAAAAAAATACTTAACAACGTGGCGCCTTGAAACTTAAAATATATGTTTTATAAGGTTGCCACTTTTCAGAAAAGCAATTTTTTTCAAACTACTGCCGCCTTCTATACGTCAGGTCGGCCAATTTCGGGACTGCCCTCGTAGTACGCAGAGAGAATTTTTTTGGACGAGTTTTAATGAAATTGTTTGACTAAAATAATGAAACTTTATGAAAAAGCTTCATAATTGTTATGTTTCTTTTTGAACTTTTTAATGAAACTTTTTCGTTGGAAGTATGAAGTTTTTACTAAATAAAATTAAAATTTTCATAAAATTTTATGAAAAACTGCATTAATTTTATGAAAAGTTTCAACATACGAATTCCAGTGACACTGTAATGAAAGTGTTTGTTAAAATAACTTTCGCAAATATAAACTTTTTTGGCTGTATTGTGGTACCCATAATTTTTTGCGCTATTTACATATTATACTAAACGATGAACTCATAGTTCGTCCTTTTTCGCTATAATTTTTTTAATATTACATAAAACCGAATAATAACCAAAAAGTGGTATTCAAATTTCTCAGTTTTTGCGTATTTGAAGGCTTGGAATCTAATACGATAATACTAAATCTTTTGAGCCAAATGCGGCATCGTGGGGTTATGATTAGTTTGCGAGGAATGTCTCCAAGACAGTTTAAGATCTAGTATAGGTGGATGTTTGGGTTCCTCTGGTGAAGCTATTCCTCTGGTAGAACTATTCGTATCTGGGGACATGTCAAATGGACAGGCGACATTAAGATGGGCTGCCTTGACTAACAGCTAGGTATCTCGGGATTTATGACCGCTGCCTAACCCGTGCGCCATCTACTCTGTGAAAGCCCAGGAGCGACGACTGCTATATCTCGTAAGCAGATTTTTCAACGATCTAAACAACTTCCTGGATGTATATATGTGCGGTTTTAGTTCGTGGTTTTTCATGAGAGTGTGAAGGAGACTGAGAGGAGTCATCCCAGAGTGTATTCGCTATAAACGAATGTTTAATTTAGACTTCTAAACGAATGTTTAATTTAGACTTCTAGACTGGACGGATGGACTTGTTAAAAAGAATTTGATCTTTTGAAATATTAAATTTTACATAAATTACACTGGAAGAATTATTTGCATGATATTAATAAATTTTTTCATAGAAGCAATAAAGTTGCACTGAAACTCAATCATTACAACTTTTCATTAAACGAATTATAGTTTTCATAACATTTTATGAAAAATATCACTTTATTCATTAAAAGTTTCATTCGTAAAATGAAGAAGTTTAGTTAAAAAACTACACAGGCAGAAAAAGACAAACGGACCACCGCTGGCAGGACACTTTATCAAGTGGTACAAGTGCTGGCATTAGACAAAACGTGTCGGACAAGCTATGGGAAAACAAAATTTCCAACGTTGGCAAAATGTTGGTAAAACCATTTTAGACCAGGTGGTCTAAAAATTTGTTTTCCAAAACAAAATTTAAAAAAAAGTTCATGTATAATTTTTTGGCTCCACCGGGATTGGAACCCTGGCCGCCAGATTGGTAGCCGACAACTCTAACCACTGAGCTAACAAGACATATAATACTTGATAGCTTAAAACGTAAGTAAATGAATACTGCTGGGTAACATTGGGCTGCTCAGATATGTCAGCAATGTCATAAGGTTTAATGGAAACAACTTGCCAACGTTGGGAAAACAAAAATAAAGTTGGTCTTAAAAGTGCTTTTCCAGAAACAAAAAAAAAATGTATATGACAAAAATATTAAATACACTCAGGGAACTTCTGCTTTAAAAATATGTAGTTCTTTGGGTTGTAATACAGTTTCCTTATTTTTAATGTAAATGTAAGTCATTTGTAGAACAAATAAAATTTTTAACTAACCTTGTAGTTCATTTAAAAAAACAACTCACATCAAATGACTGTTTTATGATTTTACATTCATTTTTTACAGTTGTTTTTTGTTACTTAAAAAAATAAAAAAAAAAATTTTTGGTTTATTTTTTACTACCACGTGGTTCATTTTTATTACAATTGTTAGTCATTTTTTGAACATTAAAAAACAAATGACAATGTTAGTTGAATTTAATGAAATGTAAGTCGTCCTTTTTTTAAATGAAATTTCATTTGTTTTTGACTACAATTGCTGTCGTCTTTACCAACATAATTTCCTAAGTGTAGTATTAAAAAATCACAAAAAAAAAAAAAGTTTGTCTGAAACCGGGCTCGAATTCGGAACCTTCCGACCACAAACTTTTTCAAACAAAGCATCATCATTTTTATAAAATAAATGCTTTACCAGTGGTTGGTTAGATCTTTGAGCCATTGGTAACTTCTGACTGGATAGCACTCGGAAAACATTTATTCCCTACGTTGGAATAGTATCCTCAGCCAATTCCTTGCACTGAAATTTTTGTAAAACAAATACCGGCAAAACGCTTTTTGACAACAATGGTAAATCGTCTTAAGGTACGTTCACATTAATCAAATATTTGAACAAAATATTTGTTTACATATTTGCTTCCAATTGTGTCAAATAAAAAATTATTTTATTTTATGTTCAAACTATGATCAAATATTTGATGGTTTTTGTTTGTTCAAACAGCTCTCAAATAGTGTCAAATAAAATAAACGAAAAAATATTTGTCGAGAGTTCAGATTGAAACAAATATTTGTATTAAATATTTATTTAATCAAAGTGTAAAAAAACATAGATAAATCTACTCGAAAAACTAACTGTTTTTAAAAAATTGATCACTCGGGATCTCTCTCGGACCTAGCCTATTTATGTTATAAGGGTATATTAATACTCCTGTGGAGCAAAAATTTTGTCCGTTTTGGTCTATCTCGCTTAGTTTTGGACATTTTAAAATATCGCCATTTTGTAAAGTGGCTTGTATCTCCAAAACTAAGCATGATATCGCAAAACGGACAAAATTTTAGCAAACCTTAACAAAAAACGCTACACCGACAACACAAATGTGTACAGTGCTCCGATTCCAATCATTCCCCGTTTCATTCCATATCGTTCCATTTTGGACCAATGTTCCATTCTGTTATCGGAGTGATTAAATTTTTATTTTCACGTACGAAAACACAATTGTGTGCAGTGCTCCGATTCCAATAGTTCCCCGTTTCATTCCATATTTTTCCATTTAACAATATTTTATTAAACAAAATGTCTCAAAATATTGTATCATCAAATTTCGCTTTTTAATATATATTTACATTTCAGTTTTTTATAAAGCCTTTTATTAATAAATTTATTAAAAAAATTTATAATTGACGATTTATTTGCCATTGTTTGTTCTTACATTTTTTTTTGTAAGATCAAATAAATATTTGCTCAAATCAGAAGAAAATATTTGATAGCTAGTGTTCACACTATGGTTAAGTTTGTCAAATATTTATTTGAATGCAAATAATTTTGTTTGACCAAAATCAGCTGATTTGCTGTTTGACACACAAAAATATTTTGTGTTCAGATTACGGCAAAGAAATATTTCATGTTTTTTTGTCAAATATTTGACTAATCTGAACGTACCTTTAGACAATTGTTCTGCCAGTAGTTTATTTACAATTCCACGTTTAGCCAGTGGTAACCAGTGTTTCTTAAAAAATATGAAGCTTTCATCAATTTAAAGAAAATTTTCGATTACTTAGTACCAAAAAGTTTCATTAGTTTACTAAAAATATTCATAATTTTTCGTTCACTAAAATTATATTTGTGTACAGTTTTATGAAAGTTTGGGGACTGTTATTGTATTTTATCGTATAACAAGGTAGTGGTGTATTACAAAAAAAAAAAAAAAACCTAAACGATCAATCTATTGATCGGTTGGTTTTTTTCTTTTTCAACAACTTGCGTAAAGTTTTGTAATATAGAAATTGTTGTTATTGAAGTTTCTGTTGAAGAGAACAAATAAATAAATTGTGTTCTATTGTATGGTTTGGTAAAATTAAAGACAAGGCCCTTTAATTGTATAGCATAGCCAAGAGAGGGGAGAGTCATTGAACTTTTTGTTAAAGTTGATTTTTTTTTTTTTTTTCTATTTAATTTTGTTTTTCATAAGGCCATACCGCATATGTACTAAAAAAATCCACTAAAGCCAACATAAATAAAGAACAGAATGCAGTTTTGTATTCCATAAATCGTAAGATGAAAAAAAAACACGCAACATATATTTTGACTGTGGGAATAACACGTATGGATGAAAAAAGTGGTGTTTGGTTAAAAGAGATTAAAAGAATGAAATGTATATTTAACTTATTTGGAATCTTAAAGATCTTATTTTAAAAATTCAAAATTATCGATATATTTACACAGGCAGAGAAAAAATATGATTGAACACGATTTAGGGCACAAAATTGCTATATTATTATTCTAATGATCATTAATGTTGATCTTATTCTGATCACTGAGAATGATTTAATCATCATTTACGGAGTCGGTCCGAAAATTAACACAACAAATTTGTGAAAAATGTTATTTATTTCTCAACATAATCTCCTTTTAGCTCGATACACTTTTCCCAGCGATATTCAATAGCTTCGATATCCTGTTTATAGTAAGAACTGTCTAGCTCCTTAAAATAGCCACCAACCGCAGAATCCACCTTTTCATTGGTGGCCAATCTTATACTAACGAGCCATTTTTCAATTTTGGAAATAGAAAATAATTCTAGGGAGCTAATTCTGGCGAATAAGGTGCGTGATGAAGCATGGTTGCATGGTTTTGATGAAACAACATGGTTGTGATGAAACAACACTTTCTTTTCCGCCAAACGTGGCCCACTTTCCTTTTTCTTTAAAAAAAGATGCCATGACCTTGCCTACAGATGGAACTGTCTTCGCATTCTTTGGACACGATTCTCCCATTCCAGTCCACTGCTTTGACTGTTCCTTTGTCTCAGGTGTAAAGTGGTGGGACGCAAGTCTCATCCATGGTTATGAATCGACGCAAAAACTCGGCTTTATTTCAGTGAAACATTGCCAAAGACTCTATTCAAACATCTTCACGACGCTGTTTCTGTTCTATTGTGAGCATACGCGTCATACATCTTGCGCACAGCTTTCTCATCTCTAAATTTTCGGTCTAAATGCGATGTATAGCAAATATTAAATTAATTAAATTAATATTAATATTAATTTAAATCTGACACACAAAATCGCATCTAATAAGCCCAATAAAAATTTTTTTTAGAAAGGTTGAGGTTAAGAAGAAGAATAAACGTTTTTCTCTAAAAATTATAAACACTATTAAATTTTAAATCAGACTAGCCTAGCTTCTGCCTTTTTATGTACAGGCGTCATCAGTGAGTTTCAATTTAAATTGTATTATTATTTGTGTCTTATAATTGTCAGATTGTCTCTATATGATAAGTTTTTTTCAACAACCTGCGGCTGTAAGAATCAAACCTGCGCTTCTGCTTACATTACAAACTTAACAATACCAAGTCATGGCCGTTTAGCGATCACACCCAAGTATGGCCTCGAATGTAATGCAGCTAAATTGTAGTTTTCTTTTCTATTAGCTTTTCTGTTATTGTATATTATACTCAGAAGTGACCAGCACTAACAAACACAAATATTCTATTTTTAGATATTTGTTTATTTTTCTAATCTCCTTCGTCTCTATTTCACTTTAATTTTTTTCATTTCTCAAGTTTATCCATAATGCTTTAAAATACCGAAAACCGACATTACATACAGGATTCCAATTGGATACCTTTAACAGACATCATCTTAACTGAAAAACGTATGCACGGATTTTTATATAATTTATCAGAAAAATTCAAAATACCAGTAGTATTAGCAAAGAATTTAAATTTTATCAATATATATTGAAGTTAAGGTCCGTTTTTGCTCAATTTCGCGTTTTTGGAAAAACGAAATTCGGCATATATTCTTAAGTAAAAGCACAAACAGCGTAATTTTTCGACTGTAGTTATATCTTGGTAAAAGAAATAATTTATGCCAAAATTCATTGATATTTAAGGATTAATTTTTGAGATTCACTATTAGGGTTGCCATATTTGAAAAGTGAAAAAAAAGTACATTGATGAAAAAAAAACAGTACTTTTCAAAAAAAAAAAGTACATTTTTGTATTTATTGTTAACATAACTTTTACTTCAATACATCACATATTTACTTAAAATAAGTTAATACACCGAACCAAATAGTAGGTAAAATCAACAAAAAAATTTTTGTAGATCTTTAACGAAATTTTGTCAATTTTTTTTTAAGATTTAACAAATTTTATTCAAATCAACAAAATTTCGTCAAGTTTACATCCTCTAAAGAAGTAAAATTGACAAAATTTCATCAAATTGACTAAATTTCGTCAAATTGGCTAAAACTATTAGTTTGGACGCCATTACTTTTTGCATTGGGCAGTGTCATGAAAAAAAATTGTGTTTACAAACATCCATTGCTTGAAAAGTAAACAAACCAAACTTATATATGTACAAAAAAACGAAGTGGAATTAATACAGGGAGATTCAAAAAATTTATATAAAAAACTATTATAAAAAAATATATATTCTTTGTACACGCAAAAAAACTTGTTTATATAAAAATATGTAAAATATACAAAAAAACAGTACAAAAACAGTACAAATCCAAAAAAACAGTACTTTTGCGTACTGTTTTAGGTGTTGTGAATAAAACAGTACATTTTTCAAAAAACAGTACATGTACTGTTTAAAACAGTACGAATGGCAACCCTATTCACTATAAACCTATTTTAGGCCATATCAGCTCAAGTAGGCTACGACAAAAAAATTTGGTAGATTAAAATATTGTTTATTTTTTGTGCCGACCATAAATTTCATTTGAAAAATGCTTAGGACGGTTTGAGGGTTAAATATTGAAAATTTTATATTTTAAATTAAGCGTTACATATCGCACAATCGCAAAAATTCTTTCAAAGTTCTGTATTTTTTAAAATATTTGTATCTCTTCAAGTTTTTCAAGTTGATGGATAAACACCACAGCTTTTTCAGTTGCTATTGTTAACAAAAACCCAATAGTAAAGTTTTTATAGAAATAAATTCTTTTGCAGCGAAATTTCAAAACAAAATAAAATTAATGAAGGTGCATTTTTTTTTTTTTTTTTGTTTTATTTTGTGTTCTCTAATGATTAATAAATCTTAATACTTAATGAAATGTTTATAAATTAAACACAAATTATTTGAAACTAGCGGGCTTTGCCCGCTACGTTGTTAGCGTGCCTTAGACCTAGTTTTTGGGATGATGGATAACTTTTCAGTTTGCCCACTATCTGTGTACCAAAATTTAACAAAATCCTTTAAGCCACATAAAAGATAACAAAAAGTCGGCGTAAAACTGCCACGCCCACCAAGTCTTAATCTATTATAGCAAACAGTGCTTATGAGTCATCCCAATATCTGTGTACCAAATTTCAATAAAATCTGTTCAGCCATATAGAAGATAGTGAAGATGTGGGCGAAAAAGTGCCACGCCCACAATATCTAAATTTGATATAACTTAAAGTGCTTATCTGTGACATCTCTTTCTGGGTACCAAATATCAATTGCATCGGTAAAGCCATATCGAAAATAGTGAAAAAGTGGGCGTAAAAGTGCCACGCCCATCATATAAAAATTTCATATAGCCTATAGTTCCTTCCAGGCCGCCGACTATCTATGTGTCAAATTTGAATAAAATCGGTTCAGGCGTTTGGACGTGATGCTCACACAAACAAACAAACAAACAAATAAACAAACAAACAAACCAACAGTCATTTTTATAATATTAATAAGGATTAAAACATTTTGAAAAAATATTTTTTTTTTTTTTCGTTAACAAAATTTCCATTGTATGTTTAAAAATAATTTTCTAACGTTTCACTTAAACTTTGCTTCAGCTGTTTAATATAAATCTTCAGTATTTATAAATTCGAAATAATAAAGGCTGTGTAAATTCAAAATAAAATTTATTTAATGTATTATTATGAAGATTAATTTGCATAAATTTTGTTGTAATTTTATTTTCTATTGTATTATCAGCTGCATGATCTGTTAACAATAGGTAGACAATATTGCCGGACAGACACCCTTGTTTTGAACTTGTTTTTTAATTCCAATTGTTTTGTGTGTTCTCTCTCTCTACCCCTTTTTTATTTTGTTAAATTTTGAATAGGTTTTGAGTTTTACTAGTATTGGTATTTAACGGAAAATGTTTTTGAAAAATTGCATTATATTTTATTAAAAGGGGTTGTATAGAACACCTTTGCATATGTTTTGTTCTCAATTTGCGGTTGTTTGAGTGAAATAATCAGTCCAATTCAAAAAAAAAGGTTCATACATATGTTGCATACATTTACACCGATAACTTGCTTAACGGTTTTTGTGATTTTATTAAAATTGGGAGAATTGGCGAAAAGCGTAATGATTTCCAACATTGTTGTATATATTAATGTTTCGCCGTTAGGGAATGCAAAATTCGCACTTTTCATTTCGTAGGAAAGCGGGAAATTTTTTCAAAACTGCCACTGGGCAATGTTATAATTAATTTTTCATATTAAATCATATTTTTTATATGAAAAAATGACCAGATATTTTTCATCATAATAAATACTCATTATAAATATGAGGTTTTTCTACAAATTTTAAGTCTAAGAGAAATTGACTTTGTACACTGATAGAATTCTCCTTCGTACTATTAATGAATGTCTTTCATTAAGTTGAATTTATTGAGTGAATGAATAATTTTCATTAAATTAATGAAAAATTCATTGAGTAAGTGAAATTTTCATAAAATGGTTTTGGTTGAACCTTAAAATATGCAATAATTTTTATATAATTTTTTTTTTTGTACACAAAACATTTAGTTTCATCAGATTTCCACAGGGGACGCTTCAACTATTGGAAAAAGCAATTTGAATGCAAAAGGCTAAATAATCACATCATTTCGTTTTGGTTATTTAGGTCAATTGGTAACGCGGTACTGTTTATATATTGGTGGCTGCGGGTTCAAGTCGCATTCAGGCAGATGACAAAAAAAAAACAGAAATGTCAAATAACAAAATATAAAATTCTAAATAAATATGAAACAGGGAACCAATAATTTTTTCTATTACAATTCATTTAATGAAAATATTACATTAATCCAATGAAACTTTCTTTGAGGAGTTTTTAATGAAAAAATTCATTGTATTAATGATGGATTTCATTAATACAACTCACAAAATTCTATCATAGTAACAACTGTTCCTTCAAAGCTTAAAGTTTGTTTTTAAAAAACATTTCAGTATAAAAAATTTAAGCTTGAAAAATAATGAAATCAATCGAGTCTGATCAAAGAGTTTGGTCCAAAAATGTCATTTGGACAATATTTAATAATTGAAAGTGTGCTGGACATATTGTTATAATGGTAACATTTTTTAACAGCTATATAGAGTGACTTGTATGTCTAATTTAAGGCCAAAATATAAGTTAAGCAGTAAAGTTACCTATTGTGGTGAAGTTAACATAGTTTTTACTTTAAAATTTTTAATAAAAAATGTGGAATATTTAACTATTTTATTTCAAGTTGTATTCGTAAAATTCCCGGTATTCCCAGACCAAATTCCCGCACACAGAGAAATAAAGTGTCAACCGAATTTAAAAGTGTATATTAATGGTAACAACTTATAAATTCACTTAGTACAACGATATTTACATTAGATTTCTGAATAATTTGGGTGTAACAAAAAATTCAGTTGAAATAACCGAACTTTGTTGTGAAACTAAGTTGTGCCAACCAACTGAAATTCGTAATAAACGAATTTGAGTCTTAGTAACCGAATTTCAGTTGGCAAATAGCTAAATTTTTCTCTGTGTGCGGGATTGCGGTAGTAGAAAAATGTCCTGTATGCAGTTCGTATAATTTTCTCCTTGTTGAATAATTTTCGTAGACAAATATGGTCCAAGTAGGGAATACAAAAACCACAACTTTTTAATTTTCCGAGAAAACGAGAATTTTTTCGGAATTGCTGGGACCCTGCTCGAAAAGCAAATAGTTAGTTTAATTTTTTATTTTATTTTTTAAATGTTAAAAAAGAGAATGGGTTGACGATCTGATATTTTCCATATTATGCAAAAGCTTGGCTTCTGAGAGATGGCTGCCTACACCAGTAATGCTACAGCAGTAATGACAGTTTGTTTCTTCAAGCCGATGCCGCCGGTGAGACTGTCGACTTGAATTGCTGCCAGCTAAGCAATTTGACATATTCGACCATAATTACAAAAAATTTCATTGCATTTCTTACAGTTATATTAGTTTTTTGTTTTTATATACATCGAGATTATTTTTATGTTATTTTCAATTTATAACGAGCTTTCAACCTCCGTATATTTACAAAAATAAAGCAAATCAAACATATTAGCTAGGTTGATACTAGTATTTCGATCTGGCTAAATATCTCATCAGAACCCGAAGTTTTAGAAAAGCTAGAGCCTATATAATAGGCAGAAATTTAACAAAAAACCTATTAATAATCAATTTTGCTCCATTCTTGTCTTCATTTCATTGAAAATGTTTTCCAACGTATATGAGTGAAAAACATTACAAAAAATTTTCTGTTTTTCACACATTATATTTTATGAATTAAAGAAATAATAAACTATTACAATTTCAGATTTGAAGAAGCTACATAATATGATATGAAGATGCAACAATGTTTTTTTTTTTTATTCATTGATATCATGCAGATTATACTGTATGAATGTTGTAAAGGAGACAAATATTGTTTTTCTGTCCAGTCGCATATTTAGGGATAACTAAGTGAGGTCAAAAATTCACATTTTTATAGTTTTTTCATCGAGTAAAATTACCTATTTTACTATTTTAAAAAAATGTTCGTCTTGAATTCGCAAGTTATTATTGCTTTTATTGTGTCGTTTCAAAAAAATGCAATATAAAGTGTAACTTTTCGTAAAACATAAAAATTGAATAACAAACAAGTTTAAAAGATTTTTCCAAGTCGGATTTTTGTGTACAGTAAGAATTTTATTCACATTTCTTACTAAACTAAATGATTGCATAAACAAATATAATAAATACGACTCGGAAGTTAATACATTTATAATCGCGTTTTATGTACGTAAAATATGCATTAAAAATCGTAAAATATACACTTCTTCTTCTTCATATCCGCTTAACTCCCTGTGGAGCATAGGGCCTCTTGCAACTAACTAAGAAGATTCACGACCTCCGACCTTCCGGGGCAGGACACCGGGCAATGATATTATAGCCCCCGCTATGATATTAGCAAATGTGAGCAACGTTTCATCTGTTCTTGGGCCAACCCGACATATTCGGGGAATAGGGTCAAGCATATTACGGCACTATTATGGCTGGATAGTGCAATAGGGATGGTAGCGGAAGAACCATTAAAAGTCAACGGTAGCGCCCATAAGCTTCCAGGAAGCCTACGCCTGCTCTTAGTCAAAAAGGAGTGTCAGGCTCCACTAAGATCTTCTTTGTCCTTACATGCATCGAAGAAAGCCTGGCAAACTAGTCAACAAAAACATGAAAATATACACTTAAAATGTAAAAAAATGCATTTATTATTGACTTTGCTCAACGTTTTCAACATTACTAACACAATTTAGGTCATCTCTGCTTAAAAGTTTTTAAAAATTTGTGATAATCATTGTACGAAAACTAGTAATTGTGTTTTTCTGCAATTTTTGTCTTCGTGATAAAATAAATTTTATCAAATTTTTTTTTTATATATTTAAAGAAACAAAATTTACATAAATATATTGATTTTGTAAAAAAAGCTAATTTTAATAAAATTAATAAAATATTTCTTAAAAACATACATTTTAATGCAAAATGTGCATTTATAGCAAACAACAAATATCATAAAATGCATTAAAGGTATGAATTTATAGCAAAATATGTAAATGTATGTATCTATAGAAAAATATCCAAAAATATGCATTAACAAATCGATGTCATTTTGTTGCAAATTTAATGATTCATGAATTTAAATTTAATGCTACATGAACTCCCAATCCCTAATAACATAAAAATGTGAAAAATGTAATTTTCATAATGTTCCCTATAGTAGACTATTGATTTATTTTCTTATTTTATTTTGGTGAACGGTAAGAATTTTATTCAAAATTGTTACAAGACTAAACGATTCCATAAAAAAATATAATAAATAACACAAAAATGCGAAAAATTAAATTTTTATAATGTTTCCTAAAGTGCACTTCTGATATATTATTTTATTATTTCTTTTTTCAAGTTTTAGGCTTTATTAGATGGTTTGTGAATCCTAAAAATTATAATTTTTTCTGTTATTATCGTCTAAATCAGTCATTTAGCTAAAGTTATTAGTTATTTCATTTTACCTAAAGAACAAATTTCAGCCGTATATGAACTAACTTTTCGACTTAATATTTAGTAATTCGTGACTCTCAAATCTACAAATTTTATCTGTTAATTTAAACCACAATTGTTTTTAAACCATTATTTTTTTTGTGTCTCGGCCATCAGTCTCACTTATATGAGGAGTTCCGGCTAAGAGTTAAATTTTTATGTAAAAAAAAAATAATTTTGTTTTTGATGGCACATCAATGAAAATTGGCATAAGTATTGGGAGCTATTTTAGCATAACATTCATTCGCGTCAATTAAATCGCGTGAGGGGGTCAAAAGTTATGGCGGTTTAAAGATATGGCGGTCTTAAAATCGTTGAAATTTTTTTTTTTTTGTTTTTTTTTAAATTTTTTTTTCATTCGTTATTGTCACATAAAATATGACAGATAAGCCAAAATATCTTATGACTTTTTTTTACTAACAAATGTAAAGTAGTTGCGATAATGCTAATAATGACGTAAAGTAAAAAATGAAAACCAAATCGGTTCTACGCGTTAAGGCACGTCTTTTGATGTATTAAATTTGAACAAAATGCATTAATTTCTACTAAAAAAATTAGAAAAAGATTTGTAAATTTCGCACATTTTTCAAAAATGCCATAAAATTTTTTCAATTTATTTTTTATAAACCCGCCAGTAATTTTTTTATGTAAACTCACAAAAAACTCGGTTTACGCAAGAGACCACCAAATTTCGAATGAAACCGCGAATGTGCCTCGCGAAAAACTGGTATTTTAAAAAAATTACTTTTTTTCTTTCGAATTTTGATCTGCTGAAACTCCTTAACTATTCGTGGCACATTAACGGGATTAATTCCAAAATGTTAAGAATTACAACAGCTAAGAACCCTAGTTCAACTTTTTTCATTTTATAGAGGGGGCCGTAATCCCTGATCGAAAAACCTCGAAAATTTAAAAACTCTTAATTTTTGGTTTCAAAACTTAACCGTCTTACCAAGCGATGAAGCATCTATCAAACCAACATTAAAATAATCTCTTATATGTACTGACTTTGTGTTATGCCGGAAAAGATTGAAATATAAGGAGAACTTAAAAAAAAAAGCGAAAGAAGGTAAAAACTGTGGATTATTTCAAGCCATTTTTATAGATTTTTCAACTTTAGCCCTCTGTAACTTTTACGGATAAAGTGGGGTAATCCTTAAACATTGCTCAGTGATGGTTCAAGGTCTTGTTTACGCAACTGCATTTACAGTTTTTCTAAATTCCAAAAACTGCAGGTTTTTTTAAACAATTATTTCAGTTTCACTGAGTTGAAATTTAAAAAAGATTTTGTGATATATAGCGTTATTTTCTCATATTTTTTATTTTATTGTCATAAAATAGGCTATATCTCGGAAACTAAGCAAGATAGAGCAAAATGGACTAAAAATCGTTACTCCGTATTGTTGTAGCTGAATTTTCAACTACTTGTACGCCCTTTTTTATGATTGTTCCTTTTTTAAATTAATCTGGTGTTTTTGGAGCCCAAATATCATGTGTAGGGAAACATTAGGTAACATTCCCTTATGTATAGAGTACTGCCACAAAGAGTATCTTGTCAATTGTTTGTATGTTAGTTTTATCAAAGACACGATTTTTTATTGCCACATTTTCAAGATTTTTTTGTTTAGACAAGAAAAGTTGAGTAAAGAAAACAAAAAGGTTGAGGTTTGACAAAACAACAAAGTTTATCTTATTTTGGCTTTTTAAGGTTTTTTTCATGGATGGTAACCGGATCGATGCAGTAATCAGTAAGGGTAACACTATTTTCTTTTATTTCGGTAACGGTATTTTAGGGGTAACGATATTTCAGTTATTTCGGCAACGAATTTTTATCGTTAACGGTATTTTACTTATTTCCTTAACGTTATTTTAAGGATATTGCGGTAGGTAACTTTAATTTAAGGATAACGTTATTTTAGTTATTCAGGTAATGTCAGTATGCACCGATATTTTTAGCGCAGTTATGCCCGAATTTCAACCACTGGCTAGTTTATGATCAAACTTTGGGAAAATATATATATTTACAGTAATTATTTATTTTAATCAAATTTTATTTTTTAATTTTTTTTAATTTATTTTAATCAAATTCACAATTTGGTTTTTTGAAAAGAAATTCAAAGATTTTTTCAAGTGTGAACACACTTAAAGCACTTTTTGAGTCCTTGGTAAGGTCTCATTTAGAATATTTAAGTGTAATTTGGAATCCTTTTTACGACGTGAATATTAATCGGATTGAAAAAATCCAAAAAACGCTTTTCGAGATTTGCTCTTAGAAAGCAGTATACTTTTGATAATATGCCTAACTACAAGGAGAGATGTAAATCTCTTAACTTACAAACGATATTGATTCGTAGAAAGGTCCAAAGCGTTATTTTTGTAAAGGATATAATGGATTGTAAAATAGATTGCTCTTCGTTGTTATCCATTTTACCATTTCACGTCCCAGTCAGGCTTTTAAGGGTAAACCACTTTTTTGAGCCTTCTTTCCATAGAACTAACTATGGAATGAATGAGCCAATATATAGATGTATTATTTTATTTAATTCAGTATCTGACCGAATTGATTTTAATATTGGTAGAAATCGATTGAAGAGGGTAGTATCGAACTTGCTGAACGAGGATATGCGTTAAACTTGTGTTACTATTCCTTAATTTTTGCTGATGATTAAAATTATTGTTATTTTTGTTTTTTTGTATAAAATATGTATTTAAATGTAATCTGTAAGGGGTTTTAACCCGATAGATGAAAATAAATAAATAAATAATCTTGTCAGATTGTTTCGGTAATGGTATTAAAAGGATGACGCTATTTCAATTATTTCTGATTCGGTATTTTAGCCATAACGGTATTTTACTTATTAATTATTTCGGTAACGGTATTTTTGGGATAACAATCAGAGATGAAAGCCGTATCAAAACGTCGGCAGTGGAGTCTTGAGGCAGAAAACAGTTGGCGACGGCGGCTTTATCGCCCGTAGCCGCCGTAGCTAATCCAGAATTTGAAAGTCGAAAGTCTAATGATTTTTTTCGAATGATTCGAAAAGAATTGTTCATTAAAATATGTTCATTATTTCACAATCGGATCAAAAGAACATTATAAAAGCAATTCATATGAGTTTTTTATAAAAAACAAAACATTGTTGCGTCTTCATATCATATTAAAATCTGAAATTGTAACAGTTTATTATTTTTTTAATTCGTAAAATCAGTGGGTTATTATCTAATTCAGTCTCTCTCAATCTGGCCACTTTTTATTTGTTCGTAAACTCGCACCGAGCAAATTAAAACATGTTGCAGAAATTTAAAAGTCTAAACTAATTTTTATCATGTTTTTTAATAATAATTTAATATAATTTTTTTTATTTCAAATATTAAAGATAAAATTAAAATATATTAAATTTTAATAGAAGATAACAAAATATAAGCAAAATAAAAGTGATTATTTTAAGTAAAAAATTGTTATTAACATGTTGCAATTATTTTTTAGTGTAAAAAAAATGTTTTCATTTGCTTGCCCGAATTCGGTATTTTATTGCTGAGAGGAGTGGCAAGAGCAGTCTCTCTATTTGTATATACTCTTTGGTAAAATCTAATATGTCATTAAAAAGCAGAATATTTTTTATTGTTTTCCACTCACATTCGTTGTAAAGTATTTTCAAGGAAAAACATTTTCTGAAATTATGGTCGATTATGTCAAACGGCTTAGGCGATTCAAGCCGATAGTGTCGGCTGACGACCAGCGGCTTGAATCACTGATAACCAGTGTTGCCAGAACTTGGTTCCCAAAAATGGCTAGATTTGTGTTATAAAAAGGCAAAAAGAAATTGCTAAAATATACACCCCTGTTCCGGCTTTTAAATCAGAGCGAAAGTGAAAATTTTAGAATTTTTCGGTGTTCTTGCGATTAAATCAGAACGTTTTTCCCTATTTTTTATTCGTTTTAATTCGTGTAAAAAAGCCTGGTCGAAAGTAAAACGAATGCCCTTTTTTCTAATATATTACAATTTAGGGTCAAAAATGGTGCTTAATATTAAAAATTTAGAACTTTTTTTACTTATTTCTGATTTTATTGTATTTTTGGTTGTATTGTTTTTACTCTAAAAAACTGTTTTAAAAAACATAATTTTTTGTTTTAATATTCCAGAAAACACTCAAACAAATTGACAACAATGTTAGAAGCATTTCTTAAAAGCATTTTACTTTCCATATGTTTTTTTATTTTCCATAAAACCATATGTTTCTGGCACTTCGATAATAATTTCGAAAAAAAATTCGAGTTTTCGAAAGCTTTTAGGATTTGAGAACACCAATTTTCAATTTCGTGTGATTTCACAAATTCGTTCTAATTGCAAAACGTTCTAAAGTAGGAACATGGGCGATAGCTAAAAAAATGGCTAAGCAATTTTATATATAAAAATCCACCCATTTTTTTCAAAAACAATTTAATGAGTTTTACAGTTAAATCATAAAATTAGAGACATGTTGTTTCTGTTTCCAATTATTTTGAACAATGTTTATTACAAAACCTTTAATTCTATGCTAAATATTCTTCGAAAAAAAGTAAAATTTAATATTCAATAATTTTTTATAATCTAATATTTTATATATTTTTTTAATTAAAACTCATAAAGCAATGGAATTTCGAAAATTTTAATATTCGCAATAAAACAACAACTTTTGAGATGATTGAGTAAAATATTAGTCTTTTATTCAGAATTTTTTTTAAACACCAAAAAAGTTAAACAGTTTTAAAAGTAAAATATATATATTTAGTATATATATTTAAAATTTGTATTAAAGACTTAAAATTTATTTGAACACCAAGTTTTTTCCATAAATTTTTAAACATTTAGTAGCGTTTTGTCTTAAACTGCATTTACATTTACCATCGAAATTTATTTTAAACTGGATTTTGATCATAGTGTAGTGTATAAAATGTTACACGAACTAGATTTCAAAATCTAGTTTTAAACTGGATTTAGAGCATAATGTAAACGCAACCTTAAAAAACTAAGGAAAACTAAGGGCGTCGCGTAGTGAATAATTGAATCAGTCAAATTTGTAACACTATTGCTCAAAAATAATATTAAATGGGAAAACCCAAAAATGGCTAAAAGTTTTCTAAAAATGGCTAAAAAAATGGCGAATGGTAAAATGCCATTTTTCCGGCTAAACGTGTTAAAAATGGCAAAATCTAGCCAGAAAAAGGCTGAATTGGCAACACTGCTGATAACTATAGTCAGTTGAATGGGTTTTGAATCGATAACGGTATTGCCTGCCATCCCTGTTTTTTTTTTTTAGTCTTTTCAAACAACAACACTATGTATATTTACAAAAGTACTCGCATAAATAATACAATATTTGAGCAAGTTGTTGTTATTGTTACACTTGGCTGTTATGAAACACTTTGTGGCACACGCATTTTGGAGAGAAATATATAATGTAATATTTATCTAAAGATTTGACGGGACAAAAAAAGAACTCACAAAAGACAAGATTGAGTATCTTTTTCTGAAGGTAATAAAAAAAACAAAATAAATTTCAAATTTTGTTTGTAGTTCAATTGCAAGTAATATTACATTATTTAACTTTTTTGTTTATACGTCCCAAAGATTAAAAAAAAAAAAACAAGTGTGTTGAAATTTAAAACATATGTTGAGAAGAACAAAATCATGATTAATTGTATAAAAAAATTTTTTGGAAATTTTTTTAGTTTTGCTTTAAAAAAGGGCTAATGAATTTCAACACTATTCTTATGAAATTTACAAAATATAATTTTTTTTTTTCCTTTCACATGTTTATAATTTAAAGACAATATATTCATGAATTTAAACTTTCATAAGTCATTGACATAACATTTTTTGATAAATATTTCGGAATGAAAACAAAACATTAAAAAAACAGCAGTAGTCGGCAGCTGTTGTCATTTATTAAGTACTAGCTGTTTGTACCCGGTCATGTCCGGGACTCAAATACTATAGAAACAACACATATCAAATTTTTGTTACATGCCTTATACTTCAGAATACCGATTTTTTCTCCGATTCCTTATCTTTATTATTACCCACGTTCAGCAGCCAACACCACGACAACCCCCTCCTCCCACCACTCCCGTTGAAAAATTAAAATGTGTATAACAAACACCTAAATCATATATAAAAATTAAAAAAAGTGGGTTGTAAAAATGGGCGTGGTCGATAAAAATATATGGCGACATTGCCTGGGATATGAGTTGAAAAACAAAACAAATTAAGAGATATAAACATACAATTTTCAAAAAAAAAAAAAAAAGTGGGCGTAAAAGTTGGCGTGGTCAATGTAAAGTATGTGGCGATCTTGCCTCTTTGAAAAATGCATTACAAAATTACAAAAAAAAGTGGGGGTAAAAGTAGGCGTGGTCGAAGTAAGATATGTGAAGATCTTGCCTGGGGTTTGAGGAACATGTGCAAGTGTTGAACAAGTTCCAGTGAGAAAAAAATGTTTTATATAAAGAAAAATAATGAACTCACGAAATACAAAAGTGGGCGTAAAAGTAGGCGTGGCAAATAAAAAGTATATGGTGACCTCTGCTGAGGTATATAAAACATGTGCAGCAAGTGTTAGCGAAATCCGCAGGAAAACAAAAAGCTCATTAGTAAATATAAAATTCATTATTTTTTTATAAAAAGTGGGCGTAAAAGTGAGCATGGTCGGTAAAAAAAAAGTAAATGGCGACATTTCTTGTTGTAATAGGAGCAAGTGTACCAAACTTCAGAGAAATATGTTAAAAAATAAAATCTTTTATAGCGAACAAACAAACAAATAAATAGAAAATTAATTATATGCAACTATATGGATTTTTTGTCAGCAGCAACTAACTAATTGAGCAGTAGTTTTTCATAAAAATTTTAAACTCTAAAACCAAAAATGTATCATGCTGTTTTAAATATTTTTTTTTTTTTGTTGGAAAATAACTCAAAACTACTAGAATACTTGTAGAGGTTAACTGAATAGTAGTTATTTGTTAATGTTTAACATTTTTCGATAATTTAGTAAAGCAAATTTTCAAATTCAAGTGTGTTTCTTGTAACTCTAAACAGTTGGATATTAATTTGCTGGAGAAAATAACTTATTGTTTAGGAATTTACAAGATTTAGAAATTCAACCCTTTTCTTAATGTTTCTATTAAATTTGAAAACTCAAACTAAATAAAACTGTACCAATAAAAAAAAACTGCTGAATCTGTTTGCTCAATATTTGTAATATAAAAACAGCAAAAAAAGCTACTTAAACTACAAAATTTTAGTTACATTTGAGTTATATTTTAGTCTATTACCAGGGCAACCAGAAATATGCGGTATCAGGTTTTTTTGTGTGCGTCGTATTGAAAAATGTTTGAGATATTTATCCTTTTCAGAATAATTGATGAATTCTGGCATCGATTTGTGATAGCATATTTTTCATATTTTACTCTTAAAATCATATTTTGATATTAGGAGCATATTTTTTATTAAAAAAAGTCTTATTTTTAAGTATATTTCTCTACTTTTTAAAACAAATGCATAATTTTCCGTTTTTTCATAAGTAAGTTTTTAACATAAGTTTTAAATACGGGGTTTTTAAATAAAAATGTGTTTTTAAGAGAATATTTTTTAAATTTTAATGCTCTTTAAATATAAAAAAATACGCTCTTAATACAATTTTCCGTTTTTAGAGAGCTTTTAATGCGCTTAAAATCGATTTTTTAGAGCACATTTCTGGTTGCCTTGATAATTACACATACAAATTTGTTCTGCTGAAAACAGCTGAGAAATTAATTTATTCAAAAGCAAATAACAATATATTGTGCTAAAATCAACAGAAATATTTGCTGAAATATAATATACTCCTAATATCAGGATGGCATTAAAAAAAACTAAAAAAAAATCAGATAAAATGTATCTAATACTCAACAACATTTTTTGCTGATTTCAGCAGGTTAAATTGTGATTTCCAATTAACTTAAATATAGCCTAATATTTATACGGTGAGGTACTGTTATAACGAACTCGTAGGGACCGGACTATTTGGTTTGTTATAAGCGAAGTTCGCAATCAGCGTGGTAAACATTTTTCAAAACTTGCTTAATAAACTATCAAGATTTTTTCTTAAATTAATTAATATAAATTGCCTTAGTTTTGTAAATATACGGAGGTGGAAACCTTGTTATAAATTAATTAAAGTAACAAAATAAATCTCGATGTATATAGAACAAAAAACTAAGAAAACTGTACAAATATTACTTGAGTCCGAGTAAAACTCAAATCTTTTTATATAAATAGAACATTTTTGGTCTTCAAAGTTTAGTAACGTCATGATGCTTGTTAGGAAAAGGCACTAGCCATGTGTTTAATTGCTAATCAGACAAGAATTTAGCTAAATTTGTGCTTAATATATTTTATATTAAAGCACTGCCTATTCTGGAGGCTCTAGCTTTTCTCAAACTTCGGGTTCTGATGAGATATTCTGTCAGATCGAAATATATGCTAAAATAATAAATTTTCTTTATTTTTGTAAATATACGGAGTTTGAAAGCTTGTTATAAATTAATAAAGTAAAAAAAAAAAATCTCGACGTATATAAAAACAAAAAACTAAGAAAACGGTATACAAATTTATGTTTGTAACATTGAAATAATTCTTCCATTAAATTACATTTCATACCATTTTAATAAATTACATGTTATAAGCGAACTTCACTGTAAATTAAAGAGATTGTTTTTATAGTAATATATAACAGATTTCTGCAGATTCTCTTAAAAAATTTTTGTACGTTTAGCAAAATTTAGAGAATTTTTTAAATTTGTTTCACAAAAACTAATATAATTTGTTTCTTTACAAATTAATTTAAAAATTGTGCAATTTGATAGCAAAAAAAAAACAATGGGCATATAATTTGAAAAAAAGTTAAAACAGTTTTTGATTTTCAAAAAAAAATAGTAAAATTTTTTTTTTAATATTTTTTTTTCGAAAGATTGAAGAAATAGCTATCTAAACCAATCTTGGGCACAAAGAGAAATGAGTATGTATTAGTTATTTTATAAAAAAAATGAGATTGTATTGGTACAATTACACTGAACAAAATCACTTGGTTTTGTTTGTTTTTTTGTTTGTTTACATTGTTGTATTGTTTTACTATTTATGTCCTTACGTGATAAATTTCAGCTATGAGGCGAATAAAAAAAGAAATATTCATAAGAGGAAATTAATAGGTAATAAAAAAATGTTTTTTTAAGAAAATAGTCACATGAGTTCTTTGCCAATAATGTACTGGGCAAACAAATATATATAATATATATGGATTAATAAATTAAAAAAACAAAAAGCAAAAAAAAAAATATTTTATACTAATTCTTATAAAATACAACAAAATTTAAAATACTTGCGTTGTAATTGTTTTTAATATAAAAAATTATAGTTCAGGGATTTTTAAATTTTTTCACTTATAGATTGTTTTAATATTTTAGGTTTTGTGTGTTAAAATTAAGTTATGAATGAATAAATAAATCAAGATATATTTATGTACGTTTATGAATAATAATGATTTAATAAAGAAAAGTGAGTAAATAGAATTTATAGGTAATAAAAACGTTCTTTAAGAAAAAGGTAAATAAGTTATTTTCACACAATGTATTGCATTAAAATAAAATTATAACTAATGTTATTTATAAATTCATATTAAATAAAAATTATAAAATTCAATTAATTTATAAATTTCTTTGTTGTAACATTTTGTGTCGAAAGTTTGTTCTATGAACCTGTTATAAAGTGCTCAAATTTGAATACGAAAAAGGTGTTAATTAATTAAAAAATATTAAAATTAATCGAAAAAACATTATTAATTCTTATTAAACAGAAAAAAGTTGCAAAACTCTGAATTGTTTTATTTTTTTTTGAAGTTAGATTATTTAAAAACTTTTCGTTTTGTGCGTTAAATGTAAGTAATGAAAAAATGTATAAAAAAATTTATTAATGAATTATTGAATGTATGTATGTATAAATGAATAAATGAATGAAATAAATAAATTACGATATTTAATGAATAAAAAAATATAAGTAAATATAATTAAAAAATGTATTTAAGAAGTTTGATAACAAACAAGTTTTCAATTTATTTCAATTTTTGGTTACAAACAAGGCACTCTGCTTCATTAAAAATATTCAAGCTAAATAAAAATGCGTTTTCCTAACCAAAATCCCACATAATGAATGAAAAAAAACATTTACAAAAAATTATAGTACGCTTGGCTTTATTAATTAAAATATCATTGGTTGTTGTCAAATACTCTCTGTGTACTTATTTTATTAAACAAAGCGACACAAAGCGACATAAACCTACTCCATCCAATGCTGGCAAGCAACTAAACAATTTTTTTTGGTTTTTTTCGGTTTCTCTTCTTATTTTTATTTACGTTCGGGTTGTGTGCGTGTAAAAAACGATTAGTCTTCGTTGTTTCAACAAGTGTTTGCCCGACACTGATCTAAACTATTTAGAACAAATTTTGCTACGAACAATAGGTAATAAGTTACATGTATGAGAAAAACCACCAGTTTGGCTAAATTTTTTAAATTTTGACTCCCTCAAACTCAGAGAGTTCTTGACCGATCTACTACTATATAATAGGACTAACCTTAGTGCAAATTTCATCCCGATCGGAAGACACCAGTTTCAAAAGTTGGGTCACTTGAGATGAACCGCCCCATATACATATATATATATATATATTAGTTAGTTTTGAAAAATAGATTTTTGGATATTATCACTTTTTAGAAGGTTTTTGTATCAATAAAAATAATGGCGTATTTCTTTTTTTTAATTCCAACTCCTTCCCGTGCCTATAGGCGACTCAAATCGCGGATTTTGGGTCCCTTTTCCCATACAACAAAAACGGCTAAATATATGTCAAATCTGACTACAGTATTCCATTCTACGGGAAAACTTATGCCCAAAAGCTTTTTTTTTATTTTTTGGAATGCACCAGAATGCATAATTAGAGTGGTCCAAAAAAATAATTTTGTAAATAAAAAATTAAAATATTTTTTTTGTTAATATACAATGAAAAAAACACTTACATATGACAAAAATGGTCCAAAAATTTTAATTTTGTAGGTACCCGTTCTAAAGTTATTAAAGTTTAAAAATTTATTTTTTTAGTGAATACAAAATAATTTATTGGTTTATATAATAATTTATTGGATTTGAGTCGCCTATAGGCACGGGAAGGAGTTGGAATTAAAAAAAAATACGCCATTATTTTTTATTGATACAAAAACCTTCTAAAAAGTGATAATATCCAAAAATCTATTTTCAAAATTAACTCTAATATATATATAATATAAATATATATATATATATAAATATATGTATGCACAGCGCATAGTCTAGAGACATTTATTCGTTCCCCCGCATAGTGTAGGGACATTTGCTTACTTTGGGAACTGTCCCCAAAGTTTTCGCGCCTTTTCATGCATCTAGCGTATTAGATGAGGACAGTTTTTTCGATACACCGCATATTTCGGGTACAATTTTGGCCATGTCCCTAAAATATACACCTGGACAAATGGATTACGAAATTTAGCATATTTTCTCAGACTTGAACAGAGTTGACATCAGATATGATGCTATATGACCAGATCTTTTTTCCCGATCACTTAAGATATGAACAGATCTGGCGATAGATCTGATCAGATCTAGACATAAAGATAAATATATATGCCATATCTTAAAATATATGATCAGATCCGCCACCAGATATAATTATATTCCGTCACTAGATATAATTACATAAAATGAGATCTAAACATATCAGATCAGATCTAAAATTTTTAACACGGGAATTTTAAAAGAACAACCATTTCAAATATGTTCCTATGATATTTTTTACAAAATAACATTTGTTAGTTAGTTACTTTATTCGTAAAAACCCATACGGTTGGCTGGTTTTGTTGTTAACCAAAAAATAAAACTAGTAGTTAAAATAAAAATTAACCCACCACACATAATAATTAACAAAAGACATTAACATTTTAGGGAAAAAAAAATTAAAAACGAGCTAATAAAATAACAACAGGGTAAATAAAAATTAACAATGGAAAATAAAAAACTAAACCCATGACCATATAAAAGTAATTTAAATGATAATTTATTTTTTGGGGTTGGGAGATGGCATTTTAAACAAACAAAAACTTAGGTAAATTTACATAAAATAAAAAAGATTTTATTAGAGAGGTACAACAAATTTAAAAAGGTAATACACTGAGGGAATTATCGGCATTATATTAATAAATTTTTTGAGCTTTTCATTAAGTCAATGTATTGTATTGTATGTATTGCATAGAATTTTATGAAAGGTATTATTGTTTTCACGCTTATAATAATCCATGCATAAAATACCAAGATCTTGTCAAAACAACAAGAACTTTCGTAAAATAAACAATTTTTTGTTTATTTTACAAAAGTTTTTGTTATTTTGAAATTTTTTCGTATTTGTATGCATAATTTATTTTTATTAGTGTATTTATAAGTTCAAAAAATGTTCTCTCTGTGTGGCGGATAAAACCTAATAAGCTATGGTAAGTGAGGTAAATCCAAACAATATATTTATCTAATAATATATTGAAAAAATTTTAAATTAGGACATCCGAGTAAAAAAGATTAGATCTGATCAAATATGATTGAATCTAACTAGATATTATTAAATTTAATTAGATTTGGTGCCAGATCTAATCATATATGATATGATAATATATGACATTTGTGATAGACTTTATGCCCTGATCTGATCAGATCCATTATCAGATCTATAATTAGATAAGTTCATATCTAAAGAGATCTGGGAAATTTGATAATTTTCGTGCCCAAATATGAACAGATCTGGTCTTATTGGATCATATATATATATATATATATATATATATATATATATATATATTTTAAGATCTGTTTATATCTAAAAAGATTTCATAATTCCTTTGTCCAGATCGGCTACAAGATTTGAGCTCTTCAAAGGCTCCAAAAAAAAAATGTACATAAATTTAATTTTTTTTATGACGTATAAAATTTATATTTTGTTCGCTTACGCAAAAATTTGTACAAAGTTTTTACTGGAAGGTGTTCGTTTACACAAATACTCAGTAAAAATAGTAAGAAGAGAGAGTAAAATGACAGGTTGTTGACATAAAACTTACAAGTTTTTACTGGATAAATTTTTGCCAGTAAGAATTTGTAAGAAGAAAACATATGATTGAAAAAATATGCCTGTATTTTTAGTAAACAAAAAAATATTAAATTAAATTTTAATTGTCTATGAATTCAAAGTGCAAAACATTAAAGAATTAACTATGGAAGAAATTAAAAAAACATTCTAAATTATTTCCAATCGACAATTTCAATTAACTTTTATTTTTACCATAACGACCAGTTGATTTTTTTAATATTGGTATTTAAAATCAGCTGTTTTATATATTTTACCAATTCTTACAAATTTTCCGTTCGTTTCCTTTTTTGTAAATTTGTCTTACTCTCTGTAATTTTGTTACTGAGTAATTTTTACTGGACTTTACTGTGAAAGTAATCGAACACACTTATTTTCTGTTTTAATTTTTAGGAAAACTTTAGGAAAACCTAATAAATTTTCATTAATTTTTTGTATGTCTTAATATGTAAAAATATGACGTTTTTTTTAAATAGAAAGAATGCAAAATAAAAACATACATTAATAAGATAGTTTTTTCAATGATACTTTTTTTGTAGGTCCATCAGCCAATATTTTGTGAACATTCAAATTCTAGAAAAGAAATCGATATACCGTGTCCATTAATGTCCGTATCTGGTCACACGAAACAGACGAAGATGGCGGTTGCTAGGCGAATTAATCAGGATTTACAAATACTTTAGCAAATGACTACCTAAAATTTTGAGATGAATCCGGTAGTTATAGCCGGATTCAGAAAAGTGAAACATTAATCAGGATTTACAATACTTTAGCAAATGACTACCTAAAATTTTGAGATGAATCCGGTAGTTATAGCCGGATTCAGAAAAGTGAAACATTTAAAAATGTGGATTTGTTAAAATAAACGTTTTTTAATCATTTAACTAGAAGATTTTAAAAATTATTGAACCTCTCCTAATCTAAAAATATCAGATCTGCCCTGATTTGATCAAATCTGTCCGGATTTGATGAGATCTGCCCAGATTTGACCAGACCTAATTAGATCTTAAATTTCTAACCATTTTTGAGATCTAATTAGATCTGATCATATTTGCTATGAGATCTGTTTAGTTATGGTAAAACAGATCTAACTAGATCTAGCCACATCTTTTCTTTTTACACGGGATAACAAAACTTATGTTTTAAAAATATAAGAAAAATAGTATAAAAAATATTCACAAAGTAAACTTTTAAAATGTATCACTATTTTGTATTGTAAACTGCAACAAATTTTCACTACACTGTTTTATTACAATTCCGCGAGAATTTATTTGAATTCAAAAGTTTTTTTTTTTTTTTTTTTTTTTTCGTTAGACCAACACTCAGGGGATGCCCCCTATAATGCAATACATTGTGTTGATATCAGGAAATTAGGTTATGGGGAGGAGGAAAGAGGGAGTAGTGTTTGTGAATATTTGATTTGAATTTCGCTACATTGTAAGTGACAGGGAAGACCTCCGCGGGGAGTTTATTCCACATACGGCTAGTACGGCTGATGAACGAATTTTCCCTGTAATGCGTTGTGCGGTTCACTGGACAATCGACTACAAACGGATGAGCTCTGCTAGATAAGCGAGTGTTTCGAATGAAAATACGGGCCCTGGGGATAAGTTCACTTATCTCAGCAGAACAATTTCCATGGTAATATCGATAGAACAATGTTACACAACCCACATTCCGACGATGCTCCAATGAGTCAATAGAGCTTGATACCCTCTCGTCATTGATGAGCGCCGACGCCCTCCTTTGCACACGGTCCAGAAGCTCCAAAATAGACTTTGAAGCCCCTGCCCATATATGGGAGTTGTATTCCATTTTCGGTCGGATATAGGTGGTATAAATATTAAGTAAATCGGAAGGAGTGAAGTACTTCTTACACCGTCTCAGGAAACCGAGACACTTGAATGCTTCTTTCGACACCTGGAAAACGTGCTTATTCCAACGGACATCAGACTGAATCCTCATGCCAGAACATCAAGAGTATCCGATTCTTCAATATTAATACCACCCAATTGAACAGGTGACAGCGTTAAATCCACGGACCTATGGGTTAACATACAACATTGAGTCTTGTGCGCATTAAATTCTACCAAGTTCGCACGACCCCACTCAGAGATTGTAGAAAGATCATAATTGAGTGTATCATTCATATTCTGCCTTTTGCCCCCAATCTCCTCAAGGCTTGGCCTACGATCGAAGGAAAATGAATGACAAATGTTGCTGTCATCTGCAAAAGAGTAAATAGGGTTGAAAGTTTGAACAAGAAGGTCATTTAGAAAAATGAGAAATAGGGAAGGAGAAAGAACGGAACCCTGAGGTACCCCTGCATTTAGTTGAAACTCGTCGGATGAGACCCCATCTATAACAACGCGTATAGTGCGATCTCTGAGAAAGCTCGAAACATAAATTATAAATTTAAGAAATAAACTTTGTGAAAAAAACACCTTTTAAAGTCATCCTTTAATATAAATTTCTAAATAAACCTTCTGGGTTTTCATCCACAGGTGAGTAAAAATGTTTACGTTTTTACTTTCTTATGTATAAAAATATGTTTTATAAAATTTCCTTAAGGTGATTTTGTACAAGTAATTAACAGTTTTATGTTGTAAAACAGCTGCTGTTTATAATTTTTTTGCAAATACTTACTAAAAAGGTAGACACATAAAAATATTGGGTAGGGCATGATGACTTTTAAGAAAACACGTGATGCACATTATAAGGTTCATATGCTTGAGTGAACAATTATTTATTTACCTTCATCAAGAAACCAAGAAATAAGGATCATACTTAAAACCAAAAACAGTGAAAAGGAATATTAAGAAGAGTGAGAAGAGTGAGAAGAATAAAAGAATAAGAAAGAAGAATAAGAAAAAGAAAATGTTGCAAATAGTATCTAAAAAATGTGGTAAAGGAATTTCAAAGAAAAGAACATTAACCACAAGAAAAAATAATTATTGGAAATTTTTAATGGTAGTTAAAGTACATATTTCTGAAAATATTTACAGTGAGTGACAATACATTGGAAACTTTTACAGAATTCAGATGTTTTTGTTTTTTAAGTTTAATAATTTTGAGTTATGTGCAAAACTTATGCAAATTTTTTGTGTAAATCACTCTTTGGTATGATTCAAATTTGATACAAAATACACAATAAAGTATTTAAAAAAAATTCGAAATAATTGACAAAACATTGGAAACCTTAAGGGATCTGTGCTGGAATTGATTTCAAACACAAAAATGGGAGGGTAAATTATACACTCACAATACATTTTCCGTAAAGACTACTGAATATACACATTAAACTAACTGAACATCAGTTTAAAACAGGACTACTTACTTTTCGTTTAAAACAATTGAAGAGCTTATTGTAAAAACTCGATAAGCCACATTTACAGTTTTCTAGTTCTCGCTGTTTTCTAGACATCCGTTGAATAAATTTTGAATGAAGCCTTGCTTAAACACTTGTTACACGTATGTAGAGTATAAAAGTCATGTAATAGTCATATTTTCTAAATGTATTCCCTTTTTAAGAGGCGAAAACTAACCAAAAATTACATGTGGCTTATCAAGTTTTTACAATAAGCCCTTCAATTGTATTTTTTTAGTTTATTTTCAACTGTTGAAAATTAATTGACAAAATCCATAAAAACAATAGATTGTGTTCGTTTATTTCAATACTTAATAATATATAACAACTTTTTGTTTTAAATCGAAAATTTTAACTGAATATATTAACTATTGCCGACAGAAAGTTAAAAAATATATTTATTTGGTAATTTAACTTTATCTTCCATTGAAACAACTTTACCGATTTTTAACTAACCGTTGATTTTTTATGGAAAAGTTCTTGTAAGTGTAGCATGTGTGTGAAATGTTTTCATATATTTTATAATTTCTAATCGTCACGATTGTCTGGCAAACTTTTTCGTGGAAAAAATTTATTTTTTTCAAAACTTAGAAATTTTAATAGCAATACTGTTTAAAAAATGTCTGAAAATAATGCAATCTGAGACTAGAAAAAAATCATCAAACTCTAAGGCAATGTGCAAATGAGGCTTTATGAGGCTGGTTCTGGGTTTTAACGTACTGGTACAAAATCACTGATATCTGAGAAAAATAGTTTTGCTCTATTAAATATAGAGTTTTCCTTTAGGATGTGTCTAAGATAAGTTTAATTATATAAGCCGGAGTTATATTTGTAAGACAAACAAGGACTATACCCCAAATAAACAATTACAACATTTAGGTCCGGCGGTTTTCATATATTGGTCAGGGCTGGGTTTTTGGGGCCAGGCGCGGGTAAAATTTAAATAGTAAAGCAAGTGATTATAATATACCGGGTAAAATTTTAATATGCAGTCTAATAAAATTAAATCTCATTTGATAAGTTCCCATATATAAACATATACAAATTGATCCGAAACATGGGTCATCTACATGTATCTAATTATAACATATTAGATATAATTTGATACAATTTTATCCGAGATTTTGCATATCCAGGACATTAAATTATATCTAATTAGATATAAATATATCTGGTTTTATAATATGTTAGCCGATAGAAGGTATGCTTTTTGTAACTTAAAGATATGCTTAAAAGTATTAAGGTTAAAAATTAAAATTTCTAGAAATCATCCATTTTAAAAACCCATATTGTGCGCCCCGGTGGTCTAGTTGGTAGCGTGCTGGCTTATCAGTGCGGGGGGTCGTGGGTTCGATTTCCACCAGAGGCACTGCTCTGTTTTCGCTACAACGCGCCGAAGGCCATAGTAGCTAGTGCTCGGTTAGGGTAATAGTATATAATTTGTAATTATATGATTATTAATTAATAAAAAAAAAAAAACCATATTATTTTTAAATAAAACATAAAGAAATGTTTAAAAATTTTAAAGAACAAATTTAGTGTTTCAAAAATATATATTATTAAGAGATATTGTCTTATAAAATGTACACATTTTTTTATTCGAAATTACCCGAGTAAAAATAGTATTATATAATCTTATATAATGTGATCCGGTTTTGTAAAATTTAATATAAATATGACATCATGTATAGTAAAGCACAATTTTACTTGACACTGTAATTTTTCGTAAAACGGCATATTTATTTGTATCTTACAATATGATATATCATACGTTATTAGACGGGCAATATTTTAATTGGATTGGCAGAATTAAATTAATATATGGAATTAACCAAAACTATGTATTGCCCCGTGAAAAAAAAAATATATAATTTTATTTTAAGTTCTGGAAGAGTGATGTTTTTGTTTTAAAATTTCAAAAAATCTTACTTAAAATTTTAACATTAACTAGAAAATTTTTTGTTGAAAATATCAAATTGAAATTATCTTAAATGAACATATGAATTTGAAATATCAAACTACAGAAATTTTAAATTTTAAGGGAAAATAACAAAATATAAGCAAATAAAAGTAAGCGTTGAATGCAACAATTTTGTATCAATATGTTGCAATTATATTTTAGTGTAAAAAAAAAGGTTTTCATTACCTCGCCCGAGTTCAGTTGGTAAGCATAAAAACGCTGTGTACGGTAGCTTATCTATTTGTATATACTATTTCCTCCAACTGACACATTTGTAGTTGTTTGCCATATAAATTTTCAGTTTAACTGTTGGTTAAATTTTAACTAGACATTCAGTAATCTGGCCTTAAGCATATAAAATTTAAATTTAACTGTACGTTAAATTTAAATTGGGCTCTTAATAATCGAACCATAATATGTAGCCCCCTGTATTCAATTTAACAAATCTATTTTCACTGGATTGAATAGTATCAAATTATACCAAACTCAAATTATATCTATATAATCCATTTATATACAATACAATCTGTTGCATTATAAAATACTTTATACTATTTTACTTGTTTATTGAATTAATAGTAGTCTTTGACTTTGTAATTGTTATTTTGTATTATGAATTTTTATAGAAAATAAAGTCAGTCATGTTTTGAAGGTTACGTGTTTTACATAGCGCAGTCTACAAAAAAAAATAGTGACCTAAAAAAAAAAAAACTATTAAGCTTGGAGATAATAATTTTTTAAAATAACTCGTTAAGTAAATGGATACCTGGAGTTGTAATTGCTTATCATAATGCACCCAGATCATACATATTTTTTTTTTTTTTTTTTATTAATTAATAATCATTTAATTACAAATTATATACTATTACCCTAACCGAGCGCTAGCTACTATGGCCTTCGGCGCGTTGTAGCGAAAACAGATCAGTGCCTCTGGTGGGAATCGAACCCACGACCCCCGCACTGATAAGCCAGCACGCTACCAACTAGCCTACCGGGGCGCACAGAGGATCATACATAGTAAAAAGTTTTATTGACGAACAAACTTATAGAAGGAATTCTCTTCATATTAAATTCGGAACAACAGATATGAATTTGAGAAAGGAAACCAATGATAATTTGGAACTTGGAAAAAGTACTGTCATTCAATGTAGAAGTAATCATATAAGAAATACAACTAATTTTTATAAACCCGTAAATTACATACGGTCATAGATTAAACTCTTTCTGGTTTTACTTTACATATTTATTATATTATTTTTAATATGGTTATATGTAAGGACACATGTACATAAGGTCTTAACTTGCAGAGAACTAAATTTGATATTGAATTTTACCAAAATATGTATGGGATTATATATGCTATATAAAATGATAAGGAAAATATTTTGAGTATGACTTCACATATAGATTAATAAGAATTAGCATGACACCATATTTTTTTTTTTTTTTAAGAGAAGCAACACTCAGGAAATTCTTCCTATTAATTAATGTGTTGCTTTCTTTGGAAAGGGGATAGTGGAGAGATAAAAGGTGGTGAAAGATGAAGGGCTTCAAACATGGCAACACTGTAATTGCGCGAGATGACAAATCTTAGAACAGTTGTTGCTCGCCACTTGATGTAGAGTTGGCGAATTTATTGAAGCTTTTTGTTTCATAGCCCCTGATTCATTATTTTACTTCGGTGGGGTTAAGTGCTATGGGAACACCGAATGTGGGTGTAGCGATACATATAAGTGATAGAAAACTCATACATATTATTTTTCTAAATTGATGTTTTCGTCACCGGGAATCGAACCCGGGACCATCCGTGTAACAGTCCAACGCGCTAACCATTACACCACAACGCCCACATATAATCATAAAGATCACTACATATATTTGGATTATTATTATATGACGTATGTAGTTGTATATGAAGAAAGATTTGGAGACATATAATAATATCAAGTACCATATAAAAAATTCTCGTAATAAAAATTATCAGAGGTTTTTGTATTTAATGATATAAGCCGTAATTTGACTTCATTCAAAGTCAGATATGACTTAATCCTATTATATGTGACTAGATATAACTATTTCGACCCTGGCTAACAAAATTTGTTTGTTGAAATGGCCTGTTTAATCTTAGCATGCCAATCCCAAAATAAAATAGGTTAGGTCGACGTAATTTTGAGTAATGCCTGGTAAAGAGGTTTAACAAAAAAATTCACTCAAAAAAAAATCCTCAAAATACCTGGAACGCACAAAACAATATTTCAAGCCCAAAAGCAAACGTAAAAATTTTTCATAAACAAATACTGTTATTTAGGAATTAAATATAAAAATATCAATATAGAAATATCAATATTGACAATATCAATATCAACAATTTCAAAAAGTGTGATTTGTTAACAGCTTGTGATATGATTGTTTTACCATTTTACGCGAAAAAAGTACTGGTAACTTCTGGTAAAAAGAACGAAACCATTAATCTCATCAACGCTCTCATTTACCCAATTTTTGGAAAAAAAAAATTTATTAGAAAATATGCATTACAAAGTCAGGTTCTACAAAAGGTTGCAAATTATTTAGTAGTAATATTAAATATAATATATTTTTATATGAATGACTTTTTTACTTTGATATTTGAAGCATTTGGAAAACATGTTAAAATTTTAAGTAATTTTCTAAAATTTCAGGACATTTACAATGAATTTGCTAATTTTAACATAAAAATGTTCCATAGCAGTGCGATATCCTGATACCAACGCCGACATGATTATACTCAGATTAAAGATAATTTTGTGTAGATTTGTATTCTTATTCCTGATTTTGCTATAAAATTTCGAAGAATAAAGTAAAATATACGGAAAAAATGGGGTGAATGATGTAAATATAAAAATCGTGATAATTCAAAAACTGCAAATTCGAATAAAAAAAATTGATATTATTAGATAATACGAGTAATTTATTATAGTTTTTTTTTTTTGCATATTTTTACTTATTTTGTATGTTTTTATTGAATTTTGTTAGTTTTTCATAAAAAATCACTTTTAATCACACTCAAGCCTCATGCACTTTTAAGTGTTCTCTTAAATTTTATTTGCAATTTGGGCTCTGTGCAATAACTCCCAGGTGAAAAAAGTCCCAAAAAAAAATTAAATAAGTCCCAAAAATTTTTCATACAAATTTGGGAGTAATTTCAAATGAAATAATACCCAGTTCTTCTGCAGTTATTTCATTTTTTAGAAGTTATTTCATTTTTGTTTTTAGGAGTTATTTCATAATGCAGTAATTCCGAAATGAAATAAGTCCCAACAGAACTTAGAGTGGGACTTATTTCATTTTATTTTCTTGTTCGGTGTTATTTCATTTGCTGGGGAGTTATTTCATTTTTAGTAGGAGTTTTTTCATTTTCAAAAATTCATTATTTTTTTAATATTATTAATATTCTAAACGGTTTCTATAACGGGATCTTTAAAAATATCTTGATGATCTTCTTAAATTGACCTAACTTAATCTGTTCTTTAACAAATTTTGAAGGCGTAACGTTATATTCCCCAAAGTTATATTGCCCAAGAAAAAAACGACATAGCGCCCAAAAAAATTATATGTAAGTTTTTGTTGTAAAAATGTTCTTGTTTTTGGGCAATTCGACATTGATTTGGACGAAATAACATTTTTTGTTGGGCGCTATGACGGTTTTTTGTTCTGACAAAATAAATTTCGGCTCTATGACGGTAAAAAAAAAGTTATTGCCCAAAATCATAATTTTTTTTTTTTTTTTAAATGTCATAAGACCTTAAATGTCAAGGCTGATTCATGAAATCAAACAAAAGAGTTTTAAGGAAACTTAAAAAAATTGCTTCAATAAAATAAAAATAAATATTGCTTCAATTTTATTTGAATGCCGCAACACGGAAAAACTTGTTTTTATAAATCCAATGTCGAATCCGTTGAAATCCGATTTTTAAGACAATAAGTAATATAATTTGACCAGTCATAGCTTTGTCATTTAAACAGCTAATTGATTCTTGATGTGGGTTGGTATTTTGGGACATAAAAAGTTATGACAGGTCAAATAAATGTTACTTGATGTCTTAAAAATATAAGATTTCAACGGCTTCGACATCTGATTTGAAAAACAAGTTCTTCTGGGTGGCGGCCTTCGGCCGCTCTTGGTTATTTTTTCCTCCGTAGAACGCGGCAGGCGGCTTCGCGAAATAAAGTTTTTTCTGCGTGCGACACAAAAGACATTATGTCTTATGACATTTAAAAAAAAAATAAATTATAATTTTGGGCAATAACTTCTTTTTTTTACCACCCAAAAAAAAAGTTTCTTCAAAATAAAATGCCATAGCACCCAAAAAAAAGTTTTGGATTTTCTGTCATTGATTTGGTCGTTATAACATATTAACATCCACAATTTTCGGGGATATGCGGACATTTGGCCAATATGTCATTTTGGTTTTTGGGTAATACGACGTTGGGGAATATAAGGGTACGCCCTTACTTCATTTGTGTTGCATGGACTATTTTTGGGAGTTATTTAATTTTTATTTTTAGGAAATGATTTCATGATGAAATAACAACCAAAACCTAGGATTTGTTTCATTTTTGTTTTGGAAATTATTTCATTTTTTTAGAATTCATTATTTCACTTTTTTATTTATTTTTTTAGAATTTATTTCATTGAGAGCTGGGACTTTTTGCACCTGGGACTTTTTGCACCTGGGACTTTTTGCATAGAGCCTGCAAACTGGAATAAAGTAATACATGTTTTAGTGGTGTTATCAGTGCATACGTTGATTTCGCAGTACGCATTATCAGTAAATTTTATAGCCTAGTTGCGTGGTGGTGTAATTAATTGAAACTGAAACATTGAAGCTTTGTACGCACTTTAAGGATTAATATTTTTTAAAAAATTTAATTTTTATGTATTAACAAGTCAAATATCGTTCAAAAAATTGCACAAAATTTTGATTGTTGTTTGTTATAATGTTTGTTATGATGCTTTGAAATTTATATGTTGAGAGAAAATAACAGATTTTTGATAATAAAAATAAAAACTGATTAGTTTTCCTTACCGCATACTTCCTTTTTTACAAAGACCGAATAATCTTTGATTCGATTAGTAAATTTTTTTCAAAAAGTACATGTTGAATGAACTATTATTCTATTTCTTAAAGTTTTCTTGTATGTCATTATCGATACCAATAAATCGCGATTATTACCCCGGTCTTCTGTATATTTTTAAATATTTTTTAAAAAAAAAAAGTTCTTTACAATAAAATCGATAAATAGTTTCAAATCATTATATGGCAACATTGGATTTACAAATTAAAAATTTTTTAAACTCCTTTTGTAGACAAGACTTAATATTTTAAAATGCTTTTTACTGCGTTGTTATATCACCTTTCTATCAAAAGTTATATACTCTTAATATTTTAAAATGCTTTTTTACTGCGTTGTTATATCACCTTTCTATCAAAAGTTATATACTCTTAAATATTGGTGTGTCTTTAAGGACACGTTAGTAAAAAATTGTTAAAATAAATTTAAGAGCATATTTTTTTTAGTTTTTAGTTCATATTTTAAGATTTTTAATGCATATTATAAGCGCCTAAAACACTATTTTTAAGTAAATGATGTTCCAGTCCCTGGAACATCATTTGTATTATGTTTTATTTAAACAATTAATATGTTTATGTCAAATACATATTTTACGATATTTAGTTTAATTATTAATTTATTTAAAATTGTAATTTTTAAATTTAAATTTGTTATATACACAAAAAAAAAGAGAAAAAAAAACAATAAATCTGTTTTTAAACTGTCAACAAAAACTAAACAAAAATTTTGGAATATATTTACTGCATAAGAATGCACTGTCAAATTGTCTAGTCAAACACGCAACAAATGTCAAAATAATATCTTAAACACTTGTGTTGTTACATTGATGCAAATCCCATACGAAAAATAAAATCCAATATTTACTACAAAAAAAAAAATGTTTTATATTTTGTAGCTCAATGGTCATAAATTGACAAGACTTAACAAGTTTTCCTATAATTTGACATAACTTTGAAAAATAACTTTTGTATGATACACAGGAAAGTAAATCTACTTGAAATGGGATTAACTGATTAATCTATTTTATATAAATTGAACATTTTTGGTTTTCAAATTTTAGTAACGCCATGATGCTTGTTAGGAAAAGACGTAACCACGTGCTTGATTACTAAGAAGACAAGAATGGAGCAAAATTGATGATTAATAGGTTTTTTGTTAAAGTTCTGCCTATTATGGAGGCTCTAGCTTTTCTAAAACTTCGGGTTCTGATGAGATCTTTAGCCAGATCGAAATACTAGTATCAACCTAGCTAATATGTTTGATTTGCTTTATTTTTGTAAATATACGGAGGTTGAAAGCTTGTTATAAATTGAAAAAAAAGTCGATTAAAGCATTTTATAATCTTTTTGATTAACAGTTAACCTAAATTTTCCTCTGCTTACTATTTCTAAACAACTCTGCATTCATAGTGTGTTTTAATATAATTTCGGTTGGCAACGCTAAAAAACATACATACAAAGGCAGACACAAATTAAAAAAAAGTTTGGCGGCAAAAATTTTGACAAGGCCGACATTTTCCTTGTTTCTCTTTTGCCGGATCACTATCGGCTCCAGCTTTGTATTTTAAACTAACAAAGTAAATCTTTGAGCTGTCAAATAAAACTTTTAACTGTCAAAAAATACATATGTAAACGAGGAAGATTAAAAAGGTGGATTAAGTATATTAATTTCAGTTAGATCAACTCCCTATTATTTCAAATGTAAAAAAATACAATTTATTAGTTACCAACTTAAGACCATCGTTGTATTATTTTGAAATAATACAAACCGCAGAACCTAAGTAATTGGAATTTAAATATGTTATATTTTTTGGAGATTTGTCTGTTCCTTTATGCAATCTACAAAGTTAAAAAAAAAATATTTGGGGGCTTTTTTTGCTACCACAAGTTGTAGTATCTGGCCTGTCAATGTACGCCAAAATAAATTGAGCATTTTAAAAAATATTTATATTTTTTGAAGCATTAAGCAAAATGGTTTAAAAAAAAATGCTTATAAAGCACGTTTAGTCAATAAGCGAAAAAGTGTTACGAAAAATAAAACTACAAAACATTTGCACTTAAGTAAGACATCACTTGAAAATAAATACAGTTTTATTCGAATCAGTCTTTTTCTTTAACGGACTGATACGTACACACAGAGAAAAATTAAGCCATTTGCCAACTAAAAATCGGTTACAACGATTGAAATTGGTTGGTACAACTGAATACTACACCTTTTACAATTGTAATTCAAAACATATCAATTGAAATTCAAAATTTCCATTTGAAATTCAAAAACTCCATTTAAAACTCAAAAATTCCATTTGAAATTCAAAAAACATCAATTGAAATTCAAAATTTCCATTTGAAATTCAAAAAATATCAATTGAAATTCAAAATTTCCATTTGAAACTCAAAAAATATCAATTGAAATTCAAAATACATCAATTGAAATTCAAAATACATCAATTGAAATTCAAAAATTTCTATTTGAAATTCAAAAGTTTCTATTTGAAATTCAAAAATTATTCCATTTGAAATTCAAAACATATCAATTGAAATTCAAAAGTTTCTATTTGAAATTCAAAAGTTTCCATTTGAAATTCAAAAATTTCCATTTGAAATTCAAAAGTTTCTATTTGAAATTCAAAAATTTCCATTTGAAATTCAAAAAATTCCAATTGAAATTCAAAATACATCAATTGAAATTCAAAAAATATCAATTGAAATTCAAAAAATATCAATTGAAATTCAAAACACATCAATTGAAATTCAAAATATGTCAATTGAAATTCAAAAATTTCCATTTGAAATTCAAAAAATTCTAATTGAAATTCAAAAAATATTCCATTTGAAATTCAAAAAATTCCAATTGAAATTCAAAAAATGTAAACAAATCAATTTAAGAAATTAATACATTAGGCCAACACTTTTTTTGAGTATTTTGGTTTGTCATGGGTGATAAAAACATTATTAAAACTTTTAATGCATTTATTGCAGGAGAGTATACAAGATTTTGTTGGAAAATATTTGTAATAACCTGTCATAAAGCTTTTTAATTATTTTTTTTTAACTTTTAGCCTTATGAAATTTTTAAAATATAATTTCTTGCCTTGTTAATCATAATTTTCATTTAATTTGCTTAGTTGTTTTTATATTAGTATATGTTATAGCTTTTTTTGTTGCTATTTTTTTAATCGATTACTTTTAAAACATATAATTTTATATTTAGTTCTAATTGTTATTAACACTAAATATTTATTTTAAGTACTTTAAATAAATAAATAAATTAATAAATGGCTTAAAAGTTTTCATAATGTTTTTATCACCCATGATAAACCAAAATACTTAAAAAAGTGTTGGCCTAATGTTTACATTTTGATTTGTTTACATTTTTTGAATTTCAATTGGAATTCTTTGAATTTCAAATGGAATTCTTTTTGAATTTCAATTAGAATTTTTTGAATTTCAAATGGAAATTTTTTAATTTCAATTGACATATTTTGAATTTCAATTGATGTGTTTTGAATTTCAATTGATATTTTTTGAATTTCAATTGATATTTTTTGAATTTCAATTGATTTATTTTGAATTTCAATTGGAATTTTTTGAATTTCAAATGGAATATTTTTTGAATTTCAATTGGAATTTTTTGAATTTCAAATGGAAATTTTTGAATTTCAAATAGAAACTTTTGAATTTCAAATGGAAATTTTTGAATTGCAAATGGAAACTTTTGAATTTCAAATGGAAATTTTTGAATTTCAAATGGAAACTTTTGAATTTCAAATGGAAACTTTTGAATTTCAAATGGAAATTTTTGAATTTCAATTGATATGTTTTGAATTCCAAATGGAATAATTTTTGAATTTCAAATAGAAACTTTTGAATTTCAAATAGAAACTTTTGAATTTCAAATAGAAATTTTTGAATTTCAATTGATGTATTTTGAATTTCAATTGATGTATTTTGAATTTCAATTGATATTTTTTGAATTTCAATTGATATTTTTTGAATTTCAAATGGAAATTTTGAATTTCAATTGATATTTTTTGAATTGCAAATGGAATTTTTGAATTTCAATTGATATTTTTGAATTTCAAATGGAAATTTTGAATTTCAAATGGAAATTTTGAATTTCAATTGATATTTTTTGAATTACAGTTGTAAAAGGTGTAGTTTTCACAATAAAATTTGAGTAGTACAACTGAATTTTAGTTGCAACACGCAAAATATTCAGAAATCTCATTTGAATTTGGTTGCACTGATCGAATTTATTGGTTGTAGCCATCAAACTACAATTTTCAATTCGATTGGCACTTTATTTTTCTGTGTGTATAAACAAATTTAAAATTTTTGATATTTTCGAATGCAATAAATTACAATACAAATTTATAAATAAATAAAACTGAATTTGTTTACACAATACAATCAGTAGAATTTGTTTTCACAATTCATTGGAATTTTAATTAATGTACGAGTATTATAATAAGACAGTTTTTCTTTTAAACATAAATTTTTAAACATTTTTGGATTTTTAAACATAAATTTACAAACACTTCTAGAGCTATTGTTAATATAATTTTAATTGGGGAAATTTTTAAACTGTAGGTGATCTTGATTTTGCAATTACATAAATGAAATTCTATATCAAATTTATGAAAGAGGAGAGTTTTATTCATTCCAATGGCTAAAATTTTCATAATCTATGAAAAAGATTTTTTCAAGAACTAGTTTCAATCCATAAAGTGATAGTTTCATAAAAATTATTACGCTTTCATTATTTTACGAAATTTTTGTTAACTTGTTAAACAATTAATTGCCTGGCTCAAACAAGGGTATAAGCGAAAACTTTATGAAAACGCGATTTCTTGCATAATACCACATTTTAGTCATAAATATTCATCCTGTCAAGAAATATTGCAACAAATTTTTATACATTTTTGACCGCTCACTTTCCGAAAATTTTCGCAATGTTGTGGTTTGCAAAACTTACTAAATTGAAACATTGAAATTATTTTATACATTGCACATGAATTATTAAAATAGTTGACTAATATCAATAAAAAGTATTGAAAAATTCAAACACTTGCAGATGCAATATTTGAATAAAATTTTCTACACGGATACAATTAGACTTGTGCGCCGCATTTCAGTAGTCGTAGGATGGTGAATTTTTGCGATCGACAGACTCTTTCATAATTTTAGGTACACTTAGAATACTACGTAGGTAAAGACCACTGCAAATGTAGTTAAAAAAAAAGGAAATTTCACTTAAAGAAAGAACAACTTACATTTCAGTAAATTCAACTAACATTGTCATTTGTTTTTTAATGTTCAAAAAATTAACCACAATTGTAGTAAAAATGAACCACATATATTAGTTAAAAAGAAACAAACATTTATTTGTTTTATTTTTTTCAATAACAAAAAACGAATGCAAAAAATGAATGTAAAATCATAAAACAGTCATTTGATGTGGTTTGTTTTTTTAAATGATCATAAAGGTTTGTAAAAAATTTAATTTGTTTAACAAATGACTGACATTTACATTAAAAATAAAGAAACTGTATTACAACCCAAACAACTACATATTTTTAAAGCAGAAGATCCCTGAGTGTGTGTGTTTTGAAAACGGATTATATATATACCTTAATTCGATCGAGGCATTTACCCAGGTAGAAAAATGCGAACGGGCTAGTGTTGGAGACGGCAGTACATGTACTGGCAATGTGTCTGATTTTTAACTTTTACAGTACTGGCACGGTGTCGAAATGATAACACCAATATACGCTTGGCCTTACATTATTCTCAACGTTGGCACAGCAATGGAATGCAGTAGTTTGCCAGTATTTTAAATAAGATAATTCAGTACATACTTTAAAAATTTGTTTTTTTTTTAGCAAAAGTAAGAAAAATAACAAATATATTTTCACAAGTCTTAAGTCTTGCGATTTTTATTTTAAATGAAAATAAATTTCAAATATAAAAACATTTAGAAAATTATCCAAATTTATAATAGATATAGATTTATGTCATCTTCCGAATTGGCATTTCCGGAGATGCAAAACCATGGTAAAATAAAATTGTTGACTTGTGCGATAAAAATACCGGTTTTACTAACAAAATTCATATAAATTTGTTCTACATTTTCAACGTTTTTTTTGCCTTGTAAAAAATTAAAATGGGATTGAGTGATTATAAGAAACTACATTTTTTAAACAACGCATTGATCTCTGCAGCATCCCCTAGCGGAGATATTTGGACCTAAAGTTTAAACTTTAACAAGCTGCCGGTCTTGAACGGGTTAAGATTTTTTTAAAGTTAAAATTTATTATTTTTAACTAAACTCTACTTCAAATTTAAAGAGTGTTCACTATACGATTTTTGAGATTTTTTTTAATTATTTATTTTTAATGATAAATAGTACACTAATTATCGACGACGCAACTGCACATTACTGAAAATAAATAAAAACATAACTGTAACATTTTCGTGGTTTGTTTTGATTTCACTTCTAAAAACATCAATCTATAATTCACACATTAATTTCACTAAATTTCGTAAGTTAACAAAAAGTAGAAGAGTTTAACCGGCATACGAGTAAAACCAATGGAAAACTAATAATATATAACCAAAATCCAATTAATTTTATTTTACTGTTTAAAAAGTAATAACAAAATCAAACTAAATAGCCCGTAAGGAAACCCCTTTCTAAAATCTAATTTGAATACATATTAACATTGGTCACAACAACAAAAAACTTCTTAAAGTCAATTAATGTTTCATAACTATAAATACACTTAACTTAATATATCAAAAATTTATGAAAAATATTTTAAAGCAGCAGTTTTGATAATGCGTGAGGCCTCCTTTTCTGAATCAACTTGAAAATTCGATCAGACATACTGTCTACCAGATTTATTCGAAGTTCTTCCGTTATAGATCTCCACGCATCAATAACAGCTTCTTTTAAATGCAACCTCCTTTCATATTGACGGTTTTCTTCGTAAACTCGACAAATATTCTCATGAGGTCCATTCCAATACTCTTATATTTTTTGAAGATAGCCATTCCATCGCCTGACTACTTACATGTATGTACTGAGACCGTGTCTTGTTGCAAAATTAATTCTTCTTCTTTGCTATTTTCAATAAATGGCACCAATTTCTTTATCTAATACTGTAATGTACTCAGAAGAATTCATTCTGGTGCCAAATCAACCATACCGTCTACACAAAAAGCGCACCAAACCATTAGGGATACGCCTCCGAAATTTAATTTTGAGAAATATCGTGGTTCCTTACGTATGTCTCCAAAATAGCTGTTAAATCCATCTGGACCATCATGATTGAACTTTTTCTCATCAGAAAAAATAAGCACTCGGATTATTTGCAAAATTTGTGACAACCACTTGTGAACGGTTTGTTTTTCTAGCAATTTCCCGAAAACTTAAGCCACTTGTTAAATAGGCTGAAATTTTCCCTTTTTCAAAATCACTTAGATATGAACCATGCTGCATTTAATTGCGAATTGATTAAAATTGCATAAAAAACATAAATAATTCATCAATGTTTTCTTTAATTGGTATTCTTCTTTGTTTACCGTTATATGTAATTATAGTTATGCAACACTAACAATATATTATTACACAATTTGTCTCTTAAATCAATTAATCTCTTAAATAAGTAATCTCTTAAATTGTACACAATAAGAGACCAATTATCACACTTTTAAAAAAGGTCATAAGTTTTAAAAATTTGTTTGCAATAGTCGGAAAATAGCTTAAAATCATTTGTAATTATAGTTATGTAACGCTGTGTATTTACATATCATACTAAAAGCTGGACCATGGGGTCATCCTGCAGAGCTATGGTGCCATGTAAAATTTTAGAAAAATCGCGAATTTTTCATAAAAAAACACTTTGATAAAATAACTTTTTTCTTACTAATAAAGGGTGTTTTTTATGCAGGTATAGAACTTTAAGTTGGCAAAACTTTTTTAACTGGCGGCCATTATGTGAGCTGTCAAGTGATTTATGTTTAGTTTGGTTTGGCATTTGAACATGAATAGACTAAAGCCAAATTGTGAAAATTTATTTTGAAAAATCATGGTTCTGTTCGAAATACGTATCGCGCATTACGGTCAACATAATCGTCCATCAGAGCAATTAATTCGATTTACTATGGAACGTTTTCGCACCATGTTTACTCTAAATGATAATATGCATCCACAGAGACGTCGTACATTGCGTACAGAAGAAGTCATTGCTGCTGTAGAGCGTAGAGTAGAGGAAGACCCCAATCAGTCTTTCCGTCATCGTGCACCGCTATAGAGCCATGATTACTGACTTTTTCGTTCATCTATTGAATAACCATGATGTGCAGGAGCTGTGGTTTCAACAAGACGGCGCAACATGTGTCAAGGCTCGTGCCACAATTGATTTATTGAAGGAAACGTATTATAACCGCATAGTTTCACGTTTCGGACCCGTGAATATACCTCCAAGATCGTACGATTTAACTCCGCTGTACTAATTTCTGTGAAGTCGCTAGTCTACGCCGATAAGCCCGAAACGATTGAACACTTGGAGGACAACATTCGCCGCGTTATTGCTAATATACGGCCACAAATGTTGGAAAGTCATCGAAAATTGGACCTCCAGATTAGACTACGTCCGAGTCAGCAGTGGCGGTCATATGCCAGAAGTCATATTTAAATAATAATCCCAGAAGATTATCTTTCGTATAAAACGTAAAAATTAAAAAACACGCTTAATGGCTAGTTTGATTTTAAGCTTTGGAAATCAAATATGTACCATAAATATTAATACTGGTCAAACAGAAAGAAATCAAAATTATTGCATTTAAAAATGTTTGTATATGAAAAAAGAGCACGAAGATGCGCTGTAACATGGATCAAAAAATAAAGTATGCCATTGAAATCAACATGCCCAAAATATAAAGAATTGATGGTCAGAACCTTATTAATTTGTTTGATGTCAAGCCGTGTTATAAATGTCGTTTTTGTAAAAGAAAATTGTTTGCTGGGTACATTTGTTGCTTTAAATTTCACTTTGTACTATGTATAATAAAAGTTTAATTATTAAAATTGGTTATTTCCATATATGGCGTTTTATGTGTTACCATTAATTTGGACCGTACTATTTTTGCTTTTTTTAAACTATTTTTTCTTGCTTTTTAATGCACTATGGCTGCATATCCAATATAGTTTGTACTGCAGATGGTCTAAATATCAAAGAAGTTATTTTGAATGTGTAATATATATTTTTTGGCCATTAAGGCTTTATATTACGAAACTGAATAAATAAATAAAAATATAGATATGGCAACTTAAAAAAATAGAAATAAAATCAAATTAATATAAGTTTTGGTATAAATGTCTAGAAGGTCTGACTGACATCAACATATGTCCCATTTTTATCGATCGCAGTTAAAATCTACATTAGAACCAATTTGTTTTAATGCTAAAATAAGGATAATCAAATTACTAAAAGTTAAATTTTTTGATGTAAAAAACATTAAAAATTCAAAGTTTAGATTTGAAGAAAATAAGTATGCGAGAGTTAAAAAAAAATAGTGGCTTTAGTTCAAATCTAAATTGATTCTTATTTGAGAAGAATGATCGAAAAAAGTTCGAATGAAAGAGGTATAAGACTTTTTTTTTATATCTGACCCAATCGCTATATCAAAATTTCAGAATTCCTGTAATCTGCAGATTATTTTAAATCCCTCAAATATTTAATAATTCTCATATAGTTTAAGCGATTTATCATTTATTTGCTATGCTATTATAAAGGCTTTGTAAAGTCTTTAAAGTTTTTTTTATTATAAGAAAATATGTAACATGTAATGTATAATTACATATAAGCTATAATAGGTACTTGTGTATTTATCACAAGGTCGGTTATAATTATAGGTAACACATGGAGAACAAAAATAAAAACTTAAATAAACTCAACATTCTTATCTATCAATAATTGTTTTTCATGTGAAAACAAAAGATAATAAAAAATATATAAAATAACTTAAACAATTTACGTCAAATGTTTAAAAGGCAATATACATAAAATAAAAATTACTCTATATACAAATATACAATATTTGTACATATTTTCTGTTAATAGACACGAACAATTAGTAAATTTATGGGTAAAGTTTTAACAAATTATCACATCATCCATCTATCCACCCAACGAGGCAGCCAGTCAGCCAGACGTAACAATTTTCAAAAGTAATTTAAGTAGCAGAAAAAAAATTTTGCAACTGCTTTGTAGAAGTGTTAATTTTTAATTTATTTTTCTTTAAACCAGTCGACACTTCACAATAACTTGATTTATTTTTTTGTTAAATAGCGCATATTTTGTTTAACACCCTCATATCTTAAATAGAATACACAATTAAAACTACAGGCAACAAATTGATCATTTTTGAGGTTGAAGAAAATAAATATATTAAAACTTAGATGAAGTGAATTATGGAGAAAAATAGTAACAGCAAAAAAAAAGAAAAGAATAACAAAGTAATAATAAATTTCCTTATTCTTAAAAGTTGCCATTAAAATCCAGCAAATTGATTTTATTGAAATTTATTTTCAACAATTAAAAAAATCGACAAACTTATCTTAGTTTTATTTTCAATTTATAACGAGCTCCGTATATTTACAAAACAAAGCAAATCAAACATATTAGCTAGGTTGATACTAGTATTTCGATCTGGCTAAAGATCTCATCAGAACCAGAAGTTTTAGAAAAGCTAGAGCCTCCATAACACAGTGCAACACATAAATTGGTTCCTCTTTCGTACCCGGTTTTTTTTGAAGTGTATATCGAAACTAAAAAAAATCCGCAAAGGACTTGGCCAGATTACATCGAAATTTTTTTTTTTTGGACACCCTAAGTTTTTGCACCCAAACATGATTTTTTTAAAAAAGGAAAATTTTTATGGAATCCATATATCATAAACCGTTCGGAATTTTGTTTTTATGTCTTTGGCAAAGTTGTAGATCCAAACCAAAGCAAAAAAATTCTCATATGGACCGACCCAAAAAAATTCCATCCACTATGCAAAATAAGTGTGAGCAAAAAGATGTGCTTTCTAGGGTTAAGGAATGTTCGTATTAAGATGACATGTACTAGAGAGTTGTTTATATTGTTGTTAGATATAATTTAGCTGAAGAAAGATTTCTTAAATTCCCAGTATTTAAGCCATTTCAGGACAAAATCATGAAAAAATCATAAAAAATAGCATTTTTTCCCAATTTTTTGCAATTTTGATGCAGTGGATGCAATTTTTTTGCTTTGGTTTGGATCTACAACTTTGCCAAAGACATAAAAACAAAATTCCGAACGGTTTATGATATATGGATTCCATAAAAATTTTCCTTTTTTAAAAAAATCATGTTTGGGTGCAAAAACTTAGGGTGTCCAAAAAAAAAAATTTCGATGTAATCTGGCCAAGTCCTTTGCGGATTTTTTTTAGTTTCGATATACACTTCAAAAAAAAACGGGTATGAAGGAGGAACCAAACGATGACCTTAAAAATGCTGCACTGTGTAATAGGCAGAACTTTAACAAAAAACCTATTAATAATCAATTTTGCTCCATTCTTGTCTTCTTATTAATCAAGCACGTGGTTAGGACTTTTCCTAACAAGCATCATGACGTTACTAAACTTTGAAGACCAAAAATGTTCTATTTATATAAAAAAAATTTAGTTTTTTAATTTGCGTAGCAATTGCTTAAGGTTTGTTTTCTTACTTTTTGGGTAAAATGTGGTAAAATGAGAGTTAACAAAAAATACTCTCAAAAAAGACAAAAACACACAAAAGTATACGAACGCCAAAAACCATATTTCTAGCCAAAAAAAAAAAAATATTTCCCAACTATACTGAGAGAATTATCTTCATTTCAGCAATGGATTTCTTCATAGCTTTAATGAAAATTGTCACTGAAACTCGTCCATTGAAACTATTCATAGTATCTATGAAATAGCTTTCATTAAAGTTGATGTTTATGAAATGTTTGCAGAACTAGTGAAAAACTTTATAAAACTAATGAATCATTATGACAATGAAGCATTTATAAAATTTATGAAACAGTTTCATAAAATCTTTTTAATATTAAGAAGTTCTTTGAATTTATAAAACTGTTAATGAATGTCTTGAAAAATGCATTGGAACTGAGCGAATGAACCGCTTCATATAATTTTTAAACAATTTCATAGGAGTTCAAAATTTATAAAAGGCTACAATTGCTTGAAATAATAAAGCACTTTATAAAATATGTTGAACACTTGAGAATTTAATCTTAAAACTAAAGTTTGAAATGTTTTCGTTAAATTTATAAAGAGATAATGAAATCGAATGAATTTTTTCATGATACTATGAAATTTAATGAAAAAAAGTTAATGAAATTTTTTTTAATATTAATAAAATTTCTTAGATATAATGAAATTCTTCATTGAATATACAAAAAAAACCTATGAAATTGTTTCATAGAGAATAGAGTCTTATCTCATTTGATAAGTTCCCATATGTGAACGCATACAAATTGATCCGAGAAATTTGTCATCTACATAAAATTACATATAATTTGACACAATTTTATACGAGATTTGTCCAAATCCGGGACATTAAATTATATCTAATTGGATACAAATACATCTGATTTCATATAATTTTAGCCGATAGTAGGTACACTCACAATATTTTTTCCGTAAAGACAACTTAATATACATATTAAATTAATAGAAAATCAATTAAAATAAGGACTACTTACTTTTCGTTTAAAACAATTGTATTTTTTACTTTATTTTTAACCGTTGAAAAATTATTTGACAAAATCGGTAAAAACAATAGATTGTTTTCGTTTATTGCAATACTCAATATAATATAACAACTTTTTGTTTTAATTATAAAATTTTAACTGAATATTTTTACTATTACCGAAAGTCCGTTTTTTTTGTTTATCGAATAACAGACAGAAAGTTAAAAAATATATTTCTTTGGTAATTTAACTGTTGAAATAACTTTACCGATTAACTGTTTAAATAACTGTTGAATTTTTATGGAAAAGTTCTTGTGAGTGTACAAAAAATATTTGTATGTGTATGAAAAAATGTGATTGTTGCATGGTTGGCAAACACTAACGTTTCATTATAAAGATAGTTGCTTACCACGCCCACATCAATACCAATATAAAAATTTTAAACTACGATTCCAATAGTGGCATGTGTCTTCTAATACCATAGAGTTTATTTTACAATTCTACCTATTAAATAGCATTATATCTACAAAATACCGTTATAACGCGGTTTTTACGATATTTTAGCATTATTTTAACTTTATTATCAAACCGCTAAAATAGCGAAATAAAACGGGTTATATAAGAAGATGGAATCGTTATTTTAACATTTCCATTTCGGTCTTGTTGTAACTGTGGTAGCCAACTACAGTTATTATGAACACCCTGGTGTTGCTAAAAGAAGAATAAGAGTTTGATATATATGTAATCTATGCACCAGATAGATATACCTTCCTTGTAAGTAGTACATTTTGTAGCAATTGCTTTGTAATTAAGTTGTTGATTTTACTTCAAGTGAGTTTTTGTAAATATAATTGAATTTTAAACACGTTTTTGCGGTGTAGATTTTTTTCTACTTCGTTATAATGTTCTCTATCATTTATTCTACTTTATTTACTTCTTGCAAATAGTGGAAACAAATTAAACGCGTTAAAAAGTCTAGGTTGGTGTTTGCTTTATTGTGTATTCTATTGAATTGGAATTTTAACTTAACCCTATAAAGTGCAAGACGACATTAGCGGAATCAAATATCAGAACTATGCTAAAATTAGATCCCGGACATTGCCCCCCACGGGCATAATCCACAAACTTTAAATGGGGATTATTTTACAAATCTTTTTCGAACTTTCCGCAAGAGGTTCGACTAACGACGAAGTAGTGACTTCTTGTATTTTGTTTTTTTTTATCGCCTTACGCAAAATGTGATCTGAAAAGTGCATGTTAACCTCTATAAAAATAATGGGGCATACGACCGATTTTAAAAAGGTAATAATAACTAATGGGGATTGTAACCAATTATTGTGGGGTTAGGCGATTTTTTTTCGAAAATGGTTTGGAAAAAGTTGTTGTTTAAAGCGCTTCTGGATATCTGGATTTTAAATCTTTTAAACCCACTATTTGCTGTAAAAATAATGTCTAAACGAAAATAATTTGAATCATTTTAAGGTTAACATGGAATACCAACAGCAAGTGCAAAAAAATGTAGGTACGTTGGTTTTTTTTTTTTTTTTGTCAAGATAAGAACCTGCCGAAATGATTACGTGCTGATAACATAAAATAACATTTGCTCATTTTTATTCTTTGTTTCTTAGTAGTGAAACGTGTGCCGCCTTAAAGAAAATTTACTAAACGATAATAAAGAATTGTTCAAATTTTTTATTTTAAGTAGACGCGTAGTAAGAACAAAAAATGCAGTAACATTAAGATTATGAAACAATAATATTTTTAATTATTGAAATGAAAACGTAAAAACAAGAAAGAATCTGTATAAAATTAAATCGAATAAGGTTACCATACCAATTCAAATCCCTTTCTACTGGGAGGTTTAGGGCCTAACTATATTTAGCGAAGTTGAATTAAATATGAAAATACATTGAAGCACCCATATTTGGGCTGACCACAGAACCTTCAACTTCTTCACTGATGGTTCAAAGATGGGGGAGGGGGTCGGGGCAGCGGTTTTCTGTCGAGAGCTGGGTATCGAGGAGTCATATAAACTTCCCGATTACTGCAGCGTCTTTCAGGCGGATGTTATGGCGGCCAAAATGGCTGCTGACCTTGCTCTTGTTTCTGAAACGGAGGGCAGTTACGTTAATTTCTTTATTGATAGTCAGGCGGCTATCAAAGCTATCGCCGCCAACTTGACCTACTCTTCGATTGTCCAAGAGTGCAAGAACTCTCTAGGGAGACTTGGGTCCGGAAGGAGGTCCACATCTATTGGGTTCGTGGGCACCGGGGTATTGAAGGGAATGAGGTTGCGGATGAACTGGCTAAACGGGGAGTCCATTTGCCAGTTGAAATGGCATTGGATGTTCGCGTGCCACTTCGGTCTCTGAAAAGGGATGTAGAATCCACGATGATGCGAAGAGCTGATGCGGTTTGGAGAAATACCGAAACATGCAGAGTATCTAAAGTCATGTGGAAATCCTACGATCCCGTAGCGACCGAACTTTTACTGTCCTTATCCAGGAGCGACTGTAGACTTCTGGTGGGGGTTTTAACTGGTCACTGCTGGACGGCAGTTCTTGCCAAGAGAGCGGGAAGGCTGCAGAGTGACGAATGTAGATTCTGTGGGGTACCGGGGGACAGAGAGACGGTGGAGCACCTAATGTGCCACTGTCCGGCTCTTGCACGCTCCAGGGCGAAATGTTTAGGGGACCACCTATTCCGAGATCTGGGAGAAATCTCAGAAATCGGAATTTTGAGACTTCTGTCATTTGCTAAGAGGGTGTGGGGAACTCTGGCTACCATCACTGACGACTGACCTAACGTGGCGGTTATCGTTTCTTATCTGGTAACGCTAGGGACCTAATGGTCTATGCGGGGTCTTTGACCGGCCAGCTCAACCTAACCTAACCTAACCTAACCAATATTTGGCTTAAGTCAACTTTTGTTAAGTTCCATCTCTATTAATTTGGTTAATTTCTAATCGAAACTCATCAACTTAATCAAATTTTAAACATTTCAAATAAACAAAAGGAATTTAAAAAATAAGAAATAAAATTATACAAAGTGAATAATAGCAAAAAATCATTAAATTTGCCGAAAATTTTCAAATTTAAACAAGCCAAATATGGTCGTGCTTTAAGTTGAAGAAAAATTAATCAAAATGTTGAACCAACTTAACAAAAGAAAAGTCAATTGTGGTTAAAGTTTAAGAGTGAAATCATTTTTTAACTATGGAAAACTTTAAGGCATTTTTCAAGTTCGATACTTTTGAAAACAACATTTCTGACCATTAATTATATACTGTGCGTGCCAAAAGAATCTGTACACTTTAGACTGGTTGTTTATAATTATATTTTAGTCTTTTACAATTATATTTCATTCAACATTTTATGTTTTTCTTAAATAATATCATTAATTTACAAAAAAAAAAAAAAATAACAATAATCGCACAACAACTAAAATTAGACTAACTCAAATTTAAATGAACAAAAATTCAAAATACTGCATATTTTAAGCGTCAAAAGAAACTGTACAACTCGACCATTGCGTATGATAGAGCTTTTGTATAGTTAAAAGTATCGTTATTTTTTGGTAATTTGCTTATGTAAAGCATTCTAGAGAATATTAATTAATAATTTATCTACTTTTTTGTTCGTGATTGGTACATATCTTACTTTTTCGGTATAACTGAATTTGTATCGAAATTGGGTAAAAAAAAACTTCGGGATTGTTCAAGAACTTTTGCTAAAATTTTATAAAACAGGCGAAAAATTGGTCGAAATCGGTTAAATGATGATTTTTTACTAAAAACAATTTCAAAAGTTAAAAAAAAATCGTTCCTAATATAAATGGTGAAAGATACTTAATAAGGCTAAAATACGTTTCATTCTGCGAAATATGAGACAAAACCAAGTGAAAATATCTTTAAAAGGTAAACATAAACATTTCAAAAGCCTCAAGATCCAGCGCCATAACAGTTCGGCGATTACCACTACTGGTAGTAGACTACATAAATGAGTTCAGAGATCGGTAAAATTATGTTTTTTAACTAAAAACAAGTTCAAAAATTAAAAAAATCATTCGTAATCTTGTAGGTGAAAGATACTTATTAAGGCTAAAATAAGTTTCATTCTGCGAATTATGAGAAAAAACCAAGTGAACATATCTTTAAAAAATAAACATTTCAGAAGCCTCAAGATCGTAAACGTAAAACTAATTCAATTTTTTGACTTCCAAGAGAAATTCAGTAAATTCTATATAAATGTTGTCCGATCTAATTGTATAACAACATTTTCCACATTGGGCATGATGGGCCGTGTCAAACACAGACAAATTTAATTATTGTCGTATTCGTTTTTTTCTCGGAACTCTTAGATGCGTTTAGTCCATTATCATGTGGTGACAACCAAATTGTTATGGTAATAACGGTGACACTTGACTGTTTTTAAATTTTTGTTTGATGTTTTACCATGTTTTCTGTAGGATTTTTAATTTTTTATAGTTTTAGTATTTTATGTTTTTAATTAAATGTACATGAAAAGAATTATTATATTACTATAATTTTTGCAAATGGAAACTTTTTTGCTTCAACTTTTGCAAGATTATTTTTTAGATGTGCCCACACATTATACCACAAGTATGACTCTTGGGATAACTTGGAAAGCTATGTTACCATAGAAAATTTTTAAAAAATCGCGAATATCCTTTAACTACGGACGTGGTGGTAAATTTGACACCATTTACTTGTGTTGTTTATGTTAACAAATTTCACCTCCGTAGTTAAAGGATATATAATATAAATTCGCTATAGACGTTTTAAATTGTATTCAAGTGCTTTTTAAATCGTATTTAAGTGACTTTTTAAATCGTATTTTAGTGGTTTTTTTAAATTGTATTTTAATATTAACGAGTTTTTCAATTTTGGCGATTTTTTTCAGTTTGAGCGTTTTTTAAAATTATAGCGTGTTTTTTTAATTTTGTTAATTGTTTTTCATTTTTGGAAAATTTTAAATTCGAGGATTTTTTTAAATTTTGGCGTTTTCTTTTTTAACTTTAGCGGTTTATTTAAATTTTGGAGATTTTTTCAAATATTAGCGATTATTGATTTTCGGTGATTTTTTAAATTTTAGCGATTTTTTTTAATTCTGTAAAAACATTTTTACCTATTTTCAGCGATTTTTTTCCAACTTTGGGTTTTTTCTTTAAATTTTGGCGTTTTTTAAAATTTTGGAAATTTTTTTTTCAAATTTTATCGATTTTTTATAATTTTAATTATTTTTTCCCAAATTTAAGCGATTTTTTTTGGAAATCTTTAAAATTAAAAACAACATTTAATTATATTTTTAATAGATATGATTAAAACCTTAATTAAAATTAAAATCAATTAAATAGCTACAAACTATTTTAATTTATACTACAATTTATTTAATAGAACCGAATGCAATTGAAATTTTAATTGAATCAACAAATATTTTAATTAAAACTCGATTTTAGTTTTTTTCTATGTGAGATATGAAAAACGTTTTCCTTCATAGGGTTGACCCTTGCGATCTAGGCAGAAAAAGCTTATTGAGACACCATTACATCTTTCTACCAAATTTCGTCAAAAAATCCCCACAGGATCGATGAGTGATATAAAATGGGTTAATTTTTTAGAAAATATACTGATTTTGAAACTATTTTACATTTAAGCAAATAGCTCTGCCAAATAGTTCTATTATTCGGTATTTGCGCAAATTTAATTTTTTTTTTCGAAACCTCAAATATTTGAAATTTTGCATTGCGTGTAATTTTATAAACCCACTCTAATTAAAAAATTTCGGAATTCCAAACAGGGGTAAATGTGTTAAAATGTTTTCATTAATTTTAGAGATATATGAACAATTCCTAAAAAAAAAAATTCGAGATCCTTGATCCGGCTTGATTGCACTTAAATGAAAGGAAATTTATAAAAAATATAAAATATTTTTAAGTACTTCTTCGCAACATTGACCAATAACTTATTTTTCCCTGGGTCACAGCTTAAAAAAGTTCCACAACTCGGCAAAACCGACTTAATGGCGATCAAAATAGTTTACAACTTCTTCAATTGGAATTGGAATTCGAATTCAGAATTTCCATTTGAAATTCAGAATTTTCATTTGAAATTCAGAAAATATCAATTGAAATTCAGAAAATATCAATTGAAATTCAGAATTTAACTTTAAAATTCAGAAAATATCAATTGAAATTTAGAATTTCCATTTGAAATTCAGAAAATATCAATTGAAATTCAGAAAATATCAATTCAGAATACATCAATTGAAACTCAGAAAACTATCTTTTCAATTTCATTTAATATTTTCTGAATTTCAATTGATATTTTCTGAATTTCAATTGACATTTTCTGAATTTCAATTGACCTTACGAAATATCAATTGATGTATTCTGAATTTCAATTGATATTTTCTGAATTTCTGAATCAATTGATGTTTTCTGAATTTCAATTAATGTTTTCAGAATTTCAAATGCAAAATCCGAATTTCAATTGATGTTTTAAAAATTTGCAAATGGAAATTCTGAAATTCAGTTGATGTTTTCTAAATTTCAAATGGAATTTCAGAATTTTCATTGATATTTTCTAAATTCCAACTGATATTTGCTGAATTACAGTTGCAAATGAAGAAGAAAAGTTAAATACCACATTCACACTGAGCTCAAAATACGTATTTTCGTTTTTTTTTTTAGTTTTCGATTTAAAATTTATATGGATTTTTAAGAAAAAAAAACGAAAATACATATTTTGGGAATTAGTGTGAATTTTGTTTAAGTAGATGTCTTTGTAGAAACCTTGTAGTGTAGTGTAATTTGTAGAAGATTATTTTTCAAAGAATCAAAAGTAGAAAGAAAGCTATTAAAATCAGTTCAAGGTTTTTCAAGTGTTTATTCGTGAGAATTTTTTGGAATTTTAATTTTTGTAATAGAAACTCATGGAGAGTTTTAATAGGGAAAAATTTTTGATTGGAAAGGAAGATACAAAATGGAAAATATAGTTAAAATATATTTAAAATTAAAAGTATTCCGAATTTTCACTACTTTCCCAACTTGGACTCAAGTCCAAAAATTCTCCCCCGTATCATTTCAAAATCATATTAGTTTAAAAAATTCGTTCATCATTGAGAGAATTATAAGATTTGTGGCATATTTTAGGAGAAGCATTAAACAAAATTTTAAAAAGTTTTTATGCTAATTTTGAAAAAACTTCCTCTGAACAATTTTTAAGATTACTTAAAGTTTAATAAAGCTATTCCTAGTTACACAATGATACAAAATCGAACTTTCCGAATCGGAATGGAATGAAACCAGAAGCAAATGAAAGTTGACATTTTCCATAACAACACCATTTTTGTAATAGTAACGTACTGAGAATAATGAAACTTCGTAATATCATTAGAAATATGTTTTATAATGAAGCCAACATCAAAAATTGATTTTTTAGCCTTAAAAAAAGCAAAAACACCGATGACACTATGACAATCTACAAGAAGTAGCAAAATTTGTATGACAGCACCATCTAGAGTGAGTTTTAAATATCAAAAATTGATTTATCGACCCCAAAACCAATAAAATGCCACAACTTTCCAGGATAATAAAAATAAATAAGCATTATTTTATCAATTTTTTGATGATTTTTTCTTGTTAGATAGCGTTTCAAAATCACCAACTTCAAAAGCGTATAAAACAAAATCTCGGACTAAACTAAAAAAAACCCTTGAGGGTTTTGTTATGGAAAATGTCAACTTTCATTTGCTTTTGGTTTCATTCCATTCCGATTTTGGTTGTTGCACTGTGTTATTATTTTGGGTTTTTTATTCTCTAACCTCTATTCTAAAACTAGCGTATTTAAAAATGTTGTGTACTTACGAACTGTGACCATTTTTGGATCATAAGCACTAACACGCCTCTCAACTGAAACAATTTTCTTTTGCACCACACGTGCCCTATCGCCCACCGTCTGCAACTCCCGCTGCAAATCATCAAAAATATCACTGGCTATCAGAACCAAAGAGGCCAGCTGCCGTAAGGCATTACTTAAAGTAATATTACTAATTGAATCAAATTCATAACCGGCAACAATTTTGGCAGCTGTTGGTGATTGAGGTGTCTGGGGAGAACGTAAACGCTGATGCGACGAAGAGGAACGTATGGTGGTCGCACCCGAAGCGGTCGAGGGTCTGGAGGGATGAGAACGAGTTGGTGAAGGGATGTTTGAGAGAAATTCCACATGCTGTTTAAGTTTCTTCATGGGCATAGCGGGAGCTGGTGAAACGGGGGTAATAGCACCACCATTATCTTCCTCATGATCGGTATTATAGGTAAAACTCGAAGCAAATCCATTGGAGTGGGGAAGATCAGTAATGGTGTCCTTGTTGGAGGAGTCCAAACCATTTGTATTGTGTATAATGGCAGTGGTTATGGTGGTCGTAGAGGAAGATGATGTTGATGTGGAGGAGGGAGATTTTAAACCACTGGCGTCCCTGACATTGCTATTGCCGGCATTTAATGTCCTTGATAACTCTACCGTTGAGTCTTGTGGCTGCTGTTTATTTTGCTCTCTTGCGTTTGGGATCGAATCTCTTGTTTGTTGGGACGTTGATGAGGATGTTGAGGGTGGTGGTTGTTTATTGTTAATACAATTATTATTTTGACATTTGCCAGGTATACAGTAGAATTTATTGGTTCTATTAACACCGGATGTGGAGCCACAAACTTGTGCAAGATTTATCGGCTGCACTACACGTTGTACAAACGGCATTTTTTTAAATTTGAGTTTTTTTTTAACACTATTTTGTCAATATTTTACAAACATTATGAAAAAAAAAATTATTTTTTATACCTAGATTTATTTATTTTTTTTTTTCTAATAAATTAAAATTTTTGTTATAAACACTGGCACTTAATTATTGCTTTTAATTTTTTTTTATTATTTATTTATTTTTTTCTAATAAATGGACTAAAATTATTTTTAAATTTTTTATAAAATTATTTTTAAATTTTTTATAAAATTATTTTTAAATTTTTTATAAAATTATTTTTAATTTTTTATAAAATTATTTTTTAATTTTTTATTCCAAAAATATATTCAAAATATATTTTATCATGATAAAACCGGTAAAACCACTTTATCCATTTCAACTATCGAACGCATAAATCCTCCTTGTCTCATCTTAATTTTGTTTTTTTTTTTCTTCTTTTTTTTCAATTCTTTTGTGTTTTATATTTTGAGGCTCTTCTTAATATTTTCTACACCTTCATTTATGCTAGTGTTGTTGTTGTTGTTGTTTTTACTTGGTTTCATTACTGCGATACTAACGTGATTTTAGCCTTTTATTGTCGTTGCTGTTGTTGTTGTTTGTACAAAATATAAAAATTCCTTTACAAAATGATCTTGCACTTGAAACCTTTAAAAATTTGTTGGGTTTTTTGTTTTGTTTTGTGTTGTTTAGGTAAAAACACTAAATTTAATATTTTATATTAAATTCCCTTATATATATATTGATATTTGAAAAAAAAAAAACACAAAAATACATATGTACACTTTTTTTTAATTAATTTGTTTTCTTACAATTTTCATTCATAAATAACAATAATTCGTTTAAAATTTCCCTCTTGCTCATTTGTTTAAAAATTAATTGCAACTCGCGTTAAAAATCGGTTTCTACTAACTATAACATTTAATCCGCTCCGCGCTTCATTCTTGCACACCGGTTGTCGACTGAGGATTTTTTCTATCAAAAATTAACGTCTGCCCCAAAAGAGTGCTGCCAGATTAGTTGCAAACGCTTGAAAATTTAAAAATGCCAGTATTTTTATTAAGAGCATCATTGTTTATTTATAAAATATTAAGATAATTTAAATTAGTTAATGGTAATCTAATTATTTGTTTAATAATTTGCTTAAATGAGTTTTAAATTAATATTTTATCAACAAATATTTCCTAAAAAATGGCATCTCTATAGTTTATTTAACATATATGATAGCTGAATGTTATGGAAAGTATACAACATTTTGTGCTTGTGTTGCCACAGCCGAAATTTTAAATTACACATAATAGCTGTTAAAATTACAAATGTAAATAATAAGAAGTTATTAAATTAAAGCTACGTTCACACCTAAATGCTAAAAGACACGTTCGCAACTAAATATTAAAATGCTAAAAAGATTTTTTATTTTATTGCAAAAATTTTTTAAAGTCACATTCACACTAGATAGCTAAACGCTTGTTTTGCCAAAACACGTATTTAAGCTCCTTATTCTATTCCAACAGTTCTTTATTCGTTTCCACTCGTTTTGGCAAAGCGCGTTTTGAAATCTAGTCTGAATGCCGTATAAGCTTTTTTACTCGTTTTGGCATAACGGTTGTTTAGCATTTAGGTGTCCGAGTGTTCTTAAAATATAAGAGCTTTTCTAGGAAAATGTTTTTAGAGTCTGTCTGTCCGTCTGACCAGATTGTTCAATGATCTATTTATGAATTTGTACACAAAAAAAAATCTAGGGGGACGTTTACCAAAAAAAGGGAATAATATTAATATTATTTGGAAAAAAAATATAATAACATTGGACTAAAAAAACTTGTTAATTCTTCCACATTTATTTTATGAAAATCAAGCAAAACATATTTTTAATAGTTCTACTTTGCTTATATACAAATCCTTATATAGCTTAGTAGATTGTAATATTTTCTTTAGAATTAAAATGCAGCTTTTTGATTTTAATGTAATAAAATTTCAATTTATTTATTAAATATTAAACAAATATATTAAATTAGTTATAATTAATACATTTACTAATAGATTGTTGAACCATTCATCACATTTAGCATCAAGAGCCGGAAAATAGCACAATACAAGTGTAATTGTCAACTAAAAACCTAGACTAAAAAAACGAAAAAAAATAAAATTGTTGTTAGAATTTGCCTTTTTATTTAACAATTTAAATATATATACTAACATGTTTTTTTATATATTTAGCACAAATGACAGTTCGATTTTTATTAATCTATTTTGATTAAATGTAATTTCACTATACAAAAATTAAATTCCATTTAGTGTTCACCATTCCGACTTTGTGTTGTATTTTATTTTTTTTTTTCATGAAAAAAAAAATTTTTAAGTTTTTACACGTATTAACAAGTAATGGCCTATTATATGTTACGTTCGTCCATATTTATTTTGTTATATATTACCAAGTAATGCCTGATTAAAATATGTACACAAAATGTTAGAGGTATGTAATATAAGTTTGACATTTTGTTAAGATTTAGCGTTATTGGACCAGTTGTATAAATAGATAAAAATGTTAATTAAAATTTTATATAGTATGAAATGACGTTATGTGGAAAGTATGTTAGGAAAGTTCTGAAAACGCTAATATAAAATTAACACAATAGGATACCGAACTTATACAAAACTTAATAAAAAGACACAGAATTTGAATGGAAAAAAATTTACTAAGTATGCTTTCATCGTATTCCATCTGGAAAGCTTTTGTGTGTATGGGGAATCTGATTTGAAATTATCTTTCATACACAAATAAACAGAAATAAAATGCTTAAAATAAACAGAAATAAAATGCTTAAGAAATTATGCTTTTATGTTCCATATTGCCATATCTAATAAATATTGCCACATTGATTTCTGTATGTCAAACTTAGTTCTAAGTGTTTTTTGTAACTTATCTTTTTTTTAAGAAAAAATATACCTGTAGCTTATTTTATTTTCCAAATTTCATCAATGTAAATTTTACATAGCATAAACTTTAATAAATTACCAAAAAAAATACAACTTCTGAAATTTAACAAAAACGCAGTTTAGCATATTAACCTATCATTTTCGACGTTATTTCAACACTAAGTAAACTTTGCCAGGAAAGCCTTTTATAAAAACACACAATTTTTTTTCTGTGTGTACATATTTTTTTGAGTGGATTTTTCCCCGCAACATATTATTCAATCTGGCAGTGCAAAACATACAAAATCTGGCATTCTCTTTAGAGTATCTTAAAATATAAAAAAAAACCTGGCATCTCCAGCAATATAATTCAGCAACTGTCGTTTTTTTTTTGCTGAGTATGATAAAAATTGACAAGCATTTGTACAAGATATATTTATAAGGTAGTTTTAGTAGCCCAGCTGTTTATCTTCCTCTTACCTGGTTTTGACATTTCTTACATGGTTTTGACAGTACAAAGACTGTATCTTGAGTATTTTGAAATGTCAAAACCCTGTTGTTTTTGTATTGTTTGTTGTAGTTGTTGTTCTAGTAAGACTACCTATATCAATATATCTTGCATTTGTATTGACAATTTATAGTTGCTATAATCGTTTACTTGGTGAAAAATCTTATAAATAGAAAATTTTAACCAATAATAAAGGAAACACAATTGTTAAATAAAGGCAAACATGCCAAAGTACTATTGCGATTATTGTGACACATATTTAACGCACGATTCACCTTCGGTAAGAAAAACACATTGTACTGGACGCAAACATCGTGACAATGTTAAGTTCTACTATCAAAAATGGATGGAAGAGCAGGCACAACATTTAATTGATGCCACTACCGCAGCCTTTAAAGCAGGTAAAATTACTCAAAATCCATTTGCGGGTGGACCACCTAAACCAGGTGGTGTGGCGATACCACCGCCACAAAATATGGGGGCACCGCCAAGACCCGGTATGATGCCACCAGGTATGCCAGGAGGTCCGGGAATGCCACCAATGATGATGGGTCCTCATGGTGGTTTGCCACCACCAATGATGGGTATGCGGCCACCTCCAATGATGGGTCCTATGGGTATGATGGGACCACCACCGCCATTGGGTACACTAGGCGGAGTACGGCCACAAATTATGAATGGACCACCAATAAAATAACAGGAGCTAAAGCCAGGAGTGGGAGGAGGTGGATTAGCATCCGGAAAGATTTAAAATAATGAACTTAAGAACATATTCAGATTATGCAAATTATAATTGTGGTCTCCTTAACTTATCTATCTCCCTTTATTCATTCGAATTAAGTTTAGTATTTAAATTTTCTAATACTGATTGTACTTTTAAAATAATTGTATTTTAATAAATAATTTAGAATAAAAAGTACTTTGATTCTGTTTTAGTTAAAAACAATTTTGAGAAAAACGGAATAAGCCCATTGGTGCAGTCTCGTTTTAAAAGAATAATTAATTTGCTTTTTGTAAAAAAAAAAAAATTACTTCAAGTTTTGAAATTTGTTTAGGTTGGTGGAAATATTCGAGAATATTCTGTATTTCACTTTTGGGTAAAGTAAAAATTTTATTAAAAAAAAAAATTCAAACTAATTTAATTTTATTCCAAATTTTGATGAAATGGTAAAAAGTTGAAATTCAATCAAAAAATATTTTGGATTTAATATCCAGAACACATCCGATTAAGGTCTAGTTTTTAGGATGTAGATTATCTTTTTAAATGGAAACTGGCTTATTTTCTTTTATTATAAATAAGAAACGAAAATTATAAACAAGATGAAGTGGTCCCGAAAAATGTTTGTTAATGAACTTGGAAATGGCAGACAAAATTCGTTACCGATTTAACTAATCCAAGTTTAACTGACATCCTAAAACCTCGGCCTAAGTATTCAAAAATGACTTGAAAGTTTTTTTTTATTAATTTTATTTTTACTCATAGTTTTTATCTTTTATATCCAAATATGATCAAAAAAAAAAGTTAAAACCGGGCATGCCGACTATAGGGTATAATACACCTTAAATTGACACAATTTTAAAATCAGTACTAAATTTTGTTGTTGCCTAATATTAGAATGTCCCTTAAAATAACGGGTTTATTGCAAATGAAAGATACCGTTTTTTTTTTTTTTTTAATGTTAACCCGTGCCGAAAATTGTCCATTTTTGAAAAAAGTGTTTTTTTATCAAAAATTTGAATTTGAAAAATTTAATTTTTTATTTCTCTAATATGCTCTTTTATTGCTCTAATATACTCATCAAATCTGACTTCATCGGATATCACAGTTATAACCCACATTAGCCTGGAATCCAAAATGACCCACGAATTTGATAAAAATTCAAAAACGTCTCTTTTCAATTAATTTTAAAGTTTGCAATGACTAATTTAAAAATGTCGATTGATATTTTTATAACATAACTGTAAAAAAATAGACAGGTCATTTTAAAAGAATTGATTATTTTGTCAAAAGTTAAACAAAATTGTAATGTGTTCATCAAAGTTTTGCATAAATATTTCACCTAAATCTGATTATCTTTACTTTTATTTGGAAAATCTTTAACCCTTAGTGGACTGGGGTCAAAAAAGAGCCATGAAACTTAATTTAAATTATGACCACAAGATTATAAAGTTTTTTCGTTTTTAAATTGATAAATAAAAAATCCACTTGATAAAACTAATATTTTAATTTAATTTGTCATATAGGGTGATGTTTCCACTTTTAACCATAAAAGTCCTAAAGGAAAATTTAAAAGGGTACTAAACTAACGAACACACCCAATTCTTTATCGTGCCACATTTACTTTCAAGGGTTAAAACGATCGGGTCTAAAATGGCAAAAATTTTCTTATTTCAAAGAAACTATACAAAAATTTATATAAACTAAAGCTATTTTAAAAATCTATCTATAAAGTAGTTTACTTTTAAATTGGTTACAAAATAATAACTACTCAATGTAGTTTATTAAACCCTGAAGGTCTGAATATATTCATATAAATATTTTAAAATCATCACAAACATTAAGTTTTTTTATATTTGCAGCTAGCAAAATTTTGATACTTTTTTGAGGTTTCTTATTCTATGAGTCGAAAACGAATCAATAAAGCCTATATGACAACTGCTTTTTTGTAATATATTTACCAGGGGTTTTCAACCAGAAACTTTAAATTTTTTGATATTCCATTTTTTTTTTTTAAAACATTTTATAGAAAAATCGTGGTAAAGTAAACATATTTTTGAAATTTAGAAGTTTTATAGTCAAAAATTATTTTTTGGACGAAAATGTGAGCCATATACTAACAATATACAATACAGCTAAAATACCGTTATCGATTCAAAACCCTTTCAACTGAAAAATCCTTTTCCCTAAAATACCGTTACTGAAATAATTGAAATACCGTTATCCGTAAAATACCGTTACTGATATAACCAAAGTTGCAATATCCTTAAAAAGCCGTTACCGAAACAACTCAAGTACCGTTATCGCTAAAATAGCGTTACCGAAATTATTGAAAAAGCAATATCCTTAAAATAACGTTACCCGAAATAATCTGGCAAAGAAAAATCACTGTAAATAGATAATTTTTAAAAAAAATTTGATCATAAACTTGCCAGTAATTGGCTAAAAATAGGTCCATTCGTTTACTTTTCCAGTAAAATCCAGTAGATGAGTAAATTTTGGGCAAAATGAAAATTTTACTCTCAGAACTGGCTCTTGCACAAAAAAGTAAACGAACGGAAAAATTGCAAAAACTTGCAGGTTAATTCAAACATATGAGCGCTAAAAAGCTTAGTGTTGTAAAATATGTGTCATTTAGACTACCCAGTATATATTGTTTTTGGTACTTGATCCATTGCATTTTAATAATCATAAATTCGTAGCAATTGTATATATTAAATAAACTTTTGTGGAAGCTTTTAGACTTGTTTAGTTTGTACATGACTTTTAATTTTTTTTTTCTATTTAAATAACATACGAAAATACATGAATACTTTATTTTTGATATTCGGTACCCCGAATAATATGCAGTAAGAAGTATTCATATATTCATTGGCTTTACATCTCTAATATATTAATGTAAATAAAAACAATTAACAGAGATATTAGAAAACTGATAAATTGTTACTATAATAATTGTAACTGACTACTTTAATTTGTTTCAGGTTGAAAATAATTATTTTTAGTTTTTGCCGCACTTTTAATTCAGCTTTTAATCTTTTAAATGTTTTTATTACTAAATGTATGCTTATTTTTGTTTGTTTACTTAATTGAATCATATGTTTTTGTTTTCTACTGGATTTTACTGGCAAAAATTTGTCCAGTAAAAATTTGCAGCAAGATATATTTATATAGGTAGTTTTAGTAGCTTAGTAGTTTATCTTCCTCTTACCTGATTTTGACATTTCTTACATGGTTTTGACATCTTACTGTACTGTACCCAACAACAAAATGCCTGTTGTTTTGTATTGTTTGTAGTTGTTTGTTGTAGTTGTTGTTCTAGTGAGATTACCTATATAAATATATCTTGATTTGCAGGTTTTTTGCTGACAACTGTCACTTTACTCTCTTAGTAGATGCTCTCTTTTGCAAATTTATGTGTACGCGAACGCATTTCAGTAAAATCCAGTACAAATTTGTACAAATGTGTGCAAATTTTGGTGTAAACGAATGGACCTAATATCAGTATGCATTGACATTACTTAAATAACTAAAATAACGTTACTCTTAAAATACCGTTGCGGAAATAACTATAACCTCGTTATCCCTAAAATAACGTTATCGAAATAAATAAAATACAGTTACCGAAATAAATAAAATAGCTGAAATATCCTTACCCTTAAAATGCCGTTACCGAAATAAAAGAAATTAGCGTTATCCTTACCGATACCCGCATCGAATCAGTTACCATGCATGAAAAAAAGATTAACGTTTAAGCCTATAGAATTTTTTTAACATCTTGTTTCGAGTAATTTTTTTTAGTAAAAAAGGCTCTTTTGCTTGAACCACTTTCTTATAAAAATTTTAAGTTTTAATAATATATTTCAATCCTATATCTGACTCATGTTCAGCTTGTTTGCTGGCAGGGTTCGTTAAATACATGTCATTTAAAATTTTTTAAATTTAATCTACTAAAAGTTGATTTTATGACTTCATTCAGATTTTGCCGTTTTTTGTACACGTTGTAGTGGTAGAATAGTACAGTTACGTTCACCCTTGATAGCAAACCACTTATTTCAGCTCTTTATTTTATTCCAACATTCCGCCATTGTGAGCTTCACCGCCAAACAAAATTCGCTTATGAAAATCGGAATCAACGGCAATCTTGTTTTGGACCCATTCATCGCTTAAGTCGTCAGTCTATTCATTTTGAAATGTCAAACCAAACATAAATTACTTGGCAGCTGAGTTAAAAAAAGTGTTGCCAGCTTAAAGTTCTATACCTGTATAAAAACACCCTTTATTAACCTCGCTTATAACGAACTAAATTTGCTGGTCCCTCGGATTTTGTCTTTACCAGGTTTAAATGTACCCACATACGCAATATTATTGCGCAATTTCACGATTTTGTTCTTTAATCTATTACCACATATGGTAATATAATAAAAAAATAAAAGTTGTGCAATAATATTGCAAGTATATTTCGTGATTAAGGAATTATATTTTTAGAGATCTTATTTGTACCACTGCTACACGCATAAGGGTTAATACCCAACAGTTTGTCCAAAAACAAAAAATGCCAAACATAAATGCTCAATCTGACAGCAGCAGCATAAACCAACCGGCAACACGTGCGTGCCATTAGCCTAGCGAATTTATCCTCGGTTCACAAAAAACCAGGTGGCAACGCTGGCCAAAGCAAATTTTATGACAGCTGCCATTTTTTTACGTGTTATCATTCCCAAGTGAATGGAATTATTAATAATAAGAAGAATGTAATGTACTTAAAATATATTTATTCAGAAACACATTCAGAAGCAGATTCTGGCTCCGGGGGACCGCGTACCAAAAATGTCTTTATGTCCAATGAATGTTTAGGACACAGTGAATCCAAAAAACTTTATTGCAAGTTCTGAACAAGGAATACTTTTTGCATAAAACTGCTATTTAAAAAAAAAATTTTTTATTTTGAAACCCAAATATTTGGAGCAGATTGTGGCTCCGGGGGGCCGCGTACCAAAAACGTCTTTATGTCCAATGAATGTTTAGGACACAGTGAATCCAAAAAACTTTATTGCAAGTTCTGAACAAGGACTACTTTTTGCATAAAACTGCAATTTAAAAAATTTTTTTTTATTTTGAAACCCAAATATTTGGAGCAGATTGTGGCTCCGGGGGCCGCGTACCAAAAATGTCTTTATGTCCAATGAATGTTTAGGACACAGTGAATCCAAAAAACTTTATTGCAAGTTCTGAACAAGGACTACTTTTTGCATAAAACTGCTATTTAAAATTTTTTTTTTTATTTTGAAACCCTAATATTTGGAGCAGATTGTGGCTCCGGGAGGCCGCGTACCAAAAATGTCTTTATGTCCAATGAATGCTTAGGACACAATAAATCCAAAAAACTTTATTGCAAGTTCTGAACAAGGACTACTTTTTGAATAAAACTGGCGTTTAAAAATTTTTTTTTATTTTGAAACCCTAATATTTGGAGCAGATTGTGGCTCCGGGAGGCCGCGTACCAAAAATGTCTTTATGTCCAATGAATGTTTAGGACACAGTGAATCCAAAAAACTTTATTGCAAGTTCTGAACAAGGAATACTTTTTGCATAAAACTGCTATTTAAAAAAAAAAATTTTTATTTTGAAACCCAAATATTTGGAGCAGATTGTGGCTCCGGGGGGCCGCGTACCAAAAACATCTTTATGTCCAATGAATGTTTAGGACACAGTGAATCCAAAAAACTTTATTGCAAGTTCTGAACAAGGAATACTTTTTGCATAAAACTGCTATTTAAAAAAAAAATTTTTTATTTTGAAACCCAAATATTTGGAGCAGATTGTGGCTCCGGGGGGCCGCGTACCAAAAACGTCTTTATGTCCAATGAATGTTTAGGACACAATGAATTCAAAAAACTTTATTGCAAGTTCTGAACAAGGACTACTTTTTGCATAAAACTGCAATTTAAAAAAATTTTTTTTTATTTTCAAACCCAAATATTTGGAGCAGATTGTGGCTCCGGGGGCCGCGTACCAAAAATGTCTTTATGTCCAATGAATGTTTAGGACACAGTGAATCCAAAAAACTTTATTGCAAGTTCTGAACAAGGACTACTTTTTGCATAAAACTGCTATTTAAAATTTTTTTTTTATTTTGAAACCCTAATATTTGGAGCAGATTGTGGCTCCGGGAGGCCGCGTACCAAAAATGTCTATATGTCCAATGAATGCTTAGGACACAATAAATCCAAAAAACTTTATTGCAAGTTCTGAACAAGGACTACTTTTTGAATAAAACTGGCGTTTAAAAATTTTTTTTTATTTTGAAACCCTAATATTTGGAGCAGATTGTGGCTCCGGGGGCCGCGTACCAAAAATGTCTTTATGTCCAATGAATGTTTAGGACACAGTGAATCCAAAAAACTTTATTGCAAGTTCTGAACAAGGACTACTTTTTGCATAAAACTGCTATTTAAAAATTTTTTTTTATTTTGAAACCCTAATATTTGGAGCAGATTGTGGCTCCGGGGGGCCGCGTACCAAAAATGTCTTTATGTCCAATGAATGTTTAGGACACAGTGAATCCAAAAAACTTTATTGCAAGTTCTGAACAAGGACTACTTTTTGCATAAAACTGCTATTTAAAAATTTTTTTTATTTTGAAACCCTAATATTTGGAGCAGATTGTGGCTCCGGGGGGCCGCGTACCAAAAATGTCTTTATGTCCAATGAATGTTTAGGACACAATGAATCCAAAAAACTTTATTGCAAATTCTGAACAAGGACTACTTTTTGAATAAAACTGCCATTTAAAAATTTTTTTTTTCTCTTTTGAAACCCAAATACCATGGAGGAGATTCTGGCTCCGGGGGGCCGCGTTCCAAAAATGTCTTTATGTCCAATGAATGTATAGTACAATAGAATGTAATAGGACAATGAATGTATAGGCGGACAAAACATAGAATAGTAATTGGAAACGCAGTAACACTCTACATGCATATTTTATTAATGGGAACAGGCTACTAGGTACAACCCTGCGCTCTATTCATACAACGGTGCTACCATCTCTATTTTTTACAAGCCTTCTTTAATCTATTAATACTCCTTTTTTATGCAACTGATCCCATACATTTATACTGATACATAGACAAAAACAAAATATTTTAATAAAAGCTACTACAGTGTGTAGTAACTACACCCCCTTCACCGCAAACCGGCAAACACTTGATCAACACCTTGTGCACCAATACCTATTCAGGGAATCGTCAATCATCATTCCGGAATTGCCTTTCCGGCTACCTCCCGCCTACAGAGAAACAAGCCGACCCTAAATTTTCGGCGGCGGCGGCGCAACCGCTTTAGCTACGGCGGCGTTTATGTTAGAAAACCGGCGGCGGCTGAACTGTCGGCTTAAAATGCTGTTTTTTAACTGTTGTTATCTTAACGAATTTAGATAAAATCTAGTGATATATCGCTATATTTTTCATCAGATCTATTTTCTTGTTAGTAATCAACAAAAAAGAAAAACATTTCCAACCATCAAGTTATTAATTATAAATATTTAACTAAATTGGATTGGCTAATTGTTAATAAAACAAATAAAAGTTTATATGCATACATATATAAAAACTCATTAAATTTATTAAAAAAAAAACAGATTATAATTAATTTTTTTTTTAATTGATATAATACAGTGGACTCGCAGAAACGTGAACATCCAGTTACATGACCGTCCCAGAAACATGAACACTTTTTTTTTTTTACATTGACTTTTCCAAAACGTGAACATAGTTAAATAGCTCTAAAACGTAAGCACAAATTGTTTTATAAGAAATGTTTCTTTTTCTTCAATATTTTAGTAATTTGGGGAATCCCCGAATAATAATTTCACCACGTTCTTATATTAAACCCCCGGAGCCAGAATCTGCTCCAGAGTATTTGGGTTTCATAATAAAAAAAAAAAATTTTAAATGGCAGTTTTATTCAAAAAGTATTCCTTGTTCAGAATTTGCAATAAAGTTTTTTTGGATTCATTGTGTCCTAAACATTCATTGGACATAAAGACATTTTTGGTACGCGGCCCCCCGGAGCCACAATCTGCTCCAAATATTTGGGTTTCAAAATAAAAAAAAAAATTTGTAAATGTCAGTTTTATTCAAAAAGTAGTCCTTGTTCAGAACTTGCAATAAAGTTTTTTGGATTCACTGTGTCCTAAACATTCATTGGACATAAAGACATTTTTGGTACGCGGCCCCCGGAGCCACAATCTGCTCCAAATATTAGGGTTTCAAAATAAAAAAAAAAAATTTTAAATAGCAGTTTTATGCAAAAAGTAGTCCTTGTTCAGAACTTGCAATAAAGTTTTTTGGATTCACTGTGTCCTAAACATTCATTGGACATAAAGACATTTTTGGTACGCGGCCCCCGGAGCCACAATCTGCTCCAAATATTTGGGTTTCAAAATAAAAAAAAAATTTTTTAAATTGCAGTTTTATGCAAAAAGTAGTCCTTGTTCAGAACTTGCAATAAAGTTTTTTGGATTCACTGTGTCCTAAACATTCATTGGACATAAAGACATTTTTGGTACGCGGCTCCAGAGTTTTTGGGTTTCATAATAAAAAAAAATTTTTAAATGGCAGTTTTATTCAAAAAGTATTCCTTGTTCAGAATTTGCAATAAAGTTTTTTTGGATTCATTGTGTCCTAAACATTCATTGGACATAAAGACATTTTTGGTACGCGGCCCCCCGGAGCCACAATCTGCTCTAAATATTAGGGTTTCAAAATAAAAAATTTTTTTTTTAAATAGCAGTTTTATGCAAAAAGTAGTCCTTGTTCAGAACTTGCAATAAAGTTTTTTGTATTCATTGTGTCCTAAACATTCATTGGACATAAAGACATTTTTGGTACGCGGCCCCCCGGAGCCACAATCTGCTTCAAATATTAGGGTTTCAAAATAAAAAAAAATTTTTTTTAAATAGCAGTTTTATGCAAAAAGTAGTCCTTGTTCAGAACTTGCAATAAAGTTTTTTGGATTCACTGTGTCCTAAGCATTCATTGGACATAAAGACATTTTTGGTACGCGGCCCCCCGGAGCCACAATCTGCTCCAAATATTTGGGTTTCAAAATAAAAAAAAAATTTTTTAAATAGCAGTTTTATGCAAAAAGTAGTCCTTGTTCAGAACTTGCAATAAAGTTTTTTGGATTCACTGTGTCCTAAACATTCATTGGACATAAAGACATTTTTGGTACGCGGCCCCCGGAGCCACAATCTGCTCCAAATATTTGGGTTTCAAAATAAAAAAAAAAATTTTTAAATAGCAGTTTTATGCAAAAAGTAGTCCTTGTTCAGAACTTGCAATAAAGTTTTTTGGATTCACTGTGTCCTAAACATTCATTGGACATAAAGACATTTTTGGTACGCGGCCCCCGGAGCCACAATCTGCTCCAAATATTAGGGTTTCAAAATAAAAAAAAAATTTTTTAAATAGCAGTTTTATGCAAAAAGTAGTCCTTGTTCAGAACTTACAATAAAGTTTTTTGGATTCATTGTGTCCTAAACATTCATTAGACATAAAGACATTTTTGGTACGCGGCCCTCCGGAGCCACAATCTGCTCCAAATACTAGGGTTTCAAAATAAAAAAAAAAAATTTTAAATAGCAGTTTTATGCAAAAAGTAGTCCTTGTTCAGAACTTGCAATAAAGTTTTTTGGATTCACTGTGTCCTAAACATTCATTGGACATAAAGACATTTTTGGTACGCGGCCCCCGGAGCCACAATCTGCTCCAAATATTAGGGTTTCAAAATAAAAAAAAAAAATTTTAAATAGCAGTTTTATGCAAAAAGTAGTCCTTGTTCAGAACTTGCAATAAAGTTTTTTGGATTCACTGTGTCCTAAATATTCATTGGACATAAAGACATTTTTGGTACGCGGCCCCCGGAGCCACAATCTGCTCCAAATATTTGGGTTTCAAAATAAAAAAAAAATTTTTTAAATTGCAGTTTTATGCAAAAAGTAGTCCTTGTTCAGAACTTGCAATAAAGTTTTTTGGATTCACTGTGTCCTAAACATTCATTGGACATAAAGACATTTTTGGTACGCGGCTCCAGAGTTTTTGGGTTTCATAATAAAAAAAAATTTTTAAATGGCAGTTTTATTCAAAAAGTATTCCTTGTTCAGAATTTGCAATAAAGTTTTTTTGGATTCATTGTGTCCTAAACATTCATTGGACATAAAGACATTTTTGGTACGCGGCCCCCCGGAGCCACAATCTGCTCTAAATATTAGGGTTTCAAAATAAAAAATTTTTTTTTTAAATAGCAGTTTTATGCAAAAAGTAGTCCTTGTTCAGAACTTGCAATAAAGTTTTTTGTATTCATTGTGTCCTAAACATTCATTGGACATAAAGACATTTTTGGTACGCGGCCCCCCGGAGCCACAATCTGCTTCAAATATTAGGGTTTCTAAATAAAAAAAAATTTTTTTTAAATAGCAGTTTTATGCAAAAAGTAGTCCTTGTTCAGAACTTGCAATAAAGTTTTTTGGATTCACTGTGTCCTAAGCATTCATTGGACATAAAGACATTTTTGGTACGCGGCCCCCCGGAGCCACAATCTGCTCCAAATATTTGGGTTTCAAAATAAAAAAAAAATTTTTTAAATAGCAGTTTTATGCAAAAAGTAGTCCTTGTTCAGAACTTGCAATAAAGTTTTTTGTATTCATTGTGTCCTAAACATTCATTGGACATAAAGACATTTTTGGTACGCGGCCCCCGGAGCCACAATCTGCTCCAAATATTTGGGTTTCAAAATAAAAAAAAAATTTTTTAAATAGCAGTTTTATGCAAAAAGTAGTCCTTGTTCAGAACTTACAATAAAGTTTTTTGGATTCATTGTGTCCTAAACATTCATTAGACATAAAGACATTTTTGGTACGCGGCCCTCCGGAGCCACAATCTGCTCCAAATACTAGGGTTTCAAAATAAAAAAAAAAAATTTTAAATAGCAATTTTATGAAAAAAGTAGTCCTTGTTCAGAACTTGCAATAAAGTTTTTTGAATTCATTGTGTCCTAAGCATTCATTGGACATAAAGACATTTTTGGTACGCGGCCCCCCGGAGCCAGAATCTGCTCCTGAATATGTGTTTCGGAATAAATATATTTTAAGTACATTACATTCTTCTTATTATTAATAATTCCATTCACTTGGGAATGATAACACGTATAAAAATGACAGCTGTCATAAAATTTGCTTTGGCCAGCGTTGCCACCTGGTTTTTTGTGAACCGAGGATAAATTCGCTAGGCTAATGGCACGCACGTACCGGCAACTCTTAATTTGTATTAAAAAGCGTGTTTTGGCGCACAAAAAAGATTGTGAAATAAAAATCTCCCATCAGAAGCATTTGCACTTATAATTTTGTCAAATTTTAATTAAAAAAATAATCATTTAAACCATGGTCAATATGAAATCAAACAAATTGTTTGTACTTAAAAGAGATGGCCGTAAGGAAGAGGTACATTTCGATAAAATCACTTCCCGCATACAAAAACTATGCTATGGCCTAAATATGGATTTTGTCGATCCGGTGGCTATAACACTTAAAGTAATCAATGGTTTATATTGTGGAGTAACCACACAGGAGCTGGATAATTTGGCAGCAGAAACAGCAGCCACATTAACAACAAATCATGGCGATTATGCTATTTTGGCAGCACGCATAGCAGTTTCCAATTTGCATAAGGAAACTAAAAAAGTATTCTCTGAGGTTATAAGCGATCTGCATAAATTTGTTAATAGAGAAACGGGAAGAGCAGCGCCCATGATATCCGAATTCCATTATAATGTAGTGCAGACAAATGCCGAAAGATTAAATTCGGCCATTATCTATGATCGTGATTTTGGTTATAACTATTTTGGTTTCAAAACCTTGGAAAGATCGTACTTGTTGAAAATGCATGGTAAGATAGTGGAAAGACCACAACATATGTTAATGAGGGTAGCTATAGGTATACATGGCGAAGATATAGATTCTGCTATAGAAACTTATAATCTCTTATCGGAGCGTTATTTTACACATGCCTCGCCCACCCTGTTTGCGGCTGCTACTAATAGGCCACAATTATCATCTTGTTTTCTTCTGACTATGGTAGCAGATTCTATCGAGGGTATTTTCAAATCTGTAGAACAATGTGCTATGATTTCCAAATCAGCCGGTGGCATAGGCATTAATGTACATTGTATACGGGCCAAGGGAACTTCCATTGATGGCACAAATGGCACCTCAAATGGTTTGGTGCCCATGTTAAGGGTCTTCAATAATGTGGCGCGTTATGTTGATCAAGGTGGTGGCAAACGTCCTGGAGCTTTTGCCATCTATTTAGAACCATGGCATTCGGATGTTTTTGAATTTTTAGATTTAAAGAAAAATACGGGCAAAGAAGAACATCGTGCCAGAGATCTATTCTATGCTTTATGGATTCCCGATCTTTTTATGAAACGAGTTGAAGAAAATGGTGATTGGTCTTTAATGTGTCCACATAAATGTCCCGGTCTGCACGATGTATGGGGTGAGGAATTTGAAAAGTTATATACAAAATATGAAACAGAAGGTAAGGCAAATCGTACTGTTAAAGCTCAAGCATTATGGTTTGCTATAATCGAAGCCCAGGTAGAGACGGGTACACCATATATGTTATTTAAAGATGCCTGTAATCGTAAGAGTAATCAACAAAATATTGGCACCATTAAATGTAGTAATTTATGTACCGAAATTGTTGAATATTCAGCACCCGATGAGATAGCCGTTTGCAATTTAGCCTCCATTGCTCTTAATATGTTTGTTAATCCGGATAAAACTTTCGATTTTATGAAATTAAAAAATGTAACAAAAGTTGTTACTAAAAATCTTAATAAAATCATAGACATAAATTATTATCCCTTGCCGGAAGCTAAAAAATCTAATATGCGTCATCGTCCCATTGGTATAGGGGTACAAGGTCTGGCTGATACACTTATACTTATGAGATATCCCTATGAAAGTGAAGAATCTTTCTTGTTGAACCAACAAATTTTTGAAACTATATATTATGGTGCCTTAGAGGCCAGTTGTGAATTAGCTGAACAAGATGGTACCTATGAAACCTATCCGGGTTGTCCTGTTAGTAAAGGTATTCTTCAATACGATATGTGGGATAAAACACCCACTGATCTGTGGGATTGGTCGGTTTTAAAGGAAAAGATTAAACAACATGGTGTACGCAATTCTTTGCTATTGGCTCCCATGCCTACGGCTTCGACAGCTCAAATTATGGGCAACAATGAATCATTTGAACCCTATACTTCTAACATCTACACTAGACGTGTGTTGTCGGGTGAATTTAATGTGGTTAATCATCATTTACTTAAAGATTTAACTGAATTAGATCTATGGGATAATGAAATGAAAAATAGAATTATTACCAATCGTGGTTCGATACAAGCTATCGAAGAGATTCCTCAAATAATCAGAGACTTGTATAAAACAGTATGGGAAATTTCGGTTAAAACTACAATAAAAATGGCCGCTGATCGTGGTGCCTTTATTGATCAAAGTCAATCGTTTAATATTCATGTGGCCGAGCCGAATTATGGCAAATTAACCTCCATACATTTTTATTCCTGGAAGGCTGGTTTGAAAACCGGCATGTATTATTTAAGAACCAAACCGGCCTGTAATGCTATACAATTTACTGTGGATAAGGGCCGTGTTGCCAATAATGATGAGAGTCAATTGAATGGTGCTGGTGGTGGCGGTGATGATTTAGAAAAAAATCTTAATATTTCCTCTGCTTCATTTAGCAAAGAATCGGAGCTGGAAAAACGTATGGCAGAGATGGTTTGTTCTCTGGAAAATAAAGATGCCTGCATGTCTTGTGGCTCATAAGTTAATAATTCTGTATTTTCTAATTAAAAAACGATGAAATCTCGTATGTTTATTTAAGTATGGTATATATGTATAAGACGGCTTAACCAACCGTTCAATGTGTTAACACATTTTTTTTTCCAACTTAAAATTCTCTTATTGAATTCAAACTGTATTTATTTAATTTTAATTGTATTCTTTAAATATTTAATTTTTTTTTTTTTATCTTTTATTTAAAATGCTTATTTAAATTGTACTGAAACATAATCCTTTTTAATAAATAGTTTTGCGTTGTATATTTTTGGACAGTTTTGAATAGAAGAATAGTTGAGATTATATTTTGATTGGTGAGAGAAATGTGTGGGGAGGTATTTAAAATAATCAGGCATGTCGCAATTTTTTTTCGGCATTTATTTGATTTCGTAATTTCACTTTCGTACAATTTTTCATAAAACGTTCCAACACAGTGGAATTGTGTAATTCGTTTCGGAAAGAATTTTAATTTGAATAGAATTTTCAAATTGAAAAAAAAAGTAAGGGAATTTTCCAATTGTGGCCTGGGGGGTTATTACGTAATTCGATTCGAAAGGGAATTCGAACAGAATTTTCACATTGAAAATAAAGTAATTAATAGTACTTTTTAATGAGTAAAAGTGTTAAAAACGTGTAGACAATGATCTAGTAAATGCGAAAAGTAAAAAAAAGTTGGACTTTTAAGTACGGATATCATTTTACAAGAGTTTTAAAATTTTCGAATCGAATTACATAATAATTCTCCTGTTCTCTAGAACTTTTATAGTAAGCAATATTTTTACCAGGACGAATCGAAGAGTATCGTTTAGGGATGTTTTCAAAATTTAGAAAATGGTCGTAGGCCAAATGGTGAGCTTGTAGGGGTGCTGGAACTTTTCGTGCCTCCTTTTTTATTAATTGCACAAACTGTGAGGGCAAATTTATTTGCTTATTTTTAATTTTTCTTTCAATAAGGGAATGGCTAGATTCACATTCCATTTGCGTATGTCCACTTATTAAAAATTTTCGTTCAATCGTTATTTGTGTTTCCATACTAAAAGCCAGCAATGCATTAGACAGTATTACATTGCGGTTTTGGTAGAAACAGCCGTCTGAGTAAATAATTACGTGATGGAATTCTGGCGATCGAGTTTGGATCTTCCTCAAGTGTTCAATAATACATGTCGCAAAAACGGAAGCCACTAGACATCCATCTGTTTCATCCCAAACATAATTGTCTGATTCGTGTGTTAAAATATTGTATATTGTGAAATTATGTAGTTGTAGCGTCATTTTATAATATGCAGCACTCGTCTTTAGTTGAGGAATTAATTTTACCGCTTGCACATCCATACATATAACTGCACATACTCCGGACTCACCATTTTTTATGTCATTATATTTTTCTTCACGCATTTTTTTTATTTCTTCTCATGTTTTTTATAGTCTTCATCTGACAAATTACTAGCTTCATGTGATACGCACATATCGCACTGATCTTTCCTAGGTTTAAATATGGAATAGTTCGATTCCTTTAATAATTGCGCAAAAATTGGATAGGACAATTTTATGTTTCCATTTTCTTTTTTTGAATCACACTCTGCTACATAAAGCTGGTAAATTTCCTGATAGGTGGAAAAATCCGATTCAAAATATAATTTGTTGGTGTCCTTTTCGGCAATAATGGGACTCCATTTTTGGCAACTCATCTAAAAAAATTTGTAGAAATGTACGCCTTTCTTCGTTGCGCTTTCCTGTGACAGATGACCGTTTGGCATTTAAAAATTTATTAGTAACCGGCGGCTTGTAGTAACTTATTTCTCCGCTAAAGCGCACAACTACAGCTGCGCTGACAGATTTACCTTGTATTACTGTGTCATGGTGAAAACTAATCAAACAAAACAAAAAACGAGTTAGGGCTTTTTCTTTCAAAAATTCTTTGACTTGACTTAGGGCTTTTTTTAAAATCGTTATAAATCTGTTATTTGGAATTATATCCCCCTGAAATTTTGAGACAAAGTACAGCTGACATTTGTCTACCATAATAAACAAAAAACGCAATTTTGAAAAAAAAAAATGAGTTACGCCTTTCTTATATTAAGCCATCGATATATAAAAGCAAGAAATTCTGAAGGGGCGTTAATGTTTCAACATACATATGTATCAGTTTCGTTTTTATTAAAAATATATATTATTTATTTATTTTAGTCAAAGCTTTTGGGCCACTGTGTAGATTGAAGACTTTATTAATTTTTTTTAATAATATATTTTTAATTTACATCTTTAATCTTTTCTTTTCTATAAACTCTTGTTTTTAGAAAGTTTTCAATTTGGTGATGCTTTAACACAGGCATTCGAGATTAATTTTTATATACTCCAAGTCAGATTTTATTTCAGGTTTTTTAAAAGATCAATTTTACATTACGTATGGAGGGCGATACAAAAACAAAATGTTTTTTATAAAATAAAAATTATAGCCATATTGAAAAAATATAAATTTTAATATAAAATTAGCAAAAAAAAGAACGAAAGACAACAATTCTAAAAATTTTTGCAGAACAGCAGAAAATTACATTTTATGGCAAGGTAGAGCAAAAAGGGCATTTTTGTAGCAAATAAATAATACAAAAATGTGAAAAATTAAATTTTCATAATGTTCCCTAAAGTGGACCTTTGATATATTTTCTTATTTTTTTCAAGTTTTTGTATTTATTTAAATGATTTACACTTCACCTTGGCAGTTCTTGTCTATTTTGGATCATTTTTCAACATGTTTCACAAAAAAAAAAACAATATCGTTTGTTTACCGCAATTAAAAAGGTTAACATTACATGACGATACATAAAAAGTTTTAGTGAACAAAATAAAAAAATTTTTTTGTTGATTTTACTTAATTTTTTTAAACAATGTTATATGCTTCTAAAGTTTTTTTTTTTTAATGTAGGTCCACTTTAGTGTACATGATTCCTAAAGTGGACCTATTGAGTTGTTTCGAAAATTGTTATATAACTTTTTTGAATTAGTTGCCACAAGAAAATGATTTATAGCTGAAAACGCCCAAGGAGTTGGCCTACAGCTTTGGATTTGGAATACTTCACTTAGTTTTTTTATATAATACAAATACCAGGTGTATGGCCACATTAGGGTACATTCCCTTATTCATTTAATACTTAAGTTTGTTTTTCTCGTATAAAAAATGCTTATTTAAGATGTACTAAAAATGTTTTTTTTTAATAAATGAGCTTCTCGGAAACAAATTGTGCCAACTTCTTTGGAATAATTTTTGAGAAAATTAATCACAAAGTTAAACGTTTTTCCAAAATTCCCTACGCTATATCAAAAAAGATTAAATAGAGCGATTTATAGTTAAGATTTCAATCTATTTGTATTTAGCATTGAAACTCAATTAAAATTCAAAGTGTTTTCATAGCTTCAAAATGCATTTGAAAAAAAAAAATGCAATTGCATTAAATATAGTTTTGACATTAAAATATATAATAAAATGAGGTCTCGATCGTCCCGATGCTATAAAAAATGGTTGCGATATCGCTGGTTAAAGTTAAACAAATATAAAATGTTATTGGATATAGCTCAATTGGCTGCTGAAAATCTTTGTTAAACCTCTGCTTATTCTGGAGGCTAACTTTTCTAAAACTTCGAGTTCAGATAAGATCTTTAGCCAGATCAAAATACATGTAACAACCAGTGATGCCAACTTGGTGCTTTTACCACTATTTATGGTGCTTTTCGATTATCCAAAACGCGTTGCCAAATTGTAGAAACGCACTAAGTTGGTGCTTTTGCAATATTTCGTTGGTGCATTTAGTGCTTTTTATTTTTTTATTCATTTTTGTTTATTACTCCCAAATTGTAGTGAAAAAGCCCAATAAAACTTACCTAAATCGTATATTTTGGTCGAGAAATGTTTAAATTTTTACACTTTACAATATAAAACTTTACCAATTGTGGGCGTTGGACTGTTACACAGATGGTCCCGGGTTCGATTCCCGGTGACGACAACATCAAATTAGAAAAAAAATATGTATGAGTTTTCTATCACTTATATGTATCGCTGCGACCACCTTCGGTGTTCCCATAGCACTTAACCCCACCGAAGTAAAATAATGAATCAAATATGAAAAATATGAAACAAAAAACTTCAATAAATTCGCCAACTCTACATCAGGTGGCGAGCAACAACTGTTCTAAGACTTATCTACTCGCGCAATTACAATGTTGCCATGTTTGAAGCCCTTCATCTTTCACCACCTTTCATCTCTCCACTATCCCCTTTCCAAAGAAAGCAACACATTAATTAATAGGAAGAATTTCCTGAGTGCTGCTTCTCTTTAAAAAAAAAAAAAAAATTACAAGTTTACTCCCAAATTTTTTAATTTTTATTTAAATTAGTCATGTGTAAATTGATTATATTCTAGAACTTTTTAAAACTATTTTAGAAAATTTTCTTACCATAAAAAGTGCGGCTTTTTTAAAACTGTAAAAAATAGTACTTGGGCCAGAGTAAAACTACATTTTTTTATATAAATAAAACATTTGTGGTCTTCAAAGTTTGGTAAAGTCATAATACTTGTTAGGAAAAGATCCTAGCCACGTGTTTGATTGCTAAGAAAACAATAATGGAGTAAAATTGATTATTAATAGGGTTTTAGTTAAAACTCTGCCTGTTATGGAGGATCTAGCTCTTCTAAAACTTCGAGATCTGATGAGATCTTTAGCCAGATCGAAATACATGTATCAACCTAGCTAATATAAATACTTTGCTTTATTTCTTTAAATTTAGAAGTAGTTTTTTTGATAAATTTTATTTTATCACGAATACAAAAATAACGGAAAAATACAATTAGAAGTCTTCCAAATTTTTAACCACTTTTTGAGACAAAAATTACCTAAATTGTGTTAATAATTTTGAAATTGTTAAAAGAAGTCAATAATAAATGCAAATTTTTACATTTTAACTGCATATTTTACGACTTTTAATTCATATCTTGTTTACACAAAGCACGATTATAAATGTATTATCTACTGAGCGCCAGTTAAGAGCTTGAACTTTTTGATTTAAGTTATGCAAGATGCAATTTTGTAAAATTATAACTTTTTTATGCATATTTTTGGGTTGACTGCATTTTACTATTTATATTAATTTAATTTATTTCAAAAAAACCAACCGAGCCCTTCGGGCCATATATAGTTGGTAGACCAGCATTAACAATCAACTTCATTATGTCAACAATATAAAACAGTTTGTATATAGCAAGTTTAACTTACAAAAATTTAAGAAAAAAGTTTAAAAGAATTATTAAAGAATATGGCATAAACTCACATTCACATGAAAATTTTTGCACATCAAATATCATTTACAGAAGCATATTCTACAAGTTTACACTTGAATGTTTTTAAAGAAAGGCCAAAAGATCTAAGTGGTAGGGGTAAATGGTCCCAACACTTAAGCTATGTATAGACGGTTGTCAGATCTTACAATATTGTAAGATCTGGCAATGTACTGACAATGAAACATGTTTAGGAAAAGGTAAATTGACAGTTCAGACGATTGTAAGAAAACCTTTCAATTTCATTGCCGGACTATTGTCAAACAATAAATTTATCTGCCAACGAAAATTGTCAGTTCACACGGTTGTCAGATTCTTTTATGGCAAAAATGAACGATATGGAATGAAACGGGGAATGATTGGAATCGGTTTGTTAAGGTTTGCAAAAATGTTGTCCATTTTGCGATATCATGCTTAGTTTTCGAGATACAAGCCATTTTACAAAATGGCGATATTTTAAAATGTCCAGTATCTCCAAAACTAAGCTAGATAGACCAAAACGGACAAAATTTTTGCTCCACAGTAGTATTAATAGACCCACCCTTATAACATAAATAGAGATCCCGAGTGAAACATTTCTGTGACAATACTGCCATTGTCAGATGTATTAATTTAAACACATCTGCCAATAAAAAATTGGTTACAATGTCTTGCAATTATCTGACAATGGCAACGTAGGGTGTTCACACGAATGTCAGATGTCTGACAATATTATTGTCTTACAATGTACAGACAATGCTTTTTCTGACAATGTTGCAAGACAAAAATTGTAAGTTCACACTGTTGTTAGACATTTCCTGAACATTTTTCTGACAATATTGTAAGATCTGACCACCGTCTGTACATAGCTTTAGCTACACGAACATGAAATGATCGTTCATGAATAATATAATTTCTAATGCGATATAAAAGTTGAGGGTTTCTTTCAGTGTTCAAGAGTATAAAATGTTTATGTACATATTCAGGGCAATTAGAGAGCATGACTTTATGATAGAATAATAACAATCAAATTCGAACAAAATTATATTAATATGTTATTAGTTTATTTTTCTTTAATAATTATATTTTTTTTTTTTGTGAGATTTTATTTGTTCGGTTTGAGATCATGACAAAATTTTTCTCTAAATTAACAGAAAGTTATTAAACACTAGCATGAATGGAATGCATTTTCTGACCCACTACGGTCTTCATGAACAAAATGGCACGAAGAATGTTGATAAAGACCGTAGTGGGTCAGAAAATGCATTCCATTCATGCTAGTGTCTAATAACTTTTTCTGTGTTTTTTTCTAATAGTCAAAGTAAATTATCATATAAAAATTATAATTTTTCTGTTAATTTAGAGAAAAATTTGTCATGATCTCAAACCGAACAAATAAAATCTCACACATAAACTTATAGATCAACGATAAAATTCACTATTTTTTTTTTTATTATTACAAAATTCTAACTATTTTTATACTTTAATACAACATAACTTCTAAATTCATAGACCGAATTTGATCATTTTTGATATCAGGCATTAAGCAATATTTATAAATAGTTTCCCCAAATATCAGACAAATTGTTAAATATTAAAGTGCATCTTCACAATACATTTTATGTCCATGTCATTTTGAATATAATTTTTTTCTTAAAAATCATTAGTGTCCGACCGAGTACTCGGCTTCGGCTTCTGAGTTCGGCCAAAAAGTGAAGTTCGGCCAAGTTCGGTGTTCGGCAAAATTTGGCCGAACTACCGAACTTTTTGTGATTATTTATAAAAAGCACAAATAAATAACAACTGTGGTTATATTTACTTTTCAGAATTTACAAAAAAAAAACTGCATAAAAAATACAACGTTGAATATGATAGAATACCAAAAAAAAAACAACGATATTTAAATATCAATGTGTGTGAAAAAATTTCAAAAAGCCAAAAAAAGTTTAAAAAAAAATTTCCAGAAATATACCTACAAGACTTATAAGCAAATAATCAAATTTAATGGGATATAAAATAATATAAAAAAAAAAAATTCAACAACAGGTTCATCAATTTGGGATAGACATGATGCAGTACCAGACTTAGAAGTAGCAGAACCAAACGAAAATTTTATTGAAAAAGAAATTAAAATGTTTATTACGGAGCCTTTAAGTCCCGAAATATAAATATATTTGAGTATTGGAATTCAAGTCCATTTACAAATATAAAAGATGTAGCAATAAAATATTTATCAGCCCCACCAACTAGTGTAGCTAGCGAACAGCTTTCTAGCGCTGCCGGACAGCTGTATTCTGATAGACGAAGCAATTCACATGGTGTGAATGCGGAAAAATTGCTTTTCTGTCATTACAATATCAAACTTTTTAATTTTTAATTTTAAATATTAAAGTTTAAGTTTTTTTTTCTATATCAACTTAAAAATCGATCAACTATTTTTCTTTGACTATAACATATAGTACAAATATTTTATTCTTTTTTTGTACTTAAAATAGTACAACTATTTTCCAAATATGATTTTTTAAAAAAATATACCTATAAATTTGTATTTTGTTTATGTTTAATAACTTTTTGGTTTAAATTTATTGATCTAAAAAAAATTTATATTTTTTTTTTATTAAAACAAAAAGTTTGGCTTCGGCTACGGCCGAACATTGATATTGTTGCCGAAGTTCGGCTTCGGCCGAAAATAATGAGTTCGGTCGGACACTAAAAATTATGCAATACGTATTCAATTACCAGATTTACATTTTTGGCTAAAGCCACATTCACACTAGACAGCAATAAAAAGTGTTTTGCCAAGCTCTTTATGCAATTCCAACTGTTCTTTATACTTTTCCATTCGTTTTGGCAAAACACGTGTTTTTCAATGTAGTCTGAGAATGCCGTACAATAAATAAAATTTTTCAATTTTGTTTCTTTTTATGTATTTTAAAATATATATATTTCTTTTAAACTAGCTTAATAATTACTACAATTTTTAAAATATGTGATGAAATACAATTAGAAATTGTTCATTTATTTTTTTGTACATGTCTGTGATTTAATTCTGGTAGTAGAAAAAAAAAAAAAATAAATAAATAATGCAAGTTTATTCAAAAAATGCTTTTGTCTAAATATTTATCAATTTCCAAAAACAAAAGAAAAATAAATTATAAAATTGCACAAAAACAAATCAAATTCTTTAAAGCTACACAGGATGATTTAATTATTTGTTTAAAATTTACTATAAAACTAAAAGTAACATTCATACATTCATATGTGGGTCTAATTAGAGATTAACTATAAAATAAATTTAAAAATTAATTAAGCAAAACAGTGACAAAACGGTAGAATAAATCCCAAGAAAAGATAAAATGTTATTGAGATGTCGTTAGATCATAAATATTTTAAAGTTAAATCTAATCTAGATGAGGACGTTTACTAGGCGATACTAAAACCGCTTGAGGTTGTTGTGTAAATGCATGATTTATAATATGATTTTCATAACGTTTGTATTCAGAACCAATTTGTTCTAAATCTAAATCAGCATTTAATATAACAACCTAGAATAAAAAGTTTATAGTTTTTATTTTTTTATTATTTTTTTTGTTTTTTAGTGAATAAAATATCTACTTACATTTGTATTAAAACCACGATTACTAACTAACCATTCTTCATGCAATGTATGCAACTCTTCTAGATATTTTAAAGGTACACAACTTTCTTCGGAACGGGCACGTTTACGCATGCGTTCATATACAATTTCAGGCGATGTACGTAAGTAAACTGAAATAAATATTAAATAAAATTATTAATATTGTGTATAGATTTGAAATATTAAAGAACTGGAATTGAAAAGATCATCTTACCTATTAAATCAGCTTGTACGTGTATTGAATTATCAATAAATTTATACCATTCTTGTAATACATGATACATTCCTGGAGCAATTATTTTATTTCTAAACATATTCTCAACAAAACAGTATCTGGATAAAAATGAAACAAGAAATAATTTGAAAAAGAAAAATTTTAGCAATTGTTATGAAAAATTTTCCCCAAATAAGATACTCTTTATATAAGATAGTCTCCTTTGAGGACTTCTTCTACACTGTTATCAACTGAAGGTGATAACTTTTTAATTGAAATTAAGAAATTCCAAATGAAATTAAGATTTTTATTTGAAATAGGGAAAAATCCAAGTGAAATTAAGGTTTTCTGTTTAAAATTGATAAATATTCATTTGTAATTAAGAATTTATATTTATATATGAGAAATTTTAAAAATGTTCGACACTTTGAGGCAACATATTTTCAAATAAGACGCTCTTTATATAAGACAAAGTCTCCTTTGAGGACTTCTACACTATAATCAACTGAAATTAAGAACTTTTTAATTGAAATAGAGAAATTCCAAATGATATTGGGATTTTTATTTGAAATAGGGAAAAATCCAAGTGAAATTAAGGTTTTCTGTTTAAAATTGATAAATATTCATTTGTTATTAAGAATTTCTATTTATGTATGAGAAATTTCAAAAATTTTCGACACTTTGAGGCAACATATTTTCAAATAAGACACTCTTTATATAAGACAAAGTCTCCTTTGAGGACTTCTACACTATAATCAACTGAAATTGTGAATTTTTTAATTTGAAATTGAGAAATTCCAAATATTATTGAGATTTTTATTTGAAATAGGGAAAAATCCAAGTGAAATTAAGGTTTTCTGTTTAAAATTGATAAATATTCATTTGTAATTAAGAATTTATATTTATATATGAGAAATTTCAAAAATTTTCGACACTTTAAGGCAACATATTTTCAAATAAGACGCTCTTTATATAAGACAAAGTCTCCTTTGAGGACTTCTACACTATAATCAACTGAAATTGTGAATTTTTTAATTTGAAATTGAGAAATTCCAAATATTATTGAGATTTTTATTTGAAATAGGGAAAAATCCAAGTGAAATTAAGGTTTTCTGTTTAAAATTGATAAATATTCATTTGTAATTAAGAATTTATATTTATATATGAGAAATTTTAAAAATGTTCGACACTTTGAGGCAACATATTTTCAAATAAGACGCTCTTTATATAAGACAAAGTCTCCTTTGAGGACTTCTACACTATAATCAACTGAAATTAAGAACTTTTTAATTGAAATAGAGAAATTCCAAATGATATTGGGATTTTTATTTGAAATAGGGAAAAATCCAAGTGAAATTAAGGTTTTCTGTTTAAAATTGATAAATATTCATTTGTTATTAAGAATTTCTATTTATGTATGAGAAATTTCAAAAATTTTCGACACTTTGAGGCAACATATTTTCAAATAAGACACTCTTTATATAAGACAAAGTCTCCTTTGAGGACTTCTACACTATAATCAACTGAAATTGTGAATTTTTTAATTTGAAATTGAGAAATTCCAAATATTATTGAGATTTTTATTTGAAATAGGGAAAAATCCAAGTGAAATTAAGGTTTTCTGTTTAAAATTGATAAATATTCATTTGTAATTAAGAATTTATATTTATATATGAGAAATTTTAAAAATGTTCGACACTTTGAGGCAACATATTTTCAAATAAGACGCTCTTTATATAAGACAAAGTCTCCTTTGAGGACTTCTACACTATAATCAACTGAAATTAAGAACTTTTTAATTGAAATAGAGAAATTCCAAATGATATTGGGATTTTTATTTGAAATAGGGAAAAATCCAAGTGAAATTAAGGTTTTCTGTTTAAAATTGATAAATATTCATTTGTTATTAAGAATTTCTATTTATGTATGAGAAATTTCAAAAATTTTCGACACTTTGAGGCAACATATTTTCAAATAAGACACTCTTTATATAAGACAAAGTCTCCTTTGAGGACTTCTACACTATAATCAACTGAAATTGTGAATTTTTTAATTTGAAATTGAGAAATTCCAAATATTATTGAGATTTTTATTTGAAATAGGGAAAAATCCAAGTGAAATTAAGGTTTTCTGTTTAAAATTGATAAATATTCATTTGTAATTAAGAATTTATATTTATATATGAGAAATTTTAAAAATGTTCGACACTTTGAGGCAACATATTTTCAAATAAGACGCTCTTTATATAAGACAAAGTCTCCTTTGAGGACTTCTACACTATAATCAACTGAAATTAAGAACTTTTTAATTGAAATAGAGAAATTCCAAATGATATTGGGATTTTTATTTGAAATAGGGAAAAATCCAAGTGAAATTAAGGTTTTCTGTTTAAAATTGATAAATATTCATTTGTTATTAAGAATTTCTATTTATGTATGAGAAATTTCAAAAATTTTCGACACTTTGAGGCAACATATTTTCAAATAAGACACTCTTTATATAAGACAAAGTCTCCTTTTAGAACTTCTACACTATAATCAAGTGAAATTGAGAACTTTTTAATTTGAAATTGAGAAATTCCAAATGATATTTAGGTTTTTATTTGAAATAGTGAAAAATCCAAATGAAATTGAGGTTTTCTATTTCAAATTGAGAAATTTTAATTTGTAATTGAGAATTTCTATTTATGTATGAGAAATTTCAAAAATTGTCGACACTTTGAGGCAACATATTTTCAAATAAGACGCTCTTTATATAAGACAAAGTCTCCTTTGAGGACTTCTACACTATAATCAACTGAAATTGTGAATTTTTTAATTTGAAATTGAGAAATTCCAAATATTATTGAGATTTTTATTTGAAATAGGGAAAAATCCAAGTGAAATTAAGGTTTTCTGTTTAAAATTGATAAATATTCATTTGTAATTAAGAATTTATATTTATATATGAGAAATTTCAAAAATTTTCGACACTTTAAGGCAACATATTTTCAAATAAGACGCTCTTTATATAAGACAAAGTCTCCTTTGAGGACTTCTACACTATAATCAACTGAAATTGTGAATTTTTTAATTGAAATAGAGAAATTCCAAATGATATTGGGATTTTTATTTGAAATAGGGAAAAATTCAAGTGAAATTGAGGTTTTCTGTTTCAAATTGAGAAATTTTCATATGTAATTGAGAATTTCGGAACAAATAAAGTTTAGCCGCTCCTCTCCAAAATTTTAAAAAATATTTGACCTTGAATATTTGAACACGCTGAGTTCAAAGCTGAAGTCAACGTTTGGCTACTCCTTTCCGTGGGGGAGGGGTCCAAAGTTGTTTTGCGATTTTTGCCTAAAGTTGTGTACGGATCGGAACCATTTTAGCACCATTGGAAAGGTAATTTAAATATCTTTTCAACGAGATATAATATGCCCAGCTTAAAATTTTGTATTTTCTTTTCGTTTTTTTAATGTTTTTTTTATGAAAAAGCCAATTTATTTTAAAAATTAACTAAATTAATGGTAAATTAAGTGGCTAATAATGTAAAGATAATATATTGAGCTTTAATTTAAGGTATAAAATGACCCCATAGCCCAGGCTTGCCAGACTTGGAGTTTTGCCAACCAAATTTGGTGGTCTTGGGGACTGATATTTTCAATTGGAAACAGGAAATTTTTTTTTTGGGAATATTACAAATTTTTGACAAATATTTGAATTGAATGCATACCATAAAATTGGTCAAGTTAAGCATATATGTATAACACATGCTTTTTTCAAGCATGTATATATGTATATATATATATATATATATATTTATAGAAAATTCCTGATAAAATGTCATATAGATTAAAGCGAATAATTTCACGATTAAATTAATCAAAAATGATCTACATATATACTACCAAAAGTTAAAATTTTTGTATGAAGGTTGTTCATCCAAAAAAACATATTTTTTTTACTTAAAAATTAAAATCTATACTCATATTTACAAAATGTAAAAAGCCTATTTAATTTTTCTGACACATTTCTGTGGCATTTTTTTTTTTTTTTATAAAACTCACTTTAAACATGAAAGCTCGTTTACGACTCCTAGATTAAGAAACGTAAGATATTTCCCAAAAATTCGCTTGGTTTTAACCCATCAATAATTCAATTTAGACTATTTTTGTATGTATTAAATAAAAATTATGCTATTTTTACATCGTTATGTTATCTGTAGCAAAAAAAAAAAACATGAATAATCTAAAGATTAAAAAGGAACTATGCAACTAATATTTTTTTTATCTGAATTTTTTTAATATAAAATTGTCTGAAATTTAAAATCCTATAAATTTAAGGGGGGTTTTTAACAGTGATAATAAATGTCTAATGGTTTCCTTGCAACAATATAAAAGATTGAGAATTAAGAAATAGTGTACGAAAAATAGTTATGTTTTTGACTGATTTTCAGAAATACGCCATTTTCAATTATCAATTGTATTTTAGATTAAAAATTTAATTTCAGAAACCGTCAATTGTATTTTAACAATTATAAACTGCTTTTCAGAAATTACGAATTGTATTTCAGAAATTGTCAATTGTATTTCCGAAATAATAATAAAAAACTTGTAAACATTTCTGGAAAACAATTGATAATTTCTGAAATACAATTGTTATTTTCTGAATACAAATGACAATTTCTGAAATACAATTATTCATTTTTTTAAATGCAATTGATAATTTCTGAAATACAATTTATAATTTAGGAAATACAATTGATAAGTATGAAATACAACTGATAATTTCTGAAATTTATAACTTTTGAAATACAATTGAAAATGGAATAGTTTGCAATGATATTGATTGCTATTAAAAGCAAATTTAAAGGGCAAAAGTAAATTTGAGTTATTTAAACAACGAATTTGACCTCTGGCCTAACTTAAAAATTGTATTGTTGAATTTGCGGATTTTTTGGTGATATTTGTTGATTTGATATCGATAAAAATTGTCTGAAAAGATTAGTAAAGGTCGTTAAATTAAATAAAGAATTTTAACTCTACTACTTTGTTTAACCTATTTTCTGATTGGTGATTTCTTTGGGGATAACGAAATAAGTGTCCGGTAAGCCTGCCTGTATAAAAACTGTAGTATTTAAAGTTTAACTTTTGACATTTTTCACTTTTTAGGTCAAATTTTAATTGCTATTTATTCTTACGTGTTATAATGTATAAAAATCAATATTTAATGGAAATATGTATCAACCCTTTTAAAAATATACAAAGGCAACAAATCCCTCCTTTCATCAGGCCAAATTACAACAAATAATATGTTGGCACGATTAAGAGTTGGTAAAGCGGTTTTCAATACTAAACATTATTACGAAAAAACGGATCCACTAAAATGTTCTTTTTGCGATGTTGTCCTCACTATTCCTCATATACTCGTTAAATGTCCGAATTCCAAAATTGATGAACCGCTTGAGAAGATACTGGACTGTAGAGCTGACGACAATATATCTACCATACGAAGAAGTCTACAGAAGCATAATATTCAAAACGTATAAGGCCAATTATCTTTAATTATTTAGATTTAAAACTTTTTTTTTTTTCTTTCGAAATACTAAATTTAAAATTTAATATTAATTTTTTGAGCGCATATGGTCTGGTTACCCGGCGCCTTTTTTGTTATATTTTATAAATAAATAAATGTATCAACAGGACCAAAAATTATCTTAATTCATTTCATATCATATGATTGGATTTTTTTACATTATTTCAATGTGTGGTCAGTGTTTAGTTGGAACAAGTGGAATTTAGGGGCATAGCTCCTATTTTTTTTTACATGAATAGTACTTTTTGAGCTGCTGAGCAAAGTTTTCTGCGTAACTTTCAAAAATAAAATTTATTAATAAGTGTTTTGTTGTAAAAAAAAAAACAAAAATAAATCTACTTTCGTTAACAGACGTGAAAGAAGCGATATATGATTCATATTCTCAACACTCGCTTTCCGCTTCCACATCTATCATCTTTTTTTTTGATATCTCGTTTACATATTTTGCTTTAATTTTAATTTTCTTCTCCTTCAGTACTGCAGCTTCCACTACTTGAGTATTGCTATTTATATTTAGCAAAAAAAAAAAAATTTGAGAAATTTAGCAATTTTTTCTGCAACGGAATTTTTAATATCGAAAATTCGGTATTGCGACATATTTGTCGATGGACTGAGTTTTATTAATTTTGAAGAGGAGCGGCTAAAGTTTATTTAAGCCAGAATTTCTTTTATTGTGAGGAACTTCAAAAATTTTCCACACTTTGAGGCAATATATTTTCCAATTTTTTTTTTTTTTATATCATGAATAGGGCAAGTTTATTTTGGCAGTTGCTATTTTTCAATTATTTTCCAAAAATGTAATTTTTGCTCCACCTTGCCTTAAATGCCATTTTCTACATTCTTGGAATATTTTTTAGATTTTTTTCTATTTTTACACATTTTAGCTTAAAATTGCAGATTGTAGAGTAGCAGACATTATACGTTTAAATTTTGAAAATGTTAATTCACTTATTTGAAATTGTAGTTCTTAAAGTCAGTATAACATTTAAGGCTTAGTTTTTGGGATGTCAGTTAAACTTCGTTTAGCTAAACTGACAACGAACTTTGTTCACCATTCACAATATTATTAACAAACATTTGCCGGAATAACTTTTTATAGTTCAGAATTTCGGGCCTTGCTGAAATAAACAAAATTCCAGCAGTATTCCAGTTAAAAACTGCGTTAATCTAAGATTAATAAAGATAATCTACCTCCTAAAAACTCGGCATAGGTGTCGTGTTATCTAGTTTATAATTTTAATATATTTTTAGTAAAGTAAAGGATTAGAGCTGAAAATATTGTTGTGATAATTGCAATGAAATTTGTGACGTATTAAATATGCTCAGTGACTATGATGCACAGTCTATACGCAATGCAAAATGAATATTTCAAAAACATGGACTAAAATTTGATTAGCTTATGTAAAAAGTAATTTCGAATGACTTTGTTTAAGCATCACCAGATTGAAAAAAAGGAATATCTATAAATGAAAGTTTAAATGTTCAAGATTGCGTTAAGGAAAAGATTAAAACTGCCAACAACAAAGAAGTTATTGAAAAATTTAATAAAGTTTTCAATCGAAATAGTGGCCTACATTTTTAATAAGAATGAAAAGGATTCATACATTGAAAACTAATCCCCTTCGGAATTATATGCTTTCAAATATGCTGCAGTTAAATCTACGGATGTGGAACTCGTATTTTCAGTAAAATTAACTGTTTTATGTGACAATAGTAGATCATTTCTTGTTTAATAACTTGAAAAAGCACATGATTGTACTATGATTGCAATCAAAATTTAATAAATGAAAATTGAATATAAATTTTAATATTTAAAAGTAACTCGAAAACTAAAAGAGAACAACAGTTTTCACTATTGTTCAAAACTCGATCCCATTACCCGTACATCGGTCCTATATTTTGACTTGATAGGCTAGATTCTTAGATCGCGTTTTTCTCGAAAACTAAGCATCGCAGAGCAAAAATAGCATTTATTTGTTACATCTATATTTTGAATAAACGATAGCCTAAGGAAGTAGTTTTTTTATTTTTTATTTTTGGCGATTTTTTTGAACTCGGGCAATTTTTTTTTAATTTTGGAGATTTTTTTTTTAATTTTGGAGATTTTTTTTTTTAATTTCGGCTATATTTTTTAATTTCTGGTCATTTATTTGAATTTAAGCAGTTTTTTTTAATTTTGGATGTTTTTTAAATTTTTGCGATTTTTTTTGAATCTTGCGTTTTTTTTTAATTTTGGATATTTTTGTTTTTTTTTTTTGTATGTTTGGCTATTTTTTTAAATTTTGGCGATTTTTTTTGGTTTTGCCGATTTTTTAAACATTAGCGATTATTCATATATCGCGATTTTTTTATTTTTCGCGATTTGTGTAAATTTTGGCGATTTCTCATTTATCGCGATTTTTTCAATTTTGACGATTTTATTTAATATTAGGCGGTTGAAAATGAAAATTATTCAAGTTCGAGGCCATACTCTATATTTCTTTATTAGGATATTGTCCTAACAAATAATCTATAGAGTTTTTGTTTTCAAATTTATTATTTGACCCTTTCAGGAATGTGTTGATAGATCTATTTCGGGAATTTTCTAGGTTCCCATCATCAGAACACGTTTTGAAAGCGGAAATAGAATCCCGAAATAGATCTATCAACACATTCCTGAAAGGGTCAAATAATAAATTTGAAAACAAAAAACTCTATAGATTATTTGTTAGGGCAATATCCTAATAAAGAAATATAGAGTATGGCCTCGAACTTGAATAATTTTCATTTTCATTGCACAATTAAAGGTCGAAAAAACATAATTTTTATTTTTAATAAAAATTATATCAAACTTGTACTAGGCGATTTATTTAAATTTTTGGCGATTTTTTCATTTTTGACGATTTTTTTCAATTTTAGCGATTTATTGAACTGACAATTTTTTAAATTTTAGTCTTTTTTATATTTTGGGGATTTTTTAAATTTAAACTTTTTATATTATGGCGATTTTTTTTAATTTTGGTGATTTTTTTCAATTTTGGCGGTTTTTCTGAATTTTAGATTTTTCCAATTTTCGCGATTGTTTTAATTTTTACTGTAATTATAAGATTTAATATCTTGTATTTGAAAACAAAAAAAATAAAATACAAAATTCGCACATCCACATTTTATTGTGCGAGTGCAAACAGATTTCGCAACATGTACAAGTGAAAAATTAAAAAAAATAATAGCACAAGAACATGTGCAAACTGAAAATGCATTTCCTTTGTCTGCCATTTCCAAGTTTATTAACAAAAATTTGTCGCAACCCTTATATCTTGTTTAGAATTTTCGTCTTTATAATAAAACAAAATAAGCCACATTCCATTTAAAACTTTGTTAATCTAAGCATAAAGATAATCTACATCCTAAACACTCGGCCTAAATGAATAAATATAATATAACTTATTTGAAGGTAAACATATTTTAAATTGGATTTAACCTAAACTGACTAGATTTGATCGATTAGAACGCAGATTTATATTTATTATTAGAACGCATATAGTGTTTAAAACGCAACAGATTACTAATTCTGGTGCCTCCGGTATGGAAAATCTTATTTCAATTCTGGTAGGCAATAAAAAAAGGCTGGTAAACGAAAAATGCTATAGATAGTGCAAAAGTAAATATATTTATTTATAAAATAAATTTATTATGAAACATAATAACTTCCAACAGTTAAAAAAAAAATAGCGTCAATTTAGGCAAATGTACAAGTTAGTTTTTGTTTAAAACAACTGGTACGGAAGCGGACCGAATACGAAATGCTAGACGGAGTCCACACTCTGGTTTTAGCACAACTTAAGGGTCCGTAAAAGGTCCATCACTGACGCACTTTTAACGGATTCGAATTAGTCTCGATATTCCTTCTAATCAGTTTTCTGATCCGTATAATGATCCAGGAAACGGTACGTATACGGATTCTGATTCCATTCATGCTGTACAGTAAAGGGTACGAAAACTGAAAGTTTCGTTTCTTGGGTATGCACAAATTTAAAAATGTCTCTACGTTAGGTACTTAATTTTTTAGGACTATGCGGAACAAAAATAACCGATTGAAAATCTGACCTTTCGTTAAGGCTGCACAGTGGCACCCTATCTTCAATATGTTTTTTTTGGGAAAAAAGCATTTAAAGTAAATATTGTTCAAATGCAATATAGGGCAAGGAGTTTGTTTAAAAAGATATAACTTTTTTATTTCTGCGAATTTTTCGACAAAATTTTCACATTAATTTATACAAAAAAAAGGTCAAACTATCCCAAACTAATCACGAAATAAAAAAATCTAACCACGAAATAAAAATATCTAACACTGCTCAAAAACCATAAGGAAAAAACGGCAGAGCTTTTAATATCGAAAAATTTTGGTTTCATTATGAGGAAAACAAATAAAATTAATGAAAAAATTCTTGTAACTTTAAAGTAATTCGTTTCATTTTTCGACTTTTACATGAAGACTTTTCAACGTGAGACTTAGCATGTCCTAGTTTTTAAGTATAGTCTACCTAGCCCTGTTCATCGTTTCCCGCAATTCAACAAACCTTTAGAAATAAGAGGTATCTAAAGTAAATTTCAACAGGTGTCAAAATTTTTGAAATTACTCATATATGTATACAGTTGCGTGCAGTAAAATAGCAGTATCTAAATTCACTTTTGTTTAATTCTTTAAATTGAATTTAATGTTTAATTTTTTTATAGCTTTAAAGTTAGCTTTCAATACGTGCCCAATTTTATTCTAAATAAAAACTTTTCTGTAACAATTCCCAGTATTAAACAAGCAAAAAAAAAATAGCAGTGAACTTCAAAAAATTTTAAGATGAATATTGATGGAAACTTGTGCAGATTTTATAATGCTATATCCATGTTATATTTTTTATATAAATTAAACCATTGCTGAATTGCATAAATTTGATAAACGAAATTATGTTGAGTATTTAGAACTAATTTAAAAACTGTTTAAATTTAAATTTTATTTAAATGGTTAAATTTGTATTTCCAATAAACTAAAACTATCTCATAAGCACGGACAGTACTTTTAAACGGCTATATTTTTTTTTTTTGTACTGGAAGAGGATAATTAAAAAATTTTGAAACATTTTTATCCAGAGTTTTTAAATAATTGCTTGACAAAATTTAACTTTCTTGATGGAACTGTTTTCAACAATTACTTAAAAATATAAAATAGCATAATCTTTTATATTTTTAATTATGTTGATGAAAAAATATGAAAATGTATTTCCTGCTAGAAATTAGGTTTGGATTGAATATAATTTTGGAAAATCTGACTGATTGAACGATAAACTTTTCAAACACACAAATTAAAAAATATTCCAAAATTTATTCCGTTTTCACTCAAAACATAAATAATGGATGGTTTTTTATTAAAATACTAAAAAACTTATAAAAATTATCGTTAGGGTTGCCATATAGAAATTTAAAACCAAAAAATTTTAAAAATCGATTAACATAAAAAAAAAAAATTGTTCATATATGTTTGAATAAAGATTGGTTAACAAAATTATACAAAATTTAAATTTTTAAAATATTTTCAACCGTCTAGGATTTATATGCTCTAAAAGTTTCACCTAATATTTCCACTATAGGGCGCTTTAAATTATAAATTGCCAATCGTACCAAAATAAATTGTACTATCAAACTACTGTTATTTTTGTACAACCCACCAAGTAAAAAATTGCCAAAGATCCGACTAATATTGTACTAGCAAAACACTATTTTCTTTGCAAAGCATGTGTTTTGCCAGTACCACCCCCCGCAAAATTCTTTGCCAATATTGTGTTTTTCAATATTACAACCAATTCCAATTCACATTGCGAAAGTTACAATTGAAATTTCCATTTGAAATTGGGAAATTATAACTAAAGTTGTGATGTTTCTTTTAAAATTCTAAAAGTTCTTAATGAAATTGAGAAATTTTCAAATGAAATGGAAAACTACAAATGAACTTATGGTTTCCAGGTTTATTTGAAAATATCTTTATCATATATAAAAACTTAGATAAAAAAAATAAAGGTTAAAATTAAAAAAAAAAAAAATATTTAAAAATCGAGCTTGACCATTTAATTGAAAAAAAAAATCGAAAAAAAATAAATACAGTGCACTCGCGATAATGTAAACACTGCATTACGTGAACACCGCTTAATGTGAACACATTTTATTTTACATTGACTACTCTAAAAGGTGAACAAAGTACGAAAGCCCTATAATGTGAACAGAAAAAAAGTCAATGTGTTAGTTGGAAATGCGTAAATACGTTAAGAATTAAATTTTTTCAAAGTTTTGGGATTCCCCTATTTTAACTGTTTCACTGCATTAAGGACAGAAGATACATAGAAATTATTATATTTGCTATTTTTTAGACTTGGGCATTTTAGGTCTTTCTAAAGATCGCTCTTTACAGTTCAGCTCCTTTCAATGAACTAGTTCAACAGCTCTTTATCCTAAATTGAGCTGTGCGACACGAACTATTTGAAGTGAATTGAATCAGCTGATGCGAAACAAAATGTGTTACTTTCTATTAAATTTACTATCGGAGAATAATTCAACACTTTAAAGTATATTTAAAATGATTGTTAAATCATAAAATGGTACGTAATTATAAAAATTTTAAATTATTTAAAAAAAAATTTAAAAAAAAAAATGGAGCTGGTAACATTAAAAAAAACTCAAAAGCAACATAAAGAAAAGAAATATTACTCAAAAGACAAAAAGAACGAAAAGAGCGAAAGACCTAAAAGAGCTGATATTGTGATCCAGCTCACTAGTTCAAAGAAGAGACTAGTTCAATTGAACTAGGTCGTTCACGAACTACACAACTCTACTATTTTTACTTATTGCTGAAAGGTTGTTTTTTCGTATTTACATATGTAGTATTTTTACATAAATCTTCATACAAATGTATGTAAATAATTTTCTTAATAAATCATTTACTTCTTTTATTCTAATAAAATGTCAATTATTATTTTAATACGTATAATTAGTCTAAACTTATGGCATTATTGATACATTTTGCTTTAAATTTTGGCATTCACAAACGTGAACACTCCCGGTTTTAATTAGTTCACATTATCGCGAGTGCACTGTACTACAAAATTTAAAAATTTTTAAAAATTGGAATTACAAAAAAATATTTTGCAAATATTAAAGTAGTTTTACTGTCAAAAAAAAAATCACAGATAAAAATATTTCCTTATACATTTCGAATCTTTTCTTTTTAAATAAATTTAAAAAAAAAAAACTCAAACAAACGACATTCGATCAAATTCTTTCTGAGATACGAGTATCACGTTTTTATTACTTATGTTTAAAGCAAATATACAAATATGTATAGCAAATAAGCAAATATATATAATTGTATCTTAATTTTATTTGGATTTTTTTCATTTTCATATGGAATTTTCTGAATTTCATATAAAAGTTTCTCAATTTCAAATAGAAAGTCTCAATTTTAAATGGAAAGTCTCAATTTCAATTGTAATTTTATAAATTAGCAGTGTAAAATTAAAAATCTCAATGTCTTTAAGAATTTTCTCAATTTCAAATAAAAAATTTATTTTCATTTGAAAATTTCATAATTTTAAATGGAAAATCTCTGGATAGGCATTATCGTCCACTTTTCGAAATTAAATTACGACCATATTTTATTCAGATTTTATATAAATGTTAACAATTTTTCATCGTTAAGTTTGACGTTTTCGTAAATAACATCGTCAAAACGATAACAACTTAGGTCTCGTTTTGAACAAAACGATATCGTTTGTCTTAGAGAATCTATCCCTTAAAGTTCATATAGAAGTTTCTCAATTTTAAATAGAAATTATTAATTTCAATTAAAATTTTCTTAATTTAAAATTCATTTAAAAATTCTCATTTTAAATTGAAAAGTCTCAATTTTATTTAAGATGTTCTCAACTTCAATTGCTGTAGTAAGTTTTCTTCTATAATACATGTTTTTTAAAACCATTCTAAAGAATTTATTTCGCTAATATGTCAATATAAATACCTTGAACTGTATATTGATCGTTCCATTAATTTAACTGGTTTATTTGTTTGCAGTGTGTGACTTTGTAACATGGTCAATGTAACATAAGATTGAAAAGGCATGGCCCATCGTTCAGGTTCCTTGTACATCAATTCCTAAAATGATATTTAACAAGATATATGAAAAATAATATTGACGTAATTCATAGTGTTATCTTACAAATAAATTTACACCACTAACGTTGCGCCATTTTTCTACGGGTTCGGTGATTAAACATATTTTGTCTTGAAATTGTTGGAAATGATTCAGAAATGTGGTCTTGCCGCTGCCAATATTGCCCTCAATTAAAACGGTGAAAGGTTGAGTACCAGCAGCATATTTGGGTATTTTAGTACTTGAACCATTACCGGACATGGCGACAGCTTTTATTATACGTGCTTGAATAGAAAGAATTAATAAAGTTATTATCGCGTTATTATATACCTCTGTCAAATAAATATATATGTACATATGTGCAATGTATTATACTGAGTTATATACGGCATTCAGACTACATTGCAAATCACGTGGTTTGCCTAAACGAGTGGAAAAGAATAAAAAACCGTTGGAATATAATAAAGAGCTTAAATAAGTGTTTTGGTAAAACATGTGTTTTGGCAAAACACGTGTTTGCGGCCTATAAATAAGAAAAAAAATATTTGTTTAAAAGTTTTTTTTAATTTTATTCTTGTTTTATGCGGACTTTGAAATTATGAAAAAATACATTTTCATTTTTTTTTTCATGCAGAAAAAAATAAAAACGTAAATATAATGTAGAAAATAATTACATGTGCATAACAGAAAATTATTGTAAAAACTTGATAAGTTACATTTAATTTAGTTTGTTTTCGCCTTTTAAAGGTTAAAAAATGCAACCAATATGCCTTTTGCAGGTTCTTTATACTTTAGGTACATGCAATAAGTATTTAAGCAAGACTTCTATCAAATATTAATCAATGGATGCCTAGAAAACAGAGAAAATTCATAAAACAGTAAATGTGGCTTATTAAGTTTTTACAATAAGCTCTTCATATTTATTCGTTTTGATTAACACTATAAATAGGTAATTAATTGTATTGTAATCTTTATTTAATAAATGAAAATAAATAAATTAGGTAATTCATAACAATGACTTATAGTCGTCTGTTATAAAAATATATCTTGACAAACCCTAAGTTTAAACTAAGTAAAGGGTCCGCCATCTAACGTTTTTTTTTCAACTAGTGCTTATTTCGTGAATGGTAACACTTAGCTCATGTCTGATTTGACAGATAATTAGTTTTATCCTTCCGCTGAACGAATATGGTTGTGTATACGCTTGAACAACTGCTGGGAAATATTGCGACATTACTTTGAAAATCATGGTAATGTTGCAGAATGTGTGCCGATACACCCAAAACGAGTCACTGTTGGTGCGGATTTTGGTTCAGAGGCATAATTGGGACATTTTTCTTCTAAAATGAGCAAGGATTGGCCGTTACAGTCAATGGCGATCGTTATCGGGCCATGTTGAACGAATTTTTGTTCACAAAAATTGAAGAGGAGGAAATACAGCTGCACACAATCGATAATGTGCTTAAAAATTGGACCGATCGTGTAGGCTACTGCATGGCCAGCCGAGGCAGCCATTTGAATGAAATTATTTTCCATTATTAACCGGAAGGATTGTACTTTCAAATAAAAAAAGAAATTTGAGAAAATATTCAATAGTTTTTTATAGCATTTTCAAAAAAAAAAAAAAAAGTTATTTGGCGGACCCTTTATTTATAAAAATTCTTCTAATATCATTTTCCTATAATTTAATGCATTATTAACAAATTTATATAGCCTATTCCATCCGTTAGCAATGTTACCATTTAAAATATTTATCAGTTCAATTTAATTAAAATTACTTTTACCTAAATACCTGCTTCTGAATTCTCTGAGCACGTTGCAATGAAATTCTGCAGTGTTTCATCTTCACCAGAAAAACATAAACTGCACGTTTTGCTTTCACTACTACTAAACGTATTGACACTTAGTGGCAAAATATCACAACCGGTTTTGAAAATTATAGCGATTTTGTGTAGGTTTTTGGATGTTTCAATATAATATATCCCTTTACTGTGATCTAATATCTATAAAAAAAAACGGCTTATGCTGTTCAAATCGTTTTCTTGCACAGGTTTTGTTTTTCATTTGTTGTAGTAACAGGGTACTTCTCGAAAGTCATTCTTCTTCAGACATATTTTCAAATCTTATATTAAACTCACTGCTTTTCCCATAAGACTTTTCCAAGTGGCGTTTATACTATTTTTCGCAGATGTGTTTCTTTTTTCAAGGTGCTTTTCAAAACTCATTCTTGGCGTAAAGATTATTCCAAGATAACAGTATTCGTTTACGATCTTTACATATTTACTCTTGTATATTATTTGTTCACCACCATTCCGGAATACCATCATTTCTGATTTGCTCATATTTACTTCCATGTTCCACAGGTCACCATTCTTTGCATAACAGATATATCGTCTGACAATATTACAATATCGCACATTTATCTCCTGTATCATCAAGCCACCTCCTAGATATTCGTGCAGGTCTAGGTGGTGGCTTGATGATACAGGAGATAAATGTACGATATTGTAATATTGTCAGACGATATATCTGTTATGCAAAGAATGGTGACCTGTGGAACATGGAAGTAAATATGAGCAATGGTGATAAAAGACAGCCTTGTTTGACTCCTGTGTAAGTATCGAAAAATTCTGAAAGATCTTTTCCCGTCCAAACTGCTGATTCTGTATGTTTATATACATTTTTTTTTAAATTTATGACTTTGGTAGAAATGCCTAAGCCATGTAGCTTAAAACTTAAGCAACTTCTTGAGACTCCATCAAAGGCAGCTTTAAACTCTATGAAAAATGAGTATATCTTCCTTTTTTCCATACCTTTCAAATGAATTTAAGCTGCCAAATAATATATATTGTCTACCGTTGAAAAATCAGGTTTAAAACCAGCTTGAAATTCATTAAAGACATTATGTTTTTCTATCCAGCTCCCATTAGCCACTTAGCAGCACAATTCATAAATGATATCAATCTGTAGTTATTGGGGTTATTAAGATCTCCCTTTTGGTGTATTAAAAATATGATACTTTGTACAAATTTCTTATCAACTCTGCCAGTTTCAAACATGTATTAAAAGTTTTTGTTAATTCGATGATAAATTCTAGAGATGCATTTTGAAATATTTCGTACGGAACTCTGTCTGCTCCTGGGGCTTTATTAAACTTTGCTATATTCATGACTTCTTTAACTTCTTCTACTGTTACTGCTCTATCTAGATGATCATCTGCTTAATATTTTGGAGCAAATTGCATATCCAAAGATTATATTGGTATAGATGAACCCATTAAATAAGTAATTAATAAAGGAAAGGGATCCCCCAAAAGTCTTCAATGGGACTTTGTTCTGGGGCCGAATTACGGCATTCGTGATCGAGTGAAAAAGTTCGAAAACAGTTTTTTCAATGAGTAATTACAAAAATACTAATAATGAAAACACAAAGTTTTATATTTATTTCTAATAAAGGATCGAACTACAACATCCCTGATCAAAAAAATTTTGTTAAAATGTTTAATTTTCGGAAATAGAAAATTAATTTCGATCAAAAAATTACGATCACGAATGCCGTAATTCGGCCCCTGGACTTATGGCTGACCATTCCAATACCGGTACGTTGTGCTCATTAAAAAAGTTTTTTGTGAAACGAAGGACATAGATCAGAGCGTTGTCTTGTTGGGACGTCCAATTATCTCCATATAGGTCGGGAACAAACTCTACTACATTGATCTCCAACAAATCAGAATATGTTTCCGCATTCATTTAATTTATTTCAAAAAACCAACCGAGCCCTTCGGGCCATATATAGTTGATAGACCAACATTAAAAATCAACTTTTAGTGGGGACGAAGCATATTCGGTACTTTCCAAATGCTGGCCATAACATGATAGATTCACCACCGTTGTTTTGCTTGTAGCGAATTTGGTTAGGATGTCTTGGATTTCTCCAATATTTATGGTGCATAAATTTTACGCAGAAAAATTTTCAGTAGATTTCAGCTTGAAATTCAATTCGAAATCAGAATCATTTACATTAGCAAATTTGGATTTCGATTGTACAACAAAAATTTTTCTGTAAACAAACTAACCTTAAAAAATAACCAAACCTAAAAAATTTTCCAAAATACATTTTATTCAATGGCGGAACACTAAATGTATGTACATTATGAAATATACAATGTTATTTCGGCTAACGAAAGTGTTTTTATATAGGGATGATCAGTTTAATGCAAAATATTCAATGTTTTGTAAGAGGTCTTCGGGCGACATTCAATGACTTTTCACTGTTTTTCTTGGTCGAAAACAAACAAAAATTACAGTATTTAGCTTGTAATACTTCTTTCAATGAAAAAAGCCTTTTAATTTATTTTTTAGTTTTTTAAATTTATAAAAATTGTATTTTTTTCATTATATTTTATCTCATAAACAGCTGATTAATGTTTACATAATTTTCTGCAAAAAAACCCTAATTTTCTGCAAGTAGGGGAAAAGCACAGTGCTGTGTTTTGTATTTCTGCACAAATAGATAGATTTCGCTTAAATCTCAATTAAAATGAGTTTTCATTTTGTTTGGGAAATCTGTTTGAAATCCCAAATTTGTATTCGATTTTGGTCGAAATCTACCGAAATTTTAATTTGGACCCTAATGTAAATTAGCTATACCTTATATATGAACAATTTTTAAATAACTGCATTGGGTTAATATTTTAATATAATTTATACCAAATTAAAGGTCTTTCTAATGAATGACACCCATTTTTTTTCGTTCCGACAATGTATGTCAAAGCTAAATAAATATCCATTACATGAAATATCCAAACGTTAGAGGCCTATAACTCGGTAAATATAGGCCGCCGACGCAAATGAGTTTTTTTCCCAAACTCAAAAAATTTAACCCTAATTTTGGTTTTTTTTTTTGCTACGCCCGTAAACTAGATTTGTTACAAAATATTTTTTTCTTATCTATAATTCAATATAATGCATTGCACATATAATCATTTGACTTAGGTAAATTTTAATTTATTATAAAATAATATCATGTAACCCATTATCTGAGAATTGTAAATAAAATGCTTCTTACCTTTTTGATAAAATTTAACCAAGAATTTTTATTCAGGCGTGTCAATTTTTTTTTATTATTTTTCACTAGATTTTATTTGCCCTTCTTGAAAACGTCAATAAGTTGTTGAAATTTAGAGTTATTTTAATGAAAAAGTTTACTTAAATACACGGTCAAGTTTTCTTGTTGTCTATTATATTTTTTATGTGATCTTTAGTACATCTTGTTAATATTTATTATGAAAAAAGCGGGAAATGAACGATAATAGGCGCCCAAAATTTATGTTGTCATTGGGTTTGTTTACGTTTGTAATTTTTTAATATGCTTGTTTATGATTAAAAGTTTGATATGGCAGCATTGTTAAAAGGATGCCACACATGTTAAACTTTTTGCAGCGAAATTTTAACCCTTCAGTCGCATTAAAATTTATATATTAGTTCGGTCTTTTGGGTTCAAAACGTCCCAATTAATAATTTACACTTTCACGAAATCTTGTTTAAAATCGAGTTAAATCCAGTTACAAATCACCCTTGTTTACATTATAAAATTTGGCACGCAAACTGGATTTTGGCTTAACATTTTGTAATCAAAATAATTGAAATAACCTCAAACAGAATATTTGTCTAAAAAGTTATCAATTTACTGGCGGAAGACAAAACTTTCAGCGATAATCAAAGAAACAATTTTAATTTTGCTTTAAAAAAGTTGTTTTTTATTGGGGATGACTTTTTCTTTTTGTTCTTCTGGTCACCATATCAATGTTGTTTGCACAAATTGTCTTCGCCGGAAAATAAGTAACTGGATGATGAATTGAATTTTTCTTTTAATAAAAATTCAATTTTATTGGGTTTAGCACTTGTTTTATTTAGTTTTCCTAAGTTAGATACATTTTTTATTTGTTTACATTTTTTCCACAAGGACATGCCACATTTTCTCTCTCCCAAAATAGGGTGTTGTATCGCTACAACCTAATTTTGTAGTTATGAATTTGTATGGAAAATCTGGTTTAATAACGTTTCATAACCAGATTGTCACGAAAATCCGATTTCAACCAGATTTCGGGTATAATCTAAATTCACTGTTATGTACCCACACACACTTGGGACTAGTTAATTGAATAGACTAAATAATTGAATATTTAATTGGCATTGTTTGATGGTATAAGCAATAAAATAAACTAGTGTAAGAATATCGAAGTCAACTTTATAATTTTTTTATATAAAGTTGATAGAAGTTTTATAAGTACAAACAACCACAGTTCAAGAATAAATTAAATTTTCTTTTGCAATTTAAAATATTTCACATTGTTTGTTTTTAAATGTGTACTATTTTGTAACTTAGCTAAGTTTTTTTTTTTTTTTGTTGGTTTTTGTGAAATGTGTGGGATGTATTATATTTATTTAATTTTTTAAACGAAAAAATAATAATAAATTTATATTATTAAAAATATTAAATAAAAGGCGTTTTCATTAAAAAATATTACATATAAAAATATATAAAATGAACAAAATTAAAGAAGCGCAATGGAATTTTACATAAAACCAAAACATGCAAAGTTTACAATGTTTTTAAAGTATAAATGTCCGTAGTTCGAAAAACTTTTGGAGTTGTATCCTTTACAATAAACTTAGGTAACTTATTCGCTTTTTTAGTTGATTTTACACTTTTTATTTTTTGCGTGTATAATTATTAAGCACTTCGATATTCCATTTTTTTCTGCGTGTACCGTTTAGGTTACCACTTTTCAAAGTCAAATTTCTCTTATTTTTTAGGCCGTTCCCATGATCAAGATAATTAAATATTCGTTTTAGTTCTTTATTCCATTACCATAAAATAATTTCAAGTTCTAATTCCTTGCAAAAGCGAAATTAGATGGCGTATTTTTATTCTTAGTGGTAATGTGAAGGTGTTAATTAGTAGAGGTAATATTTAATAAATGTCATATTTTTTATATTTTATAAATAAAATAATTAATAAGTAACAAAAAGAACAACATTTTTGATACAAATATAACGGGAACATTTTACAAAAATTTGTAAATATTTTACTAGAACTTTGTAAAACTAACTTGAAACTTTCGTAGTTGTAAAATTACTAAACACTGATAATATTCCGTTTTTTTTTTAGCGTGTATGAATTTCATTTCTCAGTATTGTGATTGCGGCAATGTTTTTTATTTCAATTTACATATTGATTTTACTAAATATTTTTTAGCAATTATTATAACATTCACTTACCTATTAGTTTAGTTAACATTATATTTTAATTCATTACTTTTTAATTTAAGCAAAACTGTATTTTTATTAATAAAAACGCTAGCTAGAAAATTTCACAACAATTCTTTATAACCCCAAAAAACTGACTGAAACAGCTGTTGTTTCGGGGAAACAAATTTTATACCAACATCGCCAAAAAGTTGCCAGATTTTTTTAAATACTTGGGAATTTTTCATGGGCATCACCTGTGAACAATGCCAGAATATTTCATTATCATTGCAATGCCAATGACTTTTTTTAATTGTTATTGCCGAAAAAAAAACAATTTTAGTTTTGGAATAAAAGATACAAATTTTAAAATTAAGTGCTAAGTTAAACGTAGTTTTAGGCGTTTAACTTTTATTAATTTTTTGTTTACAATCTTTTATGTATGTGTGTGTGTATTTTGACAGCCCATATTATAATATTGTTGTTTACATAGTGTCCACATTAGATATTAACTTTAATATTTTTCTGTCAGCAAACTTCAAATTCAATCTCAGAGAGAATTATATTACGTGTGGACCACACATAACTGTTACTGTTAGTATAATATCTGGTATTAAAATAGTGTTATGATAAATCTCTAAACAACAATATTATAATATGAGCTGTCAAAATCACGTCACATACATAAAACATTGTAAAAAAAAAAATAAAAGTTAAACGAATAAAATTAAAAAAATACAAGAAGAAAAAGTGTATTAAAAATTGTTTTACTGTTATAAATTAATTTAAATTTATTTTTTAATCGCATAGTTGAAAATTGAATGAATAAACGGACGAATTTACTCAACGGGAGACAGAAAATTATGAGGACATGATATAAATGTGAATGCGTGTTTTCTATCCTAAACATTAATATGCACATAGATAATTTAATTCCGTTATTCTGTAGGCGTTCTCGCACATATTATATTTAGGTTAATATCTAATGTAATAACACTAATAACAGTAATGTGTGGCCCACACGGAATATAATTATCTCTGAGATTGAATTTGAAGTTTTGTGACAGAAAAATATTAAAGTTAATATCTAATGTGGACACTATGCAATGTTGTCAAAAAAGTTGTTATCGCGATCAAACACCATGCTAACGGTTAACCTTAATAATTAAACCATGTATTAAGGGTTTTGCTTTTTTTCGATTACACTTTTTATTTTTTGTATATTTTGCTTGTTTTTTACATTTACCTACTCTCTATTGCAGATGGCGTTGTCGACGGCGTTATTTGCTATTAACTCTGAATTCTAAGTTTAACAAAAAAACAAATGCTAAACGAGGAAAAACAAAGATGTGCGAAATAAATAAGAAAATGCCGATATTTATTGATTTCACACAGATTATGCCACATTTTTAATGTAAAGTACTTTTTCGGAATTACGGGAAAAATAGATTGATTTTGATATTTTGGGTTGTGTTTTTTCTTTACATGTTAGACTAGGTTCACACACGGCAATTATAATTGCGCAATTCTTGAGTTTATAGAAGAGGGAGGGAAAGAGAATGATAGGGGGTACAGAATTGCCCGTACTCCAATTCCGTTTTGTTTTGTCATTCGCAATTTTCAATACTGCAGGTTGATATACGAAAATTGCTGAAACAAACTTTTCCTGTGTGAACACAAGAGCAAGTTCAAAGGAGAATTGAAGAAGAATTGGGCAATTATAATTGCCGTGTGTGAACCATGACTTACGAAATCCCATACAAAATTTAAGTGTGTTAATATTTCCAACGTCAATTAGTTGTCAGTTTGCATACAAATACATATATTTAAAGTGCTGCCAATCATTTTTTGTAACTTAGATGTTAATACGGCATTAACACTAGATTGAAAAATACATGTTTTGAAGAAACGAGTGGAAAAGAATAAAAAAAAACTGTTGGAATAGAATAATACTGCACTGCCCAATACGTGTTTTCAGCATTTTTACATGTTTTGGTCGTTTGACCAAAACATCTCAAACAATGTATTCAAATTCAGAACATATCGAAAATTGTCTGTGCAACACTGATGTTGTGTCTAGAATAATCAAAAACTATGTGTTATCCATTATAACGAGTGGCTATTTCGACGAAGTGTCATTTGTTTTTCTTAATTTCAAAAATAAAAAAAATACACTTTCACTTGGCTGCAGCAAACAAAATAAAAATATTAAAAGTAATGTGACATAATTTTAAATTAAATTTAGGAACATTGTTTCCAATATAAAACACAATAAAAAATTAGAAGAAACAGTGATTAACAAACGAAAAAATTTACGAACGTTAAACTAGTTGAAGTGTTTTCCTCAAAACATGTTGTTTTCCTTATAATGGAAATATGTTCTACATTGATCAAATTTCTCTGTTGCTCAGTAAATGAATTTTCGTAACAAATATTGTATAAAATTGTTTTAAACAAAATTAGTGTTTTCAAAAAACCGACTTTTGAGAAACCGGTTTTTCGGTTAACCGCCTGTGAAAAAACTGGTTAATCGATTAACCGCCCTTAAATAAATCTCAATTTCTCCTACTACAAAATATACAAACAGTTTTTTAAATGTCAAAATTACACTTCACAATTTGGATTAAATGGTTAATTATTTATACAAAACACTTAAAGCTGTCTACAAATGCATTAAACTTTATTATATTCCAAACTAATATACACCGATTTTTCTGAAATTAGGATATTTAAATTAAATTTTAAAGGTAAACTTTCCTTTTTATTAAGTGTCATATCAAAGATTTTTAACTGTAATTACAGTTGTTTTTCTATGATATAATACAAAATAACTATTTTGACAGTTATTTAAAAAAAAACAACTGAAGGAAACTACTGTATTTTTAACAGTTGTTTGAATCAGTTGTTTCAGTATTTTTGTAAACAATTACCAACACAGCAATTTTGCAGTAATCAGTCAATTTTTGTTAGTTATTTAAAAATATTTAAAAATAGAAGATTCTTTAGTTCAAACTTGTTTTTATTGACATGTTCAGAGTTGGCAAATAATAATGAGAAAATTTTGTTATATCGTCAAAGGAAACGTCATAACTGGAGTACGGTTTGGAATTTTGACTTTGCATTTTAGGTATTAAGTAGAAATACAAATGTTTATTGCAATTGAAAGAAAAACGATGTTTCTTTATTAAAAAATATTTTAATATATCGTTTCTGAAAAACTTATTTTTTTTTTATAAATTACTAATGTTTCCGCATTTAAAGTATGTGGGACCAACACTTTTTTAATTTTTTTTATTTCGGATATATGTTAAAGCACAGTAAATTGTTTGAATTTTACGTGAAAACCCTTTTATAGGACGTGAAATTCTCGTAAAAATGTATTTCACTCAAATTTTATATTCGAAGTTGAAATGTTGTCTTTCTAATTGATTCTAATGATTTGAACGTATTGTGTATATTATCAAAATTGGGTGTAAGTGCAGCTTGTGAAAGTGCCATCTTTACATCAATTGTGATTTAAATGAGGAAGTGGTGGCTGCCCCCAATTGTTCAATGGACAACTTTCCAGTCAATGGCTGTAGTCATATTACTAAAAGATAAGTTCAAAACAGATTCTCGTACAGAGGGATCTGTTAAGGATTTTTTGAACGTGATATTTCCATCATTGAGGCATCTAAATGCTGAGGAGTCAATCAATTACTATAGCGCAGTTCCACGAGAATAATTATAAATATCACCACAATGTTAGCAGCGAGCATTGAAGTCTCCGCATATGAAAACATTTTCTTTTGTTTCAAGGAAATTTAACAGCTTATGCAGTTCGAGTTTGAATTTTTCTGTTTTAATTGAATGGGGAAATTATACTGAAGCAATAGGAATGTTGTTAGATAAGTTTCAGGTTTGTAGACTTAATGTCATTACTTTTTAAAATTTGTATTTTAGGTGTTATTTACTCTTTCGTATATCTTACAACCATCTGGCATCACTATAAATTGTGTATATGGCATTTTCTTTTTAACTAAATTCTCTATAACAGAATTTATTGTTGGTTGCAAAAACAAGACGGAAAAAATTAGTGCACAATTAAATATACAAAACGAAATTAATAAAATATAATAACAATTAAAATCTATAATTTAAATAATAAATTTTATGTATTCAAAAGTATAAAGAATGAAATTTACATAAATACATTTTTAAAATCAAATCAAATTTCTATTTGTTCAAGAAAAACTAGAAAAGGAGACCTACGAAAAACGGGGAAAAATCCAATCGAATATTAACCCTAAAAAACAAAAGAAAATCAGTGGGTAGTGAAGGCAACAACAATAAACAAGTGAGTTGCAAAAAGGGGGCTTGTTTATAATAAAAGTGAGTTTTTAGCGACGAGTTGTTGTCATTTCGTAAATGCAGTAGATACTGCAAGTCGCGTAGTACATTGTTTGTGTTTTGTTATATTTCTTGCTAAGTATCAGTACTCTGCGATAGTGGGGACAGAGGAGGCCCAACCAAAACTAAAGATTCAACTAGCTAGCTAGTCAGACACAAATAATGAGTGAAGAATGAATGAAACAAACAGGGATGATAAGTTTTTTTTTTAATTTGGTACTTTTTTTAATCCAAAATTTGTAACAATTTTTCATAATTTGAAAATGAATAATTTGAACAAAGAGAAGGTATAGGAAAATGAAAGTATTATTCTTTAATAAATCGGTTTGTGGATATACCACATTTCAATTTAAGACTTGATTTTGTATTACAACTAGGTGATGTAAATGTAAATTTTTTTTGTAACTAAAACAGTTTATAAAAATAACGCGCATCGCATTACCTAGATGAAATACAAAAAAACATCTTAAATTGGATTTCCTGTCCCATGTTGTCCTACCAAAAAATAAACCATACAAATTTATGTAGATTTTACTTTTTTTTTTTTATAAATTTTCACATCACGAAAGTTAATGGACTTTTCGAACAAAAATTTTCACCTACAATCTATAAAAAAAAGTCAGATTCAAGACATATTTTCGTAGTTTCATCAAACGCTTAGATTAGATCAGAAGGCACTATGCACCGCGACCAATGTAGGTCTTTTGTGCTGCCTAAGGTTACCTACAGATTCAAGCTACATATAAAGCCAATTATCCTATTAGGCAAAATGTTCGCGATGTCGGAAGGCGAAATGAAGCGATCACCTAGAAACCTAAGTCTCCTATCACTAAGCCTGGGACATTCGCAGAGAACATGCTCCGAGGTCTCAGACACCATCTCGCAAAACCTACACAAATCCGTCTCCGATTGACCCTTCTTGTGAAGATGGTATCTGAGATTACAGTGTCAAGTTGAGTACGACGCCAGGGTCCTCGAACCCCCCTTTCAAGCGACAAGAGTCGCCTCGACCCCCTACGCCTCAAACCCTTGTTAATATGTTGGTGTTATCTGGCATAATACGTTAAACCACTTGCACTAGCATTACTTGCTCTAGCATTACTACTCATAATGAGCTACCCATTTGTAATACTAAATACAAACGATGGATGTTTTAACGGTTTTTCATATAAAATTCTTTGATACAAATTTATAAATTTTAAATACCCAGTCCGATAAAGCCAAATATGACCACCGCTGGCAAAACACTTTCACAGGTGGTATAAGTGCTGGCAACAAGTGCTTTTCCGCCTGTTTAAAAAGCACTGGATAAACAAAATTTCCAACGTTGGCAAATGTTGTTAAATCATAAAATAGGTGGTCAAAAAAAAAAAGATTTTCCAAAATAAAATTGCAAAAAATAAATAATTATATTTTTTTCGTCCTCCCTAAATTCGAACCCTGACACAGTGGGGAAAATTGGACTTTTTTGAACAAATTTATTCAAATGTTTACGTTTTAATATTTTTCTCTCTATTATTTTATGATAGAATAAAAATAAACAAAAGTTTTGTAACTAGATAAAAAGATAATTAAATATTAAATAATGATTTAATCCGTTCCATACTGCAATGTAAGACTTAAAGTCTTGCGTATAAAACAATAAACAAAAATAAAAAATTAAATAAATAATAAAAAAAAAAAATTGCCTACAGCCCAAAGTTTATAACGAATTTGAAAATTATATGACTAAATTCCAGGGGGGTTATTATGTAATTCGATTCGAAAAGAAATTCGATTCGATAAATTAATAAAAAGTAATTTTTTATGTGGAAAATCTTGGAAACTTGTAGACAATGATCTAGTAAATGCGAAAAGTAAAAAAAAGTTGGACTTTTAAGTATGGATATCATTCTACAAGAGTTTAAAAGTTTACGAATTCGAAAAAAATGTTCGAATCGAATTACATAACAACCCCCAGGTCGATTCCTTATGCTTGATTTTAAAAATTTATTTATTTTATATCCATAATAAATCGTCAAAATCAACGAAATTTACAATTTTTTGATATTTCTGTGATTATACCATATTCTTTAATAATTCGTTTAAACTTTTTACTTTAATTTTTTATTTTATACTGTTAGAAAACATGATATTTAATGTTTTATAGTTTTAAGTGATATATTGGGTCTCATGCATAAAAACGAGTAAAAGCGCTGAGTTGAGTCAGGTGAGCAATTGCTCGTAAGTCGAGTTCGAGCAAACAGCAACAGCTTTTACTCAATTTCGTATGCATAAAAATGAGTTCAAACCAATTGCAATTACTTGAGCAAAGGGAGATCAAACGTCTAATTGCAAACATGTCGTCAAGTGAAAGTGAAGTAGAAGTACAATCAAATAATAATAATAAAATAGAAACTGACGACATTTCTAAATTTTTAGTGGAAAAAATAAAACAAAATAAATATTTACTAGAAAAAAGTCAATTACCAAGCATTAAAAATAAAAAAAAAACAAACAATAGAACATGTGTAACAGATTCATCGCTTTGATTTGTGGGTTTTTTAATTTTTATATGAGTACAATCAATCACTCCAATTGCAAATGGAAAGCAATAATTTGATTGCCATTTCATTTGAGCATGTTTCATTTCATCTGCATCTTTCGGGAATTTTATCCACTCGCTTGCTTTGGCAGATATAAGTTTCGCAACTTCCGCAATAGTTCGCGACACAGTGGATTGATGGACTCCAATATCTGCTGTGGCTATACCATTTTGGAATCCAGGATCTGCACAAAATCTTAAATAGAGTCGAATTTTATCAATGTAGCTGAGGGCCCCACCACGTGTTTCTTCTGACTCCTCAAAAAAATAATTAGCCAACCAGCAGATGCTACTATCATCAAACCTATGTATTTATCATTTTATTATTAATTATATAAAAAAAATTAATAATTAAGAATACAAACCTGTATAATTTTTTATCCTCACTTGCTAAATTTGTTTTACACTGTTGATAAGATTTTGTATTTCTTTGTTTCACAAAATATTCAGCCCTGATTCCTTTTTAGTGTACGCGAGTCAACTATAAGGCATGCTCAACAAAATTCGAGCAAGAGCTCACGAAAGAAAGCAAAAGCTTGTTTTTATGCATATGAAAATGAGCACAAGCTCATCGAACTTAGTTCAAACTGAGCAAGACGAGATCAAACGTGAGCAGTGAGTAAAAGCAAATGCATCAAATTTTATTTTGCATACGACAATTACCTTTTACTCAAAAAATCGAGTCCGAGCTCAAGCTCACGTTTTATGCATGAGACCCAATGAAGTTGATTTTAATGTTGGACTACCAACTATATGTGGCCCAAGGGGCATTGTTGTTTTTTTTTTTTTTAAATAAATTAAAATTATATTAAAATTAAAAGTAGTGGGATATAAAAGAAATATATCTTAAATTAAAGGTTATGTTCAGGCAAGAGAAATTTATTTATTTATTTTTTTTTTGAAAGAGATATTCTTTCTATTTCATTAATGTGTTGCTTTCTTTGTAAATGGGATAGAGGAGAGATGAAAGGTGCGGAAAGATGAATTGCTTCAAGAATGCCAACACTGTAATTGCGCGAGATGATAAGTTTAAGAGCACAAGCCGATAGCCTTAGTTGCTAGTGCTTTGGTTTTAAGATTTATTGTAATTTTAATTATAATAAATATCTAAATAAATAAATAAAAATAAAAAAGTCTTAGAGCAGTTGTTTTACTCTCCACCTGATGGAGAGTTGGCGAACTTTACTGGATCATTTGGGTTCATATCCCTGTTGGGATATTAACGGTGGTCTTAAGTTCTATGGGAACAATTGCAAAATTTTTACTCATATTTGCTTTTTTGCCATTATATTTTTAATTTTTGGGCTTAAACCACGTTTTTTCTTAAGATTTTTGAGTTTTAAATTGCTTTTTTCATTTTGCTTGAAAATGGTTGAAATGTTTTTTTTTTTTTTTATTTATTAATAATCATATAATTACAAATTATATACTATTACCCTAACCGAGCACTAGCTACTATGGCCTTCGGCGCGTTTGTAGCGAAAACGGACCAGTGTCTCGGGTGGGAATCGAACCCACAACCCCCGCACAGATAAGCCAGCACGCTACCAACTAGCCTACCGGGGCGCACTGGTTGAAATGTTTATTTTCTGAAATTGTTTAGGCTTTTCTTTTAAAATGTCTTAATGCTTTTAGCACTTTTGAAGTTTTGCTATTTTTTGCATATTTTTTCAATATTATTTTGCCATAAACATACCTAATGCGAATTGTCATTTCTTGTCTTCTCTGACTATTATATTTTCTATTGATACTTTTTGTTAGCTCAGCAGTCACAATTTTATTTTCTTGAGAATGATTAAATAAAATTTAAAATATTAACCGGATTCATGTAATCGTATTTTTATAACATTAAGAGCATAAACGTTTTGCCAACCCTGGAAAGTTTATTATATAATTTGTTATGTATTTTTATTTGAATGTTTCAAACATTTAAAAAAATTAAAAAAAATAATTTTGACTGTTTATAATAAAATGTTCTATTCATATAGGAATATTTTTCGAAAGAAATTTTAAGTACAATTAACAAAAAATTTAAGTACAATTAACAAAAATCCGCGAAATTGTTTCTAAAATCCCAATAAACGAAACTATTTTTTAAATAAATTTGTTTATACAAAACAAAATAAAAAAGTGACCGCGGATTTGATAACGAGAATTAATAAAGGATAAAATTAAAGTTGAGATACATTTCTTTTATAACCCGTAACTTTTAAACTTTTTAAAGCAGAAAAATAAAAAAAATGAGATTTCACTGGTTTTGACGATTTATCGGTGATTGGGATCTGGAATTTAGTCAATATAATTTAATATAAATAAAGTAATAAAAAAATGAGATAATAATTAAAATACAATAATACTAAATACAGTGCACTCACGATAATATGAACTAATTAAAACCAAGCCAGTTCACTTTTGCAAGATTGTTCATATTTGCGAATGGCAACTAATTTACCTTTAAAAACGTTTTTCCAATAAAAATAAAAGTTTCTTATGTTAAATTTTTTATTTATTGTTTATTGGATAAAAAAAAAAACAATTAATTTTTGAAAAAGAAACAATTTAAAAGTTATTTTGCGAAAAATACGTTATAAATACAAAAATAAGCTGTTTATATTTGAAAGCTTTGGCACTAAGTTCATATTTTAGAGTCGTCAATGAAAGGAAAATAAATGTTCATATTTTGGGGTGTTCATATATTAGGGTGTTCATAATTTCGCGAGGGCACTGTATAAACAAAAAAATTAAAAGGAGTGACAAGAGTTTTTTTATTTATTAAATTCCCCAGGTTTTACGAAAACAAAACAAATACCTAAAAAATCAAGTGTCTTGTGAAAATAATTGAAAAGTTTTTTTCTTGTACGTATTAATAGATAAACCGAACGTCTTTAAAGAAAGTGGGAATTTGTTATATTCACGGGCAACTCTAACAAAGCGCCCCAAAAGTGGGATAAGTTGCGGAATAACCAATTGTCTATTCCTAGTAGTAGTAGTAGTAGTAGCGTTATTATACTTGTTTATATATTTCTGACCGTGTATTCTTGTTTCAGAAAGTATTTATATAATTTTGTCATTTTAAATACTATCCTCACTCTTTTTTTTATGATCTTAACTAGCTCTAAATTCATGAACATTTAAATATATCCATCCGTGTTCTGAAGGCTAAATTGAAAAGAATAATAAAAAGCAAGCATCGACTTTCATTCACAAAAAACTCGGAAATATGCGCTTAAAATATGCAGTAAAAATCTTAAACCGAAAAATATCCACTTCAAATCTAAAAACGTGCAACAAAAAACAAAAAAATATGCACTTACAATTTTTTATTTATTTATTTATTTATTCAACAGGTAATACAAGAAGCCTTCATGGCCAAAATAAAGTATTACAAAGTAAATACATTTTAAGCAAATAACTATGTCATATATTTACATCCTTATTTCTAAAAATATCACCTACATATTTATCTACATTTATACATGGTTCCCTACAAGATCCTCTCTAATATTTATTTTATTTAAAATTCAATAATAGGAAATTAAGATATTAGATACGTTAATAATTTTTTCTTATAAATGCTAATAGAAGTCGAAAAGTATCGCAGTTCTAACGGCAAATAATTCCATTTTCTAGCTATTCTAATCAAAAAGGAACGAGCAAAAATTTCATAACGGATAAGAGGTTCATCAATCTGTAAAATTCTAGTGGAAGGTAGAAAGTTAAAGTTATTACATAAATCAAATGGTACACCATATTTTAATACTTTGAAAAAACATAACAAAGTACGTAAAACAACATAATTATCAAATGTACAACCTAAAAAGTCAATTGCAGAATTAGTAACATGATCACGAAGTCGAAGGGTGTAAACAAACCTTAAAATTCTATTAAATATCCTTTCAAGTTTATCAAGATTACCACGTGGTGAACCTGCAAAAACTTCTATACCATAATTTATATTTGACATAAGAAGAGCATAAGCTACTCGACGTTTTATATGCCTTGGCATGTAATAGCTAAGAGAATACAGCCTTCTAAGTATAATAAAAACCTTACTAGAAATATGATTAATATGACGTTCAAAGGAAAGATATTGATCCAAATAAATGCCAAGGCATTTTAAATGATCAACAAATTGAATAGATTCACCCGATATAAAAATATTGGGATGTTGAATCTCATGATCGCTTAGAACAAATTGGATGGCTTTCGTTTTAGTTGGATTTATCAACAGGTTATTAGTTGACATCCAATTCGAAATTGTCTGCAAATGGTCATTTATAGTTGTCTCAAATAAATCAATAGAATCATTACTATGAAACAGCAGCTGGACATCGTCAGCGAAAACAAAAGATTTACAAATGTCATTAGACATAATTTCAATGCATTCATTAAAAAATATTATAAAAAGTAGGGGCCCCAAAACCGAGCCTTGCGGCACCCCTGACGTAGCAGCACCAATACTAGAGGCAACATTCTTTAACGAAGTATATTGATACCGGTCATTTAGGTACGAAAATATAAGCCGGCAAGCAGTAGTAGAAAATTTAAACTTATCCCTTAACTTACAAAGCAAAAAATAATGATCAATACGATCGAAAGCCTTACTTAGGTCTAAAGAAACCATTATACAATGCTTACGTCCATTTAGGTACATTCTAACAGAATCTGTTAAAGAAAGCAACAATGAAGTGGATTTTTAAAAATCGAACACGATAGCGTTGGTTTAAAAATTAAATCCAATACAAATGTCTAACAAATGACAACTAGATGATATGTTAAGGGCTACAAATGCTTTCTTTTGTTTATTTTTAATTAAATTTAATTTATTACAAAATATGCAATTAGTTGAATAAAGCAAATATGCAACAAAAAATACAAATATCTAACAAATGACAACTAGATGATATCGCACTTGATCAACAAGATGGTATTAACTCAAAATTTTAAAATTTTCAGTAGAGTCAAAAAACTGTTTATGGCCACATTTTAACAGAATTTAAAAATTAAAACATATCATAATAAGCAAATTCCATTTGAATATATATATACATTGTTTTTGTTTTAAATTTTACCACTCATTGCAAAAAAAAAAATCAATTTTTTGAGTTAATACCATTTTTTTGAAATTTTATCGATTTAAATTTATAGAATAAAACAAATTTTATCAACAAAACAGTATCAACTCAAAATACAACCAAATATAAATAAAACAGTTTGATTATTTTTAACATAAATAAAGGCTCAAATCAAAATAATACCTTTTTTATGAAAATATACGATTCATTTCTATTTGAACTTTTGTATTAACCTTTTGTAGAAATAAAGGTAATCACTACATTATCATGAAAATGGTCTCAAAGTGGTTTTCGAGATGAAAGAGTAATCGGAATTCGTTGAAATTTTACAATAGTTAGTTGATTTCTTGAAAAAAAGTGATATTTAAAAAATTTTGAGTTAATACCCTCTTGTTGATCAAGTGCGATATGTTAAGGACTACAAATGCGTTCTTTTGTTTATTTTTAATTAATTTTTTTTTTTACAAAATATCCAATTAATTGAATAAAGCAAAATATGCAACAAAAAATTCCAAAATATGCATTTATACCAAAATATGCATTTATACCAAAATATGCATTTATACCAAAATATACATTTACACCAAAATATGCATTTATATCAAAATATACAGAAACAAATCGATGCCATTTTATTGCAAATTATTTGTTAAGGAGAAGTTTTTGGTCAGAAACGATTATAAGCTACTGACTACAAACATCCATTTGCATGAAAGTCGCTGCCCTGATAATAAGTAAAGGAATGTACCCAAATGTGGTCCTAAACCTGGCTATATATCATTTTTTTGTGGGAACTAATTTAAAAAAGTTATATAACATTTTTCAACACAACTGAAAAGGTCTATATTAGGCAACATTAGGTCCTACATTTAAAAACTCTCTAAACCAATATAAAATTGTTAGAAAATTAAGTCAAATCTACATAAATTTGTATTTTAATTAAAATTAATTTTATTTATTAAAACGTGTTATGTATCGTTTAAAGCTGCTTAATACTACATTTCCACAGAACGTGTTTTGGGCGTCTCTTGACGCCACAAAATATAAGTGTCTACTATAAAGTTAAATAAATCATTCCTATCTGCCTCTATAAATTCGGTCGTTTTAAGCTTATCTCAAATATTCCCTGGAACCTCATTGCTGAAAAATCTCTCACAATTAAGTTTTCTTATCTTCGTTATAACATACTTAAGCATGTTACGATATTTGCAATAAACTTTCCAACAATGAATGTTCCTCTTTTTAAGCCCTAAAAGCTAAATCTCTCAACTCCCTGGCATCACGATTTTTTTTGTTGTGAAACATGTTGAAAAATTGTGCAAAAAACCAATTAAAAAAGACTAAATCTTGGAAAACAATAAGAAAATATATTATAGGCTCACTTTAGGCAACATTATGAAAATTTGGTTTTTCACGATTTTGTTTTATTCATTATGTCTTTTGATAGAATCAATTATTTTTATTAAAATTGTTAATAAAATTCTTACCGTTTACAAAAATCCGGCTTGGATTGTTCTTTAAAACTTGTATGTCATTTACTTTTTATGTTTGCAAAAATTACACTTTACATTGCGTTTTTTTTCTAAAACGACACAATAAAACCAAGAAAAACGTGTGCATTCAAGTCGAAACGTTGTTAAAATATTGATGGCGGAAAATAAACTCAATGACAGTTGACAGCTTTGACATGAATAAACACGAAAAAAACTGAAGATCCACTTTAGGGAACAGGCCACAATTGGGGACATTCCCTTATAGATAAAGTTAATTCAAATTTAGGTAATTATTGCCGATGAGTCTAAACCATAGACCAATTACCAAGGACTCTTATTTATGACGTTACTCAGAACAATAACATTTCAAAATAGATAAACATGGACATGGATAACCTAAATATTCAGTACACCATTTGATTCACTTAATCTTACCAAATGTCCTTTACATTTTATTAAAGATTACATTTGAATGCAGTTTGAGTTCTTGCAATTACAATGCAAAATATTCAAAACTCTTATACATTTTCAATCAAAAATATTTCAGTGTGAAAATGTGTTATTTATGCCGACGTTTATTTTCTTATTAATTTTTGTAATTTCGTAAATTATTGTTTTGTATTTTGTCAAAATGGTCGAAAACACATTCAAGTATCAAACCCTTTATAATTAAACCATGGTTTACTCTTTTCTAAAGTAGTTTTGCCTCCCAAACCCGAAAATTGTGGAGCATTCTTTTTTAACCCTCTTACCCGAGAAAAAAATGGTTTATTGATCGATATTGCAGAGACGTCTTTAAAATATTTTTTTATGGATTTGAGTCCTTCATAATATTAACTCTTATTTGAGTAGTACATGTCAGAAAATGCGCTAGGGTATTTTAGAACCCCTTAAAATTTGTATTTTATTGGAATTGTAGTACTACATTGAGAATGCTCTAAAATTTTAACCCTTTGACGATCGAACTTAAACCGCTGAAGAGTTTTTGGCGAAACTTCCTGGAGACTTTAGCCTATGACTAAAATAAAAATTGTGCTGCTTTTGGCACTTTACTGCTCCCCCTGTCGAAGATATATAGTACTAGAGCTTAATCATTAATGGGCTGTCGCTCCTTAGTGGGTTAAGATTTTGTCTAAGTTTTAATTTTGTATTTTGCTTCAAGTTATGCCTAATTAAAAAACAATAACCATTTTTGTATAAACTTAAAACTGAATACGTATTTAATTAACATTATGAAAACTAAAAAAAAAAATCATAAAAAACAAAAAAATATTTTTTTTTGAGTTTGTGTTGACCTTTTAAGGCTCTGAGACTATATATATATATGTATATATGTATCGCTAAAAAGCCACATCTGTCTATTGTCGATCACAACAAATTTTGTTAAAATTGCCCTGAAGGTTTTCCTTAAATGGCAAAAAGTAAAAATGGAACATATATCAGCCGTTCGTCGTTATGCCGTAGGGTTAGGATATTAATAGCATGTTTATAATACGCATTTCAATACATAAATGGAAATCCATTAACTAGATAAATAGTAATATGGAAATCCATTAACTAGATAAATAGTAATATGAAAAATAGGCAAAGACTTGATATTTGATTCAAGGATTATATTTCGGAAGGATAGTTAAACTTAGGTTTTTAGTCTTCAGCTTCGTGTTAAGGAGGCCAAAATACTTTATAAAAGTGTTATTATAAGTCTGTTCTAAAACCTTACTGTATCCATATAAAATTTGAATTTCAATTTCAATAATTTAACACTTTTTTTTTTTTTTTGGACGCCCTAGTGGTCTTGCATTTCGTTTTTTAATTTTCGTGTGCCAGCTGATGAGCAGTTTAGCCAATATTTTGTGCCAAATAATAGTACTGTTTGTGACATCATTATCATCTCTGTTGTGCACTGAATGAACAAATGTATATATAATGAGGAGAATCTTTTTTCACAAGTGGAAAGGGAGGGAGTAAAAGGAAATCCTTTTTTTTTTCTTTTCAAAGTTTTCACTGGTATAGAGAGAAAATTTTATATTAAGGGACACAGTTATACTATAACAAGACAACTGAACGGGAATAGATATAAAAAATTAAATTGAAAATTTAGCAAAGTTTTGCGTTGTGATTGAAAATAAATTTTTATTTCTACAAAATTTATTTCCTATTTTAATTTATTTCTTTACAAAAGTTTCCGTTGGAGTGGAAGTTTTAATCAGAAGCAAAAATGACCAATTTAGAGAAGCAACATGAATTGGTTAAGACAAGTTTGGTACAATTTGTCAGTGGCCATACACCGGGTGCTGACTTTACAGTTGTCGATGAAATTGTTCTATCCTACATAATATCGATTTTGGAGGAGGCTTCGCAGGATCCCTGTTTTGATGTCGAGGGATTCGTTGAAATGATGAGTGCATATTTTGAGGATTTTTCATCGATTGACCAGGGTGTAATATGTGATTGGATATACAAGTTGGCAAATGAGTTGATTGAATTACAAAAGAATCAAGATAATCATCACCAGGCAGCTAATTTATCATTAAAGTATGTATGCTGCTGTGTATCATAAATGTATGGGAATTTATATGTATTTGTAAATTTTTCTTTTCTTAGCTCGCTTTCTTTGTCGGATATTATACCCGAATCGAAATTACGTGCTCGTAATTCTTCATCCTCCTCGGAAAAGGATGAATTTCCTTTAAATGAGAATGATAGTTATTTGCCAAATAATGGTTATGACTTTGATATGATTTATAATCAAGAGGCTAAAGTTTTGCAGGAAATGTTTCCGGATACACCATCCGTTGAGGTAAGTTGAAATTTAATTAAGTTTGTTAAAAAAAAAAAAAATAAATTACTTTAGTGAAGAAAACTGCTAAACGTTGAAAAGAATTATATACGATATTGCACTACTCAACAAATTTCAACATTTTGCAGAAGCTGTCTTTTGAAATATATATATTTTTTAATTCACTTAGGCCTAGTTTTTGTGATGTTAGTTAAACTTGGTTTAGTTAAACCAATCAAGAATTTTGTCTGTCATTTCCATGTTAATTAACAAAAAATTGTCAGAACTACTTCATCTTGTTTAGAATTATGGTTTTTATTATAATAAAACAAAATAAACCACATTTCAGAAGCAGTATTCCATTTAAAAACTTCATTAATCTAAGATAATCTATATCCTAAAAACCCGGCCTTAGGCACGCTGAATCCAAATCTGTAACATTTTTTTTCTCATTTGCAGTTTTTGAAATATCGCGGTTTTTATATTTACATTATTCCGCCAAATCATGAATTGTTTTTAAGAATACAAGTCCCCCTGTAAACATTTTAATATGGATTCTAATAAAATTATATCTCATTTGATAAGTTCCCATATATAAGCACATTCAAATTGATCCGAAAAATATGTCATCTACATATATCTATGTATCTAATTATATCAAATTATATATAATTTGATACAATTTTATCTGAGATTTGTCCATATCCGGGACATTAAATTATATCTAATTAGATATAACTATATATGATTTTCTAAAATTTTAGGCGATAGTCGGTATGCTTTTTGTGACCTGAAGTTATGCTTAAAAGTGTTTAAGTTTAAAATTAAAATTTCTAGAAATCAACAATTTTAAAGACCAAAATTGTTTTTAAATGAAACAACGAAATGATTTGAAATTATCAAGAACAAATTGAATGTTTGTTTTTTTTTATTTGAAATTATATTGATATTTTCTGAATTACAACTGCAAAAAGTGTAGTTTATACACATTAAAAAATTTTTAAATTTTTTGGTTGAAATAACCAAAATCGAACCATTTTTAATCGGTGTTTTCTACAAATTTATTTGACCAATAAAAAAAATTATCATTTAAGTAGGATATAATCTTCTCATTTTATTTCAATAAAAAAGATTTTTGAAATTTTATATAGTTTTGTCAAAAATTGCTTCAGAGCGCAATCGAAGAAAACTTATTCTGCACGAATATAATAAAAATAAAAGTTTGATAGCAAAAAATGTTAAATAAATATATTCAACGGTAAGAAAAATTATTAAAATCTTTAATGAACGGTTGTCGATTGAAAGAAAGCGTGGAAGTGGTAATGAGCAGGGCCAAAATTATCTAAGAGCAGCGGAAAAGGTAATAGAAGCTTTGAAAAGGAACTTAATATTTCAACTCGAGCAGTCGCGATTAAAATCAAGAAATCCCAAATTTTGTTCAGAATGTCAAAAAGAGTAATCGACTCAAGTGTTACAAAGTTCAGGTTCCAGACAGGAATGCAAAACAAAATTTATCAGCAAAAACACGCAGTCGACGACTTTACGAAAAACAATTAAAAAAATATGATTGCGTTATAATGGATGATGGAACATATTGTTTTGTAAACTTTCGGAACATTGCAGTACAAGACTTTTATACAGCATGTAGTCGTGGTGATGCTCCAGATTAATGTAAACAGAAAATTAAGTCCAAATTTCCTGGTTTGGCAAACAATTTGTACTTGTGGGAGAAAATCAAGTCCTTTCTTTACAACTGGTACAATAAATTATGAAATTCATAGAGAATAATGCTTAAAAAAGCATCTATTACCATTTGTAAGATCTCACACTACAAAACCATTATTTTGGCCTGACCTAGCCTGTTGTGATTATGAAAGAGCCACACATGAATGGTATAACAACAACAAAATCGACTTTGTACAAAAAGAAAAGAATACACCAAATTGTCCAGAACTACGTTCAATAGAAGAATATTGGTCAATTATCAAAGGAACTTTAAAGAAAACAGGAATGACAATGTCAACTGTAGAATAGTTCAAATCTAAATGGAATTTGACAGCCAGAAAAGTGGATGAAAGTCTCGTCTTCGGAAAAAACTGCGATGTTTTGCTTACCAATCGACTTTTAATTATTTTTTTTTTACATTTTGGTAGTTACTAGATTAGATTAGATCAGAAGGCACTATGCACCGCGACCAATGTAGGTCTTTTGTGCTGCCTAAGGTTACCTACAGATTCAAGCTACCTATAAAGCCAATTATCCTATTAGGCAAAATGTTCGCGATGTCGGAAGGCGAAATGAAGCGATCACCTAGAAACCTAAGTCTCCTATCACTAAGCCTGGGACATTCGCAGATAACATGCTCCGAGGTCTCAGACAGGATCTCGCAAAACCTATACAAATCCTAAACTAAAACGGTACAATTTTCAACTTCCTTGTAATACCAGTAAGATATCCTGATACATAAACCGATATAAGTATACTCAAATTAAAAATAATGTTGTGTAGATTTATATTATTTAAAAAAATGTCATGATCTAGTGGTTAAATTTCGAAAAATTAAGTAAAATAAAGGGTGGAAACGAAAAAAATTTACTACTTTCAATTGCGGATCGGGCAAAAGCTTCCATCGCTAGGGATGAAATTTAAATTTTCTTAAATTCTCTGATGATGATTACAGTAATAACATTTTAGGCATTAAAATATCCTTTTTTGTTTGGCAGAAAAAAACATAAAAATGAAGAACATTGGATTCGGACAGTTTTTTGGTTGAAATGGGATATTTTTAATAGAAATCGATGAAATAAAAACAGGTGTAATAAATTATATTAGTGGTACTTGACAGTTTTATAAAAAAATTAAATGCAGAACTACTTTGCTGTTACGTTAATTGTCTGGCTGTGAGGGAACTTTTTCATGCCAAAATTTAACGTTTTAAATCCAGTTTTAGCCAACGATTTTTAGAAAAGTTTTAAGACATGCATAAAGATACATGTTTATTAAAATTTAGATCATATACATTAAAAAAATATATGTCCCAAATCCACGGAGTTAGTAAAAGTGTCAGTCAAAAAGAGCGAACGAAAATTGTGTATTTCAAATAGTCATAATTTTGAAGTGTCCTTTAAACAGACAATAAAACCGACTTTTAATTAATGAAAAATTTCACTAAAAGGTGCATCTATTATCCTTGCCGTTCTGAAACACTAAAATGCAACATTTTTTTTTTATTTTTTATTTTATTAATTAATAATCATATAATTACAAATTATATACTTTTACCCTAACCGAGCACTAGCTACTATGGCCTTCGGCTCGTTGTAGCGAAAACAGACCAGTGCCTCTGGTGGGAATCGAACCCACGACCCCCGCACTAATAAGCCAGCACGCTACCAACTAGCCTACCGGGGCGCACAAAATGCAACATATTTATAACAAATGTGCTAGATTATGCATAAAGCTTCTGAATTTTCTAAAAACTGATTCGAAAAATTTTAATTATAAGTAACGTAACATTGATTTTTAAAGCGAAAATTCGGCACATTTAGCAACGAATCGTAAAAAAATGTATGGGCAAAAACTTTATAGTATTATGCTTAATTTGCGATATCAGATTTGTTTCTATTGTTTTTTTGTGTTAATAATATTATGATTTCAAAATAGTTTTTTTTTTGTCTTTTTCACCCTTAATACGAAAAACTGGGATGAATGATGTAAATATAAAAACTGCCTAATTTCAAAAATTTGTATTCGGGGTATATAGGAATATTAAATGAAAATGTGTTTCAAAGCCAGTTTTTTTGATGGCGTTGAGTAGTGGCATTAAAAGTGAACATTCCTAAGATAAAGAATTTAGTTTTCTGCTTAATATATCCCGGTATTTAAAACTAAGGGTAACACTGGTATCGTGTTTTTAAGGTAGTTAAATTATAAAACATTTCTCGGATACTATTTTATCTGATATTTGTACAACTTTATCAGGTAAGATCTAATCTAATGCAATTATACCCATTTCTGGGATAAAACTGTCTAAAGATCGTAGTAAATATTATTTCTTTTAACCGGGCTATTTCGTCAGCGCATCGCCAATTTTAAATAACTTGAAATTGAAATAATACTATTTAAAATTGTTTTTTTTTTCATTATTTTTCTTTTAGGTCAAATATTGTGTTGCTATAGCTAAAGGTGACATAGATAGTGCCACACAGGCTTTGTTGCATCGTCAAGAAACCGGACAGGGCTTGTCCGATAAGCCAAATAGTATTGCTGGACGTAAGAATATAGTGGTAAATGATACTGAACTTAAGAATCGTATCATAGCAAGGTAAGAGAAACACAATTTAACAATAAAAACTAAATTAGGTTTCCAACAACAAAATGGATACAAATAAAATGTATCCTCCACATCCATCTAGGTATTCCTATGTTGATAAAGATGCTAATAAGAAGGAATACAAGCCCATGGTGCCAAAAGTCGAACCCAAAAAGCTTGTGCGCTATAGAGATAATAAAATTGTCTCCCTTAAGGGCGAACGTTATACAGAAATTAAACACGACGAAGAAGCTGAGTTAAAAAAACCCAAAAAGCCAATTCAACCGTAACTAAAGTTGAAGAAAATCTATTACAAATATTTTATGAAAAAGTTAAAGCTCAATTGCAAAACAACAAAAACATCCTTAAATATTAATAAAAATACCGAAGAAGAAGGAAATGACGAAGAATTGCAGGATGTTAAAAATGACGAAGAGGAGAAAGAAGAAGAAATTGAAGAAGATAAAAAAGCAGTTGATATAAAAGATGAAATAATGACAAAATATCATTTAAATTTAAGTCACTTTAAAAGTATTATAAAACAAGAATTTTGTGTATCCTCCACTTATACTACAACTATCACACCCACTACTATAACTAACAATTTAAATAATCTCCTTAATATTTATTATCAAGCACATTTATTATTAGTAGCACCAATGCCACCCAAACCAACACCCACATCCAAAACACTACAATTTTACATTAATTGGAGCAGCAGCAACAACCTTATTGGAATGTTGTCAATGATACACATTTCAAATGCACTTTTGAATAAAATGACAAGTGGCAACAACATTAACACCATTAAACAAATAAGAATTTTCAATATACCACTAGAATCTCTAAAAGATTTAAAGCTTCCATATGCCATTAACAACATAACCACCACTAACATTAGCATTTCAACACCATTATTAGAAACCAATGAACCTTTACCAAAGTTTTTCAAATTTTCATTGATTAAAAAAAATTTCGCTATAATTGATAGCGCAATTTTTAAAGATTTTAACATTTCCGGCCGACTTTTTAAACGGTTTGTGATCATTTTTATTGTTAGTATAATTGATTTTATATTTATTATTAATTTGTATCTTCCATTATTAACAACATCATTATTAATCTATTGTTTATTGTTTCAATATCATTTGTTAATTTTAAATTTATTAAATGCAATATTAAAGACTTTTAAAACTAAATCATTATTTTCATTACCCGATATATTAAATTATGATCTTCAACCTGATGTTGCTAATAATAATTCCTATGAACATTTCTATGCAAATATTTTTGAAAATTTCTCTTCTAATGCATTTTTCTCTTCAAAATGCCGTTGGAAAACTTTAAATACTGTTATTTGTAATTTTTTATGAGTCAAATTCTCATTAATTAATATTAGTTGATTTTACAACTATCCTTTTGTGTTATTTAATCGCAAGTTATGACAAATTATTGATGTGTGTTTAAAATTTACAACAAAGAATTTAAATAATTTTAAGTATTTTCAACAACAACAACAACAACAACAACTTGAGTGTTTTAGAAAAGTTATAACGAATTTAAAATGGATAATATTTTTTAAATGTTTAATGTTGAAGGTTCCTAAAGAAGTACTAATAAGTAGCTGAAAAGAGGTTACATTTTCACCAATAGTAAATGATACAAATTGTACACTTTTAACTACTGAAAAATTTTATTGTGTCAATAATTGTATTTGTAATGCGGACATTATTCCCTTTGGAAGAAAACGAGCTATCAGGGCAAAATTTTTAAGCCATAAGAAAGCAATACTTCTAGAAGATAAATGGGCAATATCGATATGTAGTTTAATTATTATCTTGAGGACACAAAGTTAGTATCGCTAGATAAACTGGCCATCAGAGAAAACGTTCGACTCAGGCGATACTTTAAAAATGATACGAAAGTAACACATCTGGAAGATAATTCGATGACAACGCTAGATAATGAATTAAATGAAAACTATAATATAGAGCTAAATTATCATCTGGAAGATGAAATCTGTGGATTTTTGGCAAAACAATTTAAATTGACTTACAAGTTGTTCGGACAAAATTATTTTTCAAAAAACTTCTCTTTGACTACACCATTTTTAATTAAAATTGAGGAAATTCTAAGTTTAATTGAGATTTTTTAAATAAAATTGAGAAAATTCCAAATGAAATTGCGATTTTACATTTGAAATTAAAAAATAGCAAATCCATTTTAAATTGAGAAAATTTCAAATAAAATTAGGACTTTTATTTAAAACTGAGGAAATTCTAAATGAAATAAAGATTTTCTATTTATTATTGAGAAAATTCCATTTAAAATTGGGAAAGTTGTGATTTTCTATTTAAAACTGGAAACAATTTAATTGAAATTGTATTTTTTCTTTCCCAGCCAGCATAATTTGGATACTTTTTTGAGAGTTCTAATTCTATGCGTCAAAAATTAATCAAATAAAACACATATTTTTAAAATTTCAAATTTTCTTTGTCAAAAATTTCTATTTTTTTGAATGAAAATATGATCCTTTCAAAAAGAATCATAAAAGACACAATAACTTGAAGTAAATTGTTAAATCCAAAAACTGGTTCAGAATTGACTCAGAAATGTTATTAAATTTGAATATTTTGTGAAAAATTCAAAACAGGCTCCAAAAAAACGACTGATTTTTAAGATTAGAAATGAAATTCAAATGAATTCCAGAATTTTTAATTTGAATTTAAAATTTCCATTTGAATATTGAAAATTGAGAATGTAAATTTTAATTTGGAATTTTTTATATGAGTTTGAGAGTAATAAATACAATAACTCAATTTCACCTTATGATTACGTCATAAAGTATTATGGTCGTAGACCCGATTTCCAGTTTGACGGTCATATCCGAAAACTTTTGGAACATAAACCCACTTCCGGATATTGCTATATTCATGTCACCTTTCAAGACATAAAACTCATTTCCGTAGTGGTTTTTTTTTTATTACAAATGCAAAATCTCGATTTCAAATGAAAATTCTCAAACTCTTTATTAACTTTTTCTCAACTTCGTTTGTAATGATCTCAATTTCAAATATTATCACAATTTCATTTGTAATTCTCTCATTTTCATTTCCAATTTTCAAAACTTCAATAAAAAATAGCAATTTCAAAATCAATTTTCCCAATTTATATCTAGAAAATCATAATTTTCTTTGGATTTTTTTCCCCAATTTCGAATGAAAAATTTCAAATTCATTTAAAAGCTCCATTAAAAAAAATTTCAGTTAAATAATTTCTTTTAAATTTTTCCATTTTTATCTAGAAAATCACAATTTTTTTTTGAAAATTTTCCCAATTTTAAATGAAATATGTTAATTTCGGTTAAAAATTCCAATTTTAATTAAATTTTTCTCAAATTGAAATAAAAAATCTGATTTTATTTTAAATTTTCCCAATTTAAATGGAAAACCTTCATTTTATTTGGAAATATCTTAATTTCTTATGGAATTTTCTAATTGAAAATCCCAAATTCTTTTGAAATTTTGTCAATTTTAAATGAAAATCTGAATTTCATTTAGAATTTTCCCGACTTCATTCGAAAAGCTTTCCAAATTCTTTTGAAATTTTGTCAATTTTAAATGAAAATCTGAATTTCATTTAGAATATTCTCGACTTCATTCGAAGAGCTGTCTATTTAAATTCGAAATGGTGTAGTTTATTTATTAATTCGAGCATCTGATTTGACGTATTTTGCCAGAGCATCCAACTTTTGATGCATTAGTCTTCTCATATAAAATTCTATACACCGTAATGTGTGCGAAACCAAAGTCCATCTTGAACCCACAGATTGTGGTTTTAGGCCTGGAAGATCTACCAAGGACCAAATATTAACACAAAGTAACATTTTACAAAATACGGTCAAACAGCCAATAGGAACTCACCATCTCTTCGTCTATTTTAGTGCCGTTTACATACTTTCTCCTGTGAATATAGGAAAGAACCTTTTTGAACCGTTTAATTCAGGAAGTGGTTTTAGACATGGTGACCAGCTAGTATTCTTTTCAACATCTTGCTAGATAAAATGATCAAAAAACGCTTTTCTTTATTACGGGATGAGAATAACTGAAATCTTTGAGTAAAATCGAAAATAAGAGTACCGACCACTGATCCTAAATATTTGGGCCACGTCGATTTTAATGTTTTTTTTTTTACTTATGGGCCAGATTTATTGCGAACATTTTTGCATGTTTTAACGAAGTTTTTTATACATAAAATCTTAAAAATAAGATATTTTCTAATCATTTTTTATGATAAATACTGATGAGACCTTCAACAACCTTTAGGTATCAAACATTTAGGTATCAGCATAATGTATAAGGATAACCTATGAGTTCATCTTTAAGTATAATAAACAGCTTAAAAAATTACGTGTACCAAAATTCTGCAAAAAAGTTAATATTTTTAAAATATTAATATAATTTAAAAACAGCTTTTATTACAGTAAACGTCTACAAAAGATTTCCACATTTTATTTTTAAAATGTTCACATATTTGTATGAATTTTAAAATAAAATTTGATATTTTCTAGACATTCACTTCAATGTAAGGAACATTTTTGTTAAACTAACTTTCAGAAATATTAACTTTTTTGGCTAAATTTCGGTACACGTAATTTTTTAAGCTGTTTACATATTATATTAAAATATGAACTCATTGGTCATCATCATTCCTCCCTATGCTGTCATATAAATTCTATACAAATTTCGCCTTTTTCCCATAAACTACAATTTCGGTTTGTTTATTTTCTACACAAAATAATTATTCGGATTTGTCTTTTTGCTTATGCCCAAAAGTGCTTTGATCCTTTGCGAAATGGGATGATAAATTGTGCAAAAGTAGTAAAATATAGTGAAATACAGCGGATGTACTTGTTAAAACAATCTGGCCATAATTAAAAAAAAAAAAAATGGAATTGAAAAAATTAAAATCAGAGTGGGCGAAATATTTATTTTTATTTTTCGAGTTGCGCAGTGTATTTGTTTATATTTTAGCGCTTTCATTAAAAATCTGGCGACTAATTGTGAATTAGAATACTGCAGTATTCAAGACTATTGTATAAGCTTTCCAACAATACACAGTTTGTTTAGATCTGATTAGTAATACCCTGATTTATGATATGTAATTTAAAAGAAGACTGATTTCGCTACTTTCATAATAAAAGCCACGCCAAAATTAAAAAAACGAACAATACTCTTAAAATCTCTACATTTTTATGAACATTTTGCAATTTGTGAACATATTTTCTACATTTTTGTGAACATTTTGCAATTTTTTGGTAGCTATTAAGGTCTTATTTTGCCTTTTAACCCTCTAATCGGCCATAAGTGCGCCAAATGAGTTTTTTTTTTAATAAAAATTTAAGCTAATTTGATAGAAAACTAAATTTATAAAAATATTTTGTGAAGCAATTTTTTGTGTGCATGGCACGGGTTGGAAGCAAGAAAGCGTTGAAGTTAACAATTCGTAAAATTGCAAAAAAATAATATTTTGAAATGAACACAATTTTCAAAAATCTTGAAAAAATATTTATGTTGACTAGAAACCGTTGATACTAAACACAAAGTAAGACTGAAGCTTAAGCTATTAAAAAAAGTTCTAACTTTGGTCCAAGGACATAGTGGACATACCAAAAGGGTACCTGTAATGGACATTGCCTTAACTTGAACACGTATGGACGGATTTTTATGAAATTTGGCAGAAAAATTATATTAAGTAGTACTAGCAAAGAGTTTAAGTTAAATCAATATATGTGGAAGATTAGGTGCGTTTTCGTTCAATTTCGCGTTTTTCGAAAAACGAAAATCGCCATATATTCTTTAGTAAAAGCAGTAATTGTAATTGATTTTTCTGTATTAGTTTTTGATATTCGCTTTAAACCTATTTTGGACCATATCGCCCAAAATAGTCAGCGAAAAAATTTTGGTAGAAGAACATATTGTTTATTTTTCGTGCCAAACAAGTGGTATACATTTTATTTCAAAAGAAGCTTCGGTCGGTTTAAGGGTTAAAAATAAAGCAAACAAATACAAAATCATAAAAAAAACCTTGATTGATTCCATTGTATTGTCTGTCACTGTACTTTATGTGAATTTTTAATCTAACATACTATCATTTATTCAAAATACTGACGCATTCTGTGCTACAGATTGAATTTTAAAATAAAAAATAGTATATTACAAAAAAATATAGTTCAAAGGAGAAATAAACAAAACCTAATCATTACAGATCAGACCTAAACCTATTTTGGACCATATCGCCCAAAATAGACATCGTGCCAAACAAGTGGTATACATTTTATTTAAAAAAAAACTTAGGCCAGTTTGGGGGTTAAAAATAAAGCCCACAAATAGAAAATCTTAAAACAGAAACCTTGATTGATTCTATTGTATTGTCTGTCACTGTACTTTATGTGCATTTTTAATCTAACATATTATCATTTATTCAAAATACTGACGCATTCTGTGCTACAGATTGAATTTAAAAAAAAAAAAATAGAATATTACAAAAAATATAGTTCAAAGGAGAAATAAACAAAATCTAATCACTACAGATCAGATTGTGTTCCAGTATTGGGAATAGGTTAATTCTAACATTTGTATAGGATACAAAAACCTAGTTTATGTAGTAGCTTTTTTTTTCAACAACACTCAAGGATATTTTTAAGCTAAAATATGTGATCAAAATGTTGTTGAAAAACACACACACACAAACGATTTAAAGAAAACAGGAGCTCAAATAGACTTATGAATCTGTAATAATGATATCAATAATAACTATTTTTTAAGTTTTTTTAGGTTATTTTTCTAAAGTAAATTAAATTATATATTTTTTAAATGAAATTAAATTGCTTATAAAGAATTTAAAACAAAATTAAGTTTATTTAATTTTTTTTTAAAAACAAACGATTTTAAATCGTTTAAAAAAAAAAGACAACCCCAAAACAAAAATCAACTATTAATTAATTATTTAAAAATTTTAAATTTCAAAAATGTAAAATCAATTATACGATAATTGAAAATTTTAGTCAAAACTTTGCTAAAACGAAATATCAAGAGATTGAGTAACTTGAAATAAGTTTGAAATAAATCTCTATCTAACGTTTTAATGAAAAAAAAAAACAAACTCTAGTCCTAGTCTTAAAAGACAACAATTCATAGACCAAAAAAAAAAAACAAAAATGTTATTTTAAGCAAAACAAGAAAAATTACTTTGGTGATGGTAAAGGTTTTTATTTCAAAATAAACAAATAAAACTAATAATGGTGCTTCTAGTTAAAAAATACATCCATACATATATTCATTCAAAAAATATTATAAACAAATTCTCAACAGCCAGATGAATAAAAAAAAGCTTCAGTGAAATTGAAAATTCCTATTAAAAATAATCAAATATTAATTGAAAATCGAAAGAAATAAAAAAAAAAAAAATAAATACCACAAAAGTGCATAAAACTTGACACATCTCACCCACTATACTAACTACTTCTTCTCAACTTATACTAACACAACTCACCACAATACAACAAACACACATTTTTTTAATTTTATTGTTAATGTAATTGTTTGAATTTTATGTTCATCAAGATCAAAAGATTTTTTTAATTTATAAACATCATTATATTTTATTTATTAGTGTTGCCATAATTATAAGTTTTATCTTAGAAATTAATAAGATACCGATTTAATGATGCAAAGAAACAAATTATAATATTTCGGAAGTATTTAAAATTTTTGTTAAATGTTGAAATTTAAGACATTATGTCGAAAATCTTATTAACTTAGCATACATTTTGTACTGCTGTTCGCGCTGCACCCCCTTTCGGAGAAATATAGTAGTAAAGCTATAATGGACTACAGCTCCCAAAATGGGAAACACAAAATTATTATTTTGAATATTGTCTTAAATTATGCCTAATCCAAAAATAATAACCATTTTAGTATAAAGTTAAAACTGAATTTTTTAAATTAAAAAAACAAAAAAGAAAAACGTAAAAAAACATAATTTTTTTTTTTTACTTTGTTTTGACCTTGCAAGGCTCGAAGATCGTCCTACAGGCTTTCCTAAAACAGCAAAAAGTAAAAATGTGGCATATATTAACTATTGGTCGTCAAAGGGTTAAGCCCTTAACCCTAATAAGTTTGTGGTAACTTGACGAAAAAAGTTCCGATATAGTCATATATGATTATATATGTATAATCATATATGACTATCTATAATATCCCGATATAATCATATATGATTATATATAATATCCCATATAACTAAACATCACATCACATCTGATCCGAAAAATGGCATACATAGACTGATCTCATTCATGGTATTTCTTGGGATCTAATTTCATATAATTTGATCCGAAAAATTTTTCTATCGAATATGATCAAATTATATATAAATTGATACAATTTTATCGAATAAGTTTTTAAATTAAAAATTAAAAAAAAAAATTGAAAATGTTTTTAAATCATTTATAAAACGTACACAGAAATAAATTACAAAATTCTGCCAACACCCTTTTGTTGATTTTTTTGTAATTTTGAATCTTTGTTTTTGAAGAATTTTTTTAATTTTTTTTTAAATGCTTTTAAATTGTAGTTTTTCATATCAACACATTCCTGAAAGGGTCAAATAATAAATTTGAAAACAAAAACTCTATAGATTATTTGTTAGGACAATATCCTAATAAAGAAATATAGAGTATGGCCTCGAACTTGAATAATTTTCATTTTCATTGCACAATTAAAGGTCGAAAAAAACATAATTTTTATTTTTAATAAAAATTATATGAAACTTAATTCTCAATTTATGTTTATCAAAAATCGACAAAGTAATTCGGAATAACAGCTTAACTCAAGTTAGGAAAAAAAAAATTTTTCTTTGGTTTTGCGGAATATCGACTTAAGTTGATTTAGGCAATAATGAAAAAATAATGTTTCTATTGTAATCTTAAAATGAGTTAGGCGGCTATGCCAAACCAAAAAAGTAGAATATAAAACACTTAACTTGAAAAATTATGAGTTAGACTGTTATCATTTAGAAAAATAACTTAAGCTTTTAGTTTTTTGGGGGTTAATTAATTGCCGTCCTGGAAAAGATACACGCACACATGAAAAATTGACAGCAACTAGATTTAGACACGCATGTTACTAAAAACTCAATTTTATCCTAACTCGAGTTAGACCGTTATTGTTTGTGCCCACTGATATATCTTCAAAGTTTGGTTAAAAAAGCGCCCAGCGGACCTATGACATGTCCTTAATATGGTAAAATAACAAAAAAAAAAATATATTTTTAACTGTTAAAAAACAACTAAGAAATGCAGTAAAAATAGCTAAAAATAACTGGAAAAATGGAAATTCGTAAAAACAACACCATTTCTAATTGAAATTGAGAGTTTTCCGAATGAAGTTGGGAAAATTCTAAATTAAATTAAGATTTTTCATTTCAAATTGAAAAAACTTCAAAAAAAAATTAAGATTTCTTATTTCAAATTGAGAACATTCAAAAAAAGTTGGGATTTTCCATTTAAAATATAGAAAATTCCCTAAGAAATTCAGATTTTCCATATTAAATTTAGAAATTTTCCAAATAAAATTGAAAACTAGAAATGAAATTGAGAAAATTAAAAAAGAAAATAGGATTATAATATCGGAAACTGAGTTTCTTACAAATGAAGTCGAATAAAATTTAAATAAACCAGATTTTGAGAATTTTCATTCAAAATTTATTTTTTTTAAACTAACAAGGTAGTTAAACCGACACGGACAAGTGCCTTTTAGGTTAGGTCAAAATTTTTCAACAATTTTCGGACTGCAGCCAAAGCCCGGTATAACGAATACTCGGTATAACGAAAACGTAATATAACTAATGAACGAATTGTTGGCTTGACTACATTATATAACGAATTTTTCTGAAAATTTATAATCGATGTAACGAACAGTTGGTAAAAATATGTAAAAATTTAAAAAAAGAAAAATTAAAAAACCGTGAGTAGAAAACAATTTTTTGGTGGTGAACGTTTTAATTATTGCGTGTACAGTTTTGTTTTTTTATTTTCAATAAACTCAGCATTTGGAGAAATGTCAAATGAGCAATCGATTTAGTACAAAAACTTTTGCGATATAACGAATATTTCGATATAACGAATGCGCCTGACAATATATCATTCATTATACCTGGCTTTGATTGTATTTCATTTTAAAGGCTTCATTACTCGATCGGCCTCTGTTTTACATACTGAAAAAATGGTGACGGGTTTGCGTAAAGTAAATTCTGTTTAACATAGAACACTGATTCTGTTTTGTGTCTAACAAAATAGTTGTTTTGACCAATCTGAAATTTCTGAAGTACAAAATGGGGAGATTTAACTTTCATAAAAAAATATCGTATTGATCCATAATGCCGATCTATATATTATTTTGTATAACAAGGACGTGTGAAGTTTGCTGTTTATTTCTGCTCTTGAAAAAATCTTCGACTTGAAAATTTTGCGAATGAAAAATTTGATTTTCTTCCTCGGTAAATGTTGTTTTTTGATTACCTAGCGTTTTAAATTTATTATATGTTCCAACTTCATTTTAATAAAAAGCAAACATTTTTAGATTTAACATTATTATTTAAAATTAATATTTATATGTTTTATAAATGAATTACAAGTAGTTCTTAATTGGATTAAAAAAAAAAAATTACTGATCTCTAAAACATTTTAAATTTTTAGATAAAATTGTATCAAATTATATATAATTTGATCATATTTGATAGACCCAATTTGCAGATCAAACTATATGAGATTAGATCCCATGAAATACCATGATATCAGCTTATGTATGCCATTTTTCGGATCAGACGAGATGTGATGTTTACTATATATAATCATACTATATATAATCATATATGATTATATCGGAACCTTTTTCGACGGATTTCCAGTCCATTGATTTATGTTTAAATTTTCATTAATATTGGGAATGTGAAACAAAATAGAAGTGCGGATTTCCAAAGAATTTTATGAAGTTATATCAAATTTGATCAAATTATATAATTTGATAAAAAATTAGTTAGACCCATTTTTCGGATGAAATTATATCAAATGAGATTACATGGGATCTCATGAGATAAGGTTATGTATGCCATTTCACTGATCAGCTGTGATTTAATGTGATAATGAATTGTATATATGACTATATACGATATATATACCTATATCATCGGGTTTTCATAGAAAAATACTGATTACTATAAAAAGAACTTTCATGAATTTGCAGCCAAACTTTTTTGAGTTTAGGAATTATATGTTTTCTTCCGATTCTGAAACCGTTTAAGTATAATTTCTGAAAAAAAACGGCTTTGCTCGAAAGAATTTTTCTAATAAGAAACCGTGAGAATCTTAATGCTTTCTGCCACCGAAGAAGAACCTATTACTAAAAATACAATAAGGTTTTTCATAAAGAAAATAAAAATAGTTGCCAGCCCTAAAACCACAATTTTTCTACTTACAGTAATGGCCAAGAATTGTGGCTCCAGTTCGTAGTTATAACCTGGAAATAAACATAAAAATAGAAAATAAGTAAGATTTATGAACATTTTTTCTTTTTAAATTTCTAAACAAAATATCATATAAAACGAGTATTGCAATATCTTCCCTAAATTTGTATAGGATTGTTAATAATTCTAATAAAGCGTTTAAAGATTTTAGTAAATATTTATGGCAACACTGATACACATCACCTTAGTTTTTTAATTCCACCTTAGGTTTTAGTTCGGTTTAAGAATTTTTCTCTAATTTATTAAGATTTAAGAAACAGGAAAAACAAATATTTTGTAATAATATTTTGAGGCAGCCATTTTTTTTTATTTAAGTTATTTTTCAAATTTTTTTACATTTAATAACCCCTTCAGAAAGTTCATGACGACGTACTGATTTTGGTTAAGGGGTATTATAAATATATATTATTTAGATTTTAACATAAATTGGATTTTAAACAAATAGTTACACATATTAAAAGTTTTGTAATTTTTCTCAGTGATTTTATATAAATACTAGAGTTCGTCACGAAAATTTGATTTTGAGATATCAGCACTTTTTTTACGGGTTTTGCATCAATACAAAAATGGCGTTATTATTTTTTTTTAAATTTTAACTCCTTCCAAATGCGCGCGGTGGCCAAAAACGCTGATTTAGGGTCCCTTTTATTACAGAGTAAAAAGGGGGATGTATTTATATGAAATTTGAACTCGACATTCGATTCTATGCCAATAATTGTTAAAAAAAACTTTTTCCCCAGTTTAGACAATAGAGTGGACGGACAACTCTCTTTTTTCAAAAACGTTTAAAAATATTTTTTTTTATCACACAATAAAAATGTATTGTCAACTAAAAATAATGGTACAAACATTTTCGATACCCAGCAAAACCACACATTACCAAATCATGGGTAAGGTAATGTATCGCCAAAGGGCTTCATGCATTACTTTACACGTTACTTCACTGATGAATTTAACAGGCGATGAGCCTCAAAGTAACTCATTGCCTTGTAGGGGGCAAAGTAACTGGATACTTATATGGTTACATAGTGGGAAAAAGTAATGTGTCTATAAATAGATTTTCATAAAAAAAATGCAAAAAAATTTTTTTTACAGATATTTTTTTTTTAATTAAATAAATAACTTTTTTTTATTAAATAAATAACTTGATCATGCTGGGATTCGAACCTGGGGTCTCTGGTATTTAACAATTAGTTAGGCGAGAACTCTACCAACTGGGCTATCGATACATACAATATTTTATTGCTTAACATGTAGATGAGTTGTTGTGCTTCGTGTTTTCGTTCGTGATATCAAAACTATACACGTTACCATTATGCTTACAAAAAATCACAATGTAATGTGTCTATAAATAGATTTTCAAAAATATATATTAATTATTACTTTACGTTTATAATTCATGCATTATGTAATTGATGATCGGTAAGTCATTATTTTATGTTTTGAAGTATTGTAAAATGTAATGAGGTCTCCTTACAAGGTAATCCATGAGTGTTCAATTATCGGTAACTCATTACTTCTTGTTGGAAAATAATGATACAGGTAAGGAGTACACATTACAAGGTAATGCATTACTTTATCGCACCCACTACCAAAGTTTTGCTGGGTATCAATCAATAAAAGGTATCAAATTTGTAAAAAAAAAATAAACATATTTTTAGCACACACAATGAAAAAGTATTTCTGAAAGGGTCAAATAATAAATTTGAAAACAAAAAACTATAGATTATTTGTTAGGACAATATCCTAATGAAGCAATATAGAGTATGGCCTCGAACTTGAGTAATTTTCATTTTTTTTAATAAAAATTATAACAAACTTGTATTTTGCGCTACGCAATATTCCAGAAACATTTTCGATGTATCGAGGCCCGTTAAAAAATTGTTAATCAATAAAATATTGCATTAAAGTAAAGACAACATATTAAAAACTTAATAACTTTTAACTGAGTTACCATAAAAAAGAAATTATAAGTTTTTTAAAAAAAATTAGATTTGTTCCGACCACTCTATTTCTTAAATGATGAAATTTAAAAACGGGAAAAAAAATTTTTTTTTAATAATTTTTGATGTAGAATCGAAAGGTGAATTAAAATTTCATACAAATACAGCTCTTTTTGCTCTGTAGGAAAAGGGACCTTACACTGAGAGAATTATCTGCATGATATCAATAAATTTTTGCATTAGATCTATGAAATGCCAATAGAACTCTTCCATTAAAACTTTTCTTTAAATAATGCAGTTTTTCATAAAATTTAATGAAATATTTTATTTATTAAAAATTTCACACAACTCATTAAAAATAAAAGCTGTGAAGCTTTTTCATAAAGTTTAACAAAATTTTCATTCACATTATGAAGAAAACTTCATAAGTTTAGTGAAAAAGTTTTATTAAAACTCGTCTAAGAAATTCTCCATTTGTAAATCAGCAATTTTGGCCGACGCGCGCATTTGGAAGTAGTTGGAATTAAAAAAAAAAAAATTATAACGCCATTGTATTTATTGATGCCAAAAAAATTTTAAAAAGTGATGATATCCCAAAAACAAAGAAACTTTATGACAAACTCTGATAAGACATTAATACAATTTTGTTGTAATTTCATAAAATTTTAATAATTTATTCAAATTTTAATTAACCTTATTATTTTAATTTTGATATTATTTTTTATAAATTTATTTTATTTTTATTTTTTAATTTGTGATATTAGCTTAACAATTTACAATTTTTTTCCAAAACAAAAAGAAAATAAAACAACTCGAATACCAACAAAATATAATACCAGATCATTTTTTAAAAAATACATCTTTTAAGAAAAATTTAATAAAATACTTCAAAAAATAAAACTATCAATATCAAATATATTAATAAATGGATATTAAAATAAATATTAAAAAATATGCCAAATTGTTTTATTTTTAAAAGTTTTAAAGTTAAAGGCAGTGTAAATCAGTTAGTTTTTTTAAAAACTTTAAAATTTTGGATTAAAATAATTCAGTTTTAGTTTTTGCAGTTGATTTTTGTAGATTCCAGTAAAAAAATTTAATCTGGTGTGTGTTTTTCTCAGTCTTTATTTCTCAGTGTATAATTGTTACTACACCCAAAAAAGTTTTACAGTAGAATCTACTAAAAATGATAGTTACAACAACTGCATTTGCAGTTAAAAAGGCGACAAAGGTAAATAACTTTAAAATAACTAAAAACGTAGTTGATTTTATTTAGATTTTTGTGATTTTATTGACCGATTTTATTTTGTTTGTAAGCTATGTTTATAATTTGTTTGTAAGCTATTTCCTTTGGGCTATGTTGGTCAATTGAACAGTTCATGCGAATAAAGACGAATAGACCATTTGTAGAATTTTACAGGGGACAATAAAAACGCAGGAAACGGTTAAAAAATAATATTTTTGACAACTTTTTGGTATTAGCTTAAAGATTTAAGTCACATCTACCTATATACAAAATTTTAGTAAGGTATTCGAAAGAGAACTTGCCAAAAATTGGACTTCAATTTTTGCTTAAATGGAAAAAGGGCGAATATCCAAAAAAATGTATTGAAAATTGAATAAAAATGTGTTATTTTGCAGCAGATTTTGACTACATTTTCATGAGACTTGGTATTTGTTTGTAACACTTTAAGGACTTCAAGGATACACTTTTTAAGGAAAAAAAAAAATTTTTTGTTAATTTTTTTTTTAATATTCCTGCCATTTGATGCAGTAGTAATTCTTTATGACACTAAAAACATTTTTAGGAATTATAATATTAACCCTTGACTGCATATTACGACGTAACATAAAAGGACATGAAAAAATTTTTGTTTTTTATTCCTGACATTGGATGCAGTATTAACACTAAATGACACAAAATTAATTTTTAAGAATTATAATATTGTTTTTTTTTTGTGTACAATTTCAAATTTTAGCTAATATCAATTTTAAACTCGCAGCTAAATAATTTTTATATAATATTTTGTTAAGGATGGATATTCCCCCTTTTTGCTTTCCACACTTTAAAAGTCTTATAACTCAAGAACGGTAAAATTTTTTGCCAATATAATAATAAGTGTGGTTTGTTGTTCCTCGTAATGTTCTTTTAACACATTGTTACCGAAAGTAAAATTTTTGTATGTTTTTGTGTTGTATTTAATCAAAATTGTCCGTTAGTTCACTCCCAATTTAAACAAAAATATAAAAATATACGAATTATTGCACTTTCAAAGTCATTTTTTTAGCCTTAAAAGTCAAAATTTCCCCAAAATTTCTGCATAATAAAATGCATTTATGCAAAAAAACGTGTTTGCGAAAAAGTGGTCTATTCGTCCTTATTCGCATGAACTGTTCAATTGTCTGATAATTAAATTAAAATAAAAAAACAATTTCTTTAATTTTCCACTCGATGTTTCTTTGGCTTATTTCCAATTTCTTCACGAGTTATTTATGTTGAAACTGTTGAAAAGCAACTAACAAATGCTGAAAAAAAAAACAACTAACAATTTAGAAACAACTGTAAAAATTGGTAAAAACTGCTGTTTTATCGTTATTTTAAAAATATATAAAAATATTTTTTAATAAAAAAAATAGTTTTTTCTTTTACACTTAACCCATTGTTCGCTCTTCAGATCGAAATTTTCAAATAAAAATATAAATTGAGGAGGCTATAACTCTAGTTTCATTAATTTTCTTGCAAGAATAAACAGTCATTTGAAATTCGCCAAGTCAACCAATATTAGTTTACGCAAGTACGCGGGTCAAATTAATTTTTTTTTGTGAATCTTTTTTCGAAAATATTAATTTCATAATAACAAAACAGAATTTTTAAAAAAAATGGCAGGAAACTTTATGCATTAATGGGTTAAAATAAAATGCAAAGTCAAAATTCCAACTGTACAATGACATTTTGTAATTATTATTTGCAAAATCTATGCATATCAATAATAACAAATATAAACTAAACGAGAATTTTTAAAAACTCGTCATAGTCTTTTATTTTTAAATATGTTACTAACACACATTAACTGTTTTCTGCAAAATAACAGTTTTGGTAGTTGTTTATTAAAATACGAAAATAACTGATTCAAACAATTGTTTGTAGTTTTTTAAATAACTGTCATAATAGTTGTTTTGTATTATTTCATAGGAAAACAACTGTAATTACAGGTAAAAACGACTGCTACTGATTACTACACAAACAACTGTCATACAGTAACCGTAAAACTTTTTTGAGTGCACTGTTATTTAGCTGATTATTTAACTTATTTCACCAGTATTTAACTTATTTTTATCACTGGGGATTTTATTTTCTACTGGTTTACTTTTAAAATTAATATTGACTCTACTTTCTTATCTAGAAGGTGTCCCACATGTTTTTTTTATTTATTTTAAAATTTTAATACCAGGTACTAAATTAATTTTCAAACATGTTAGTAAATTACTTAATATGTTATCGTCGTTCGTTGGTCATATTCATTAAATTAACTTGCACATATCTTGATATTACCACCCTCAATCAAGTTACTTAAATGTTTGTATTGTGTGTAACCCTCCTTGGAAATACTCATGTTTTTTGCGAAAATTATTAGGTAAGTAAAAGAAAATTTAGCTTTATATTGATTGCCAATAAAAGTACGGAATACTAAAGTATTTAAAAATTTGGGTTTGATTCGAAGAAGCTAAACACCATATTGTCTATATGTACGAGGGGGGATCAATAAATCGAACTTCCCTCTTAGTTATATGAAATGCAACACTGCTCCCATCAAGTACCACCTGTTAAAAGACTACTGTCAAATTTTGAGCAAGTTCCGTCATTTACTTTGCGTTTAACAGCTGTTCAGAAGATACAACCTCGTGGATTTTTTTAAAAATGGAAAAAAGTGAATTTCGAGTGCTCATTAAACATTATTTTTTGCGAAAAAAAAAACCGTCAATCAAACCAAGGAAAAAATTGATAAATATTATGGGAATTCTGTACCATCGATTTCAATGGTAAAAAAGTGGTTTGCTGACTTTCGTTGTGGTCGCACAAGTACAAATGATGCTATGAGTTCTGGACGGCCAATTGAGGTCAAAACACCCGAAAAATGTCGATAAAATCCACGATATGGTGTTGGCCGATCGAAGAGTAAAAGTGCGTGAGATTGTTGATGCCATAGGCATTTCATATGGCAGTGTGGTTTTAATTTTAAATGATCAGTTGGGTTTAAAAAAGCTGTCTGCAAGATGGGTGCCGCGTTTGCTCTCAATTGTCCATAAACGTAATCGTGTGACAACTTCAAAGGATTGTCTGGAGGAGTTGTTTAACCGCAATTCGATTGAGTTTTTTCGGCGTTTTGAAACTGTGGATGAAACATGGATCCATTGCAACACTCCGGAGCCCAAGCAGCTGTCTAAACAATGGGTTTCTCCGGATGAATCGGCTCCGAAGAAGGCCAAGGTAAGTTTGTCGGCCAATAAGGTGATGGCAACAGTTTTTTGGGATGCATGCGGGATAATCGACATCGATTATCTTCAAAAGGGCAAAACAATAAACGGCGAATATTATGCCAACTTATTGGACCGATTTAACGAGGATTTAAAAAAAACGACCCCATATGGCCAAGAAAAAAGTTCTTTTTCATCAAGATATTTCACGGGTGCACACGTGTGCAGTCTTAATGGCAAAATTCCATGAATTGGGCTACGAATTGGTACCTCATCCCCCATATTCTCCGGATTTAGCCCCCAGTGACTGTTTCCTATTTCCAAACCTAAAGAAATGGCTCGGTGGAAAGAGATTTAGCTCCAACGATGAAATTATTGATCAAACAAATGCCTATTTTATGGACTTCGAAAAATCTAATTTTTTGGAAGGGATACAAAAATTGGAGAAACGTTGGACTAAGTGTATTGAGCTAAAAAAAGATTATATTGAAAAATAAATTTTTTTTGCGAAAAAAAAACTGCGTTTCATTCAAAAAGTCACGGACTTATTGATCCGCCCTCGTACATATGTATATTTGGTAGCAAAACTACACCGTTTTCACTTGTTATTCAGAGAATCACACATTAATTTCAAAAAATACCAATTGTAATATCAAAATAGCATTTGATTTTCATAAAATACCAAATGTAATTCAGAATTGTGCGCCCCGGTAGGCTAGTTGGTAGCGTGCTGGCTTATCAGTGCGGGGGTCGTGGGTTCGATTCCCACCAGAGGCACTGGTCTGTTTTCGCTACAACGCGCCGAAGGCCATAGTAGCTAGTGCTCGGTTAGGGTAATAGTATATAATTTGTAATTATATGATTATTAATTAATAAAAAAAAAAAAATTCAGAAACTACAATTGTAATTTCAAAATTGCATTTGTTGTTCAAAAAATATCATATGTATTCCAAAAATACGATATGTTATAAAAAAATCACATTTAATATTCAAACACAGAAAAAAGATTGGTTGGAATTCGGTCAAACCCATTAAAATTTATTTAATAGGACGTTATCTTATTAGGAATTACCTATAATCGATTATTAATAAAAAAAAAATACTGTAGTGACAATTAAAAATAGCCAAAAGGAACTAGAAAATAATCATATGATACAATTATTGGAATTTCCAATCAACTTTTCAAATAAAATTCGGTTTGTTATTGTGTACACTCAAAAAAAATAAGTTAGTAGAAAAGTTAGTAAAACGTCTAGTAAATCAGGTATACTATATGTCAGCAAAATTTTTCCTAAAATTATGTTTTCAGCTAAAATTTTAGTTATACTTATTCAGCACTTAACTGTTTAAAACTAATGTTTTACTAATATTTTACTAATGTTTTACTAATTTATTTTGCTAAAAAAAAATTAGCTGTTAAGCACATTAATAGTGTGGACGACAACCAGATTGAAAGATATATTCAGAGTCAAGTAGATGTCGAGGCATGTCAATATGTAGTAGAGACGAGGAAAATGATACAAAAAAGTTTAACTCTTGTAAGACATATAAAAAAATCGAACATGGAAGATTTTTGTATCTATTTTTCAAGCATAAAACAAAATTGTTGATAAAACAGCTTAAATTTTGTGTTGTCACCGGCTTGTGAAAAAAATTGTTTATTAATTCAATAGAAGACAAAATAAAATATTTAAATTTAATAAATATTAAATGGGTATTTCTAAACTAAATGTTTATAGAGATTAATAATCCAGTGTGATAAAATCGCAAACAAGTATACAGACGGGTATACAAACTAAAGCGAAAGACAAAGACACACATCTTAGGTAGATTTTTATAGTTCTTTTTCTTATTGCAAAAAGGGTATGTCATATTTTGTTATTTTTTTCGTTTCGTTTTTATAATTATATGCGGCATTTGCGTTCCTTTAAAATATAGCATAATTTAGACAACCATTAATGTAAGCAGTTGAAAAATAATTTAGTTTATCTTATATTTTTATATATTTTTAGATATTACATTAATTTTTGTCGGCAATGAGGGTGTATGAACACTTTTTTTATTTTGTAATGTATTGTAAATTATTTTTAAAAGAATAACAAATATATGTTTTATGATTTTCAGCAAATAAATTAAATAAGGTACAATTTTCCTACAAATTGTTTGAGTTTTTTTCAGTCTACTAATATTCAGCAAAAATTTTATTAGTTTAAGCAAGGTTTTTGTTTTTAATTTCTAGCGCGCTGATTTTCAGCAAACGATTTTGCTGGCATTAGCGATTTTTTTGCAAGCACCCTCTTGATTAAAATTTTGCTGACTCAGCAAAATTTTTTGCTGACTTCACTAACTTTATTTTTTTTGAGTGTACAATTCGTTTGCCAATATCAATAATGATTGGTATTGGCTTGTTTTTCTTAGGAAGTATTTAAATTCAAATTTAGCACCCAACATTGAGTGTTTGTGATGTACTGGGTAGAGCGGCAACCACCTAATTACTCCGAGTTCAAATTCCGGAAAAGACAAACGCAAAAGGTTTTTTTTTTTTAAATAAAATACTAAAATGTTCAAACCGCAAATAATTAAAAGAAAATGTTAATGTGATTGTGGCCAAATCAGTAGGACAGAGGAGACTATTCAACTGAAGGAAATGGCTCAATGCTTGAAAAATTAAAAAATTTATTTATGTAATGTAAAAATATTTAAGTGGACTATAATATTGAATGAGACATCTGAATATTAGCTTTCACGACTAAAAATATAATTTAATATCAAGAAAATCTAAATTTTGTAAATTTCAGACATGTTTTCATACAAAAATGGGGTAATACAAAAATACGAGTCTAATAACATAAAAAATTAACGCACTAATTTAAAGTCAATGCTTAAAAAAAACCAAAACAATACATTCAACTTTAAATGAGATGAGGGCTTTTTCTTTCAAAATAATGTTTAAAGTAGTTAGGGCATTTATTCGAATGACTATAAATCAGTTATTTGCCATCAAAACGTACTAAAATTTTAAAGAGCGGTGTATTTGAGAATGTTCTACGAGCATACGTTAAAAACTCGATTAAGAAAAAATTCGAGATATACCTTTTCTATATTAAGCCAACAATATATGTTTACAATGATTTAAATTTTCAAACCTGAACAAAGATTTTTAAAGTTTTAGATAGATATTACGTTTGAGACATGCAAACATACTTATAACACTGTGCAACAAATTTCGGGTCATGGCAGACATCCCGGACCATTCCAACGAAAAATAAAAGTAGACCATTAGTAGACTAAAACACCCAAAGGGTTTTGAAATTTTTGCTATTGTTTTGTTTTTATAGGCTTTTGAAGTTGACTCTTTTTTTTAGCATATTGTTGGTATTTTTTTTTACTATGGATGAAAATAAAAAGTTGAAATAGGTAAAAATTAAATGCAATAACAAAGAAAGCGCGGATGCTCATTTGCACACAGACTGTTTGGTAGCTTCTGTAGAAGGGTGGTGTTCAAAATGAGTTAAATCGGTCTTGCGCCTCAAAAGTTATGAGTGAAAATGTAAGGCAGCCTCAAAATGTTTCATACAAATTGGCGAATTTTACTAAATTACGTGACTTGTCCATTTTGTAACCAGATATATAGATTTAAATAGTGTTGAATATTCTCCTCAAGTACTTTTTTCACCAAATTTTTTTTTCACCTCAAACTTTTTTCACCTCGAAATATTTTTTCACCTCAAATTTTTTTTCACCTCCATTTTTGTTTACAGAGACATAGAGGTGAATAGTATTGAATATTTCACCTCGAATACTTTTTGCACCAAAATTATTCTTTTTTTGTTTAGGTTTTATTTGAAAAATAATTTTGATGAAAAAAGTATTTGAGGTAAAATATTACGAAATGTCCAACATTTCTTATAGTAAATAAAAATTGAAGTGAAAAAAAATTTCGAGGTGAAAAAAGTTCGAGGTTAAAAAAATATTTCGAGGTGAAAACTTGTTCCAAACATATATATGTTTACAGGCACACATAATTATTTTTGCAAGCAAATATGGTATATTAGAAACATGTTTTATTAACAGCATTTATACTTCAAGCAGGGCCATTTTTTCAGCGTGTAATAAATTCCTAAAACTTGGAACTACAAAACATGATCAAAAACTGAAAAAGTTGTCATTTAAGCTTTTTTGTTATCTCTCTAAAATTTGGAGCTAATATGGGGTGGTGTTTGTGACCCCCGTTTTCACGTGTTTTGGGTTTTGTTGCTTTGGTGAGAAAAATGTATGGGGCAACATCTAGAAATCTGCGTTTTGTTTTAGAGCACGTTCAACGAAAACGTAGCTTTATATAGTATAAGTAACACTATCATGAAAGCAAACTTAGCTATTATTTCTACACTCAAAGAAATACCCCTGTAAAGATAGAAATAAACCTGTAAAAATAGTTACACAAAATTAGTTAAAAATTATGTTGCAGATTACAAGATTTGCAATGTTACAATTAGCAGATTTTTTTTTGCTAAATATTAGTATGATAAACAGCAAAAATAAAACTGTTAAATTTACGAAATTTAGTTATATTCAAAATGAGTTTTAGTTAATTGAACATAGCAACTTACTCTGGTAAAATTAGCAAAAAATTTTACTAAACTGCAATATCAACAAAAAAATTTGCTATATTTATCTTAAATTTAGTTAAATGCACAGTTAAACAGTTAATTTTGCTAAAATTAATAGGAATTTTTTGTAATTTTCTTTGTCCCATATTTAGCAAATTTTTTGCTGATTTAGCAGATTAATTTGTTATTTTCTATGAGCTAAAGTTTAGCTCAAATATATCTAAATTTTTGTAGATTTAACAGATTTATTTTTACTTTTCTTATCTTACTAATATTTAGCAAAAAAAAATCTGCTTATTTAAAAGTTTCTCCTTCAACGTCATTTTGAACTAGTTTTTAGTAGTTTTAGCAAATATTTTTATTAATTTTCTCCATTAGAGTAAATACAGCTTGTCACCAAGGAGTCTGTCCAAGTAACTTATTCTAACATCCCGAGTAAAAAGAGTTATATTTTATGTTATATTATTTAACACAACTATATCTCGTTATATATTGCTTTGTATGGCACATTATATAAAAAAAATATAATTTTTGTTTTTCGAACAAATTTTATATTGCCCCATATATAAATGTATCATTTTGCTTGAGTTTGAGCGAACTTGCCACCGTTGGCATTACGTTGGTAATCCATAAAATTTGGTGCTTTTGAAAAAGCTTAAATTGAAATAATTTTGAGACATATGTATACTAAAATAAAACACTTTAAAAAGCTTCAATAGAGTTTGGTCTTTGTCCTATACATCATATTTAAATGTGTTAAATATAATAAAATATTAAAAAAATGTTTGTAATTGGTTGTAATATTGGCAAAAACAATGTTGGCAAAGAATTTTGCCAACAATTTTTAAGTTTTTTATTAAATACTCAGCATCAAGTGTATTTAATAATCGTTCTGCAATGTGTTCAAGAAAGAACCCGGAAATTTATTTCTGCTTAACTTGAAGTTACACTAATAGCCGTTTGTGAAGGTAAGCACGCTTTTGTAATAGAAACTAAATCGCGATATGCTGGAAAAATTCCACAATTATTTTCATTTATTCGCTTCCGCAATTCTGTTTACTGATTTTTAGTTAGTTTTAAAAATAGAGCAAATGCTTTTTTTGGAGTAAATTTATTTTCTTCAGTTGGTGTAGGCATACCACTAATTTTTCAATTATGCACTCAGGGAACATCTGCTGTAAATATTTGTAGTTGTTTGTCTCTGTTTTTAAGTGAAAAAAACAGTCATTTGTAGAAGAAATTTAATTTTTGACTACATATGTAGTTCATTTAAAAAAACAAACCACATCAAATTACGGTATTACGATTTTATATTCATTTTATACAGTAGTTTTTTTTATTTATTTTTTTTTTTAAAGAGAAGCAACACTCAGGAAATTCTTCCTATTAATTAATGTGTTACTTTCTTTGGAAAGGGGATAGTGGAGAGATGAAAGGTGGTGGAAGATGAAGAACTTCAAACATGGCAACACTGTAATTGCGCGAGATGATAAGTCTTAGAACAGTTGTTGCTCGCCACCTGATGTAGAGTTGGCGAATTTATTGAAGCTTTTTGTTTCATAGCCCTGATTCATTATTTTACTTCGGTGGGGTTAAGTGCTATGGGAACACCGAAGGTGGGCGCGGCGATATATATAAGAGATAGAAAACTCATACATATTATTTTTCTAAACTGATGTTGTCGTCACCGGGTATAGAACCCGGGACCATCTGTGTAACAGTCCAACGCGCTAACCATTACACCACAACGCCCACAAATAATAATAAATAATAAAAATAAAACAAATAAGCGTTTGTTCATTTTTTACTACATATGTGGTTCGTTTTTACTACAATTGTGATTAATTTTTTGAACATTAAAAAAACAAATGACGATGTTAGTTGAACTTACTGAAATGTAAGTCGTCCTATCTTTAAGTGAAATTTTATTTGTTTTTAACTACATTTGCAGTGGTTTTTACCTACATAGTATTCTAAGTGTATGTTCAAAACATAAATTATCTTTATTCCTTATATTTATTTTCTCAAGTTTCCTAAAGTAACTCAAATCGGCTAAACAGTCCCACCTATGGGGTAAGTTCGCCAAGTTGATGTTGCACTTTTGTCAGCTATAAATATACCGGTTCTGGTGCAAAACATATTTTTTATAAAAATGTTGTTTTCTTTGATCTCCTTTTATTTTATTCTTTTTAGTTTAAACGAGCTTAAGATTATTTATTTATTAATTATTTATTTCCAATATTTCGTCTCCACATTGGGTGACTTCTTCTTATATCAAAGAGTGACATTTTCAGCAAAATATCCAACCACGTGATTATTTAAATGGTGGAAAAAACGTTGGCTGCTTTATTTATTTATTTATTTATTTGTTAATTTATTGAAACAATACAGTACAACAAGAGCTAGTCTTATATTAAAGTAATGGAAAGATTACAACAGCATTTGTTACAATAAAATATTATTATACTTGATACTAAATTTTACAATTTTTAAAATCATTAAATTGATTATTTAGTACTAATGGCAATTAAAATTTTAAATAATAAAGTGACATTTTGTTATCATAAACGGTTAATTATTGCAGATTTAAATTGGTTTGCATTGCTAATATTTTGAATACTGGTCCAAAGACGAATTGCATTTAGGTAAAAGTGCACTCAGGGAACTTCTGCTTTAAAAATATGTAGTTGTTTAGGTTGTAATACAGTTTCTTTATTTTTAATGTAAATGTCAGTCATTTGTAGAACAAATTATATTTTTTACTAACCTTGTAGTCCATTAAAAAAAAACAAACCACATTAAATGACTGTTTTATGATTTTACATTAATTTTTTACAGTAGTTTTTTGTTATTTAAAATATAAATGTTTGTTTATTTTTTACTACCATGTGGTTAATTTGTACTACAATTGTTAGTAATTTTTGAACATTAAAAAACAAATGACAATGCTAGTTGAATTTAATGAAATGTAAGACGTCCTTTCTTTAAGTGAAATTTCATTTGTTTTTAACTACTTTTGCAGTGGTCTATACCTACATAGTATTCTAAGTGTAGCAATTTTATGTTTCTTATTATGCGTTGGTTGAATTTGATGCAGAAATGAATCGTTTATGACACTATGAGAAATTTCTTCATTGATATTTTCAAGCTTGCGTCTTCGCGATCTTTCACTTCAATTGTAAACTGGGTTTGCTGGTCGATCTACTTTTCCAGTTTCCTTGACGGTTATCGATGGCTTCTTAAAAATAAGTTCATATCTTAGCCATTCTTGGTTGCGAAAGAAAAACGTTTTCTTGTTTCTAGAACATTTACTGTACCGTTTTCTTAACGTTATTGAAAAAAATATTGATTTTTATCTTACACTCAGGGAACTTCTGCTTTAAAAATATGTAGTTGTTTGGGTTGCAATAGAGTTTCTTTATTTTTAATGTAAATGTCAGTCATTTGTAGAACAAATAAAATTTTTGACTAACCTTGTAGTTCATTAAAAAAAACAAGCCACATCAAATGACTGTTTTATGATTTTACATTAATTTTTTACAGTAGTTTTTTGTTATTTAAAAAAATAAAAAAAAAATAAATGTTTGTTTATTTTTACTAACATGTGGTTAATTTTTACTACAATTGTTAGTAATTTTTTGAACATTAAAAAACAAATGACAATGTTAGTTGAATTTACTAAAATGTAAGTCGTCCTTTCTTTAAGTGAAATTTCATTAGTTTTTAACTACATTTGCAGTGGTCTTTACCTACATAGTATTCTAAGCGTATGAATTATGATTTCTTGTTCGTTGCATAATATCGTTTTCATCTTTCTGTTGAAAATATATATCAGCGATAACTTTAAAACTGAACTTAGCAACTATTTAAACAATCACGAAGAAAAACTTTGAATGCATGTATTTTTATACTGTTTCTCGAAGTTTTTTAAATAATCTTTTATTACGATTTCTTTGAATCATAAAAACCCTAAAATTTTTTATATACAAATTTAATCTTTTAGTAGCATTTCTTTAAAACATAAACAGTCCTGTACATTTACACTTTTTAACCCTTCGTTGCATGATTTAATTTCCTTACAGAAAAAAAAATTTTGGAGTTTTATTCTTGTTGCGTGTTAAGTTATGATTGCAGAAATTAAATTTGGTGGACTTCCTATATCTATTTTAAGAGTTATGTAACATTGCATATATGTAATATCATGCAGCTAATCCATTGAAATGTATAAATTTGCTTTTTTTTCGTACTTTCCCGATTTATCGATGTCAATGCTCAAAAAGTAAAAACATTTTATGTTATATAGATAAAATATTAATTAAAATTTTAAGAACAAAATTTGATTTAATTCTTGTTTTTATTTTTAATTAGATATATAAGTACAAGAAAGGTTGTCTTTATTTTGTATTTGAAAAACTATTCTGAATGAAATTTTTTTGAAACAATTTCTTAATATATTGAAGCATAACGCTGTGTCGCACTCTTCGCATTTAATAAAAATGTATCCACTACAGCCCGGCAATTCGCATGTAATTCGTCATGTGATCTAGTCGAACTTCGTTTTGGGGAATTGGAAAACTTCTTGGATGCCAAGCATTGACTAAAGCTGTATCTACCATTTCTTAGGGCGTCAAACATTATTTTTTGCAAAAAAAAACCATCAATCAAACCAAGGAAAAGCTTGAAAAATACTATGTGCACTCTGCATCATTGATTTCAACGGTAAAAAAGTGGTTTACTGACGCACAAGTACAAATGACGCAGAACATTCTGAACGGCCAATTGAGGTCAATACACCCGAAAATGTCGAAAAAATACACGATATGGTGTTGGCCGATCGAAGAGTAAAAGTGCGTGAGATTGTTGATGCCATAGGCATTTCATAGGGTAGTGTGATTTCGATTTAAAATGATCCGTTGGGTTTAAGAAAGCTGTCTGCAAAATGGGTGCCGCGTTTGCTCTCAATTGACCATAAACGTAATCGTGGCCAATAAGGTGTCGGTAACAGTTTTTTGGTATGCACACGGGATAATCCAAATCGATTACCTTCAAAAGGCAAAAACCATAAACGGCGAATATTATGCCAACTTATTGGACCGATTTAAGGAGGATTTAAAAAAAAAACGACCTCATATGGCCAAGAAAAAAGTTATTTTTCATCTAGATAATGCACTGTTGCACACGTGTGTAGTCTCAATGGCAAAATTCAAATATTTGGACTAAGAATTGGTACCTCATCCGCCATATTCTCCGGATTTAGCCCCCAGGGACTATTTCCTATTTCCGAAGCTAAAGAAATGGCTCGGTGGAAAGAGATTTAACTCCAACGAAGAAATTATTGATCAAACAAATGCCTATGTAATGGACCTCGAAAAATCCTATTTTTTGGAAGCGATACATAAATTGGAGAAACATTGGACTAAATGTATTGAGCTAAAAGGAGATTATGTTGATTCAGAAAGTCACGGACTTATTGATCCGCCCTCGTATAACAAAATTATCAACAGTTGCAACATAATCGCAGGATTCTCCGTGTGGCTTTTCCATCATACTTTTGTCGCCTGGAAGTTTTAAGTTTGGACTGTACCCAGCGAGAAAATACCACAATTTGCTAGTGTGAACTATACAAATTTATGATTACATGCATGGAATTGCATATATGCAATATAACAACATATAAGCAATATAAGTTCACATAAGCGCAAACGCATGAATTTGCACATATGCAATGATGCATTACAGCGCTCAAGTAAATACTTTGCAATTAAAAATGTGTAGTTATTTGCGAAGAAAATGTAGTAAAATACTTAAATAATACTTACATTTCAGTTAACTTTCACAGGATTTCAGTATAATTAAAGAAATCAACACTTCTTTTTCGCTTAACTTAAGTACTTCTTGCTTCAGCAACTTATATTAACAAGTGTTTAACAAAATACGCAAAATTGCAACAAAAATAGAATGTTTTGACATAAAAGAGATAAACGAAAGAAAAAATAACGGTATTTGCTTAAAAGCGGAGTTGTCAGATACGCGCGAAGTCAACATTGCATATATGCAATGGCATGCAACGAAGGGTTAAAAGAGTAACATACTGGCAATAAATTAACAGATTACATATAGCTAAATTTACATGTAACATATACTTAGCTGTGTACTTGTTCTTTTTACCATTTACCTGTTATTTCCATTTGTTTTAAATTTAATTGCAATTTACAGGTCTTTAAACTGTGTTATTTAAATTTAAAAAAAATAAAATCCAAAAGTTTATTTTTTGATCTTTTATCATAATTTATGGTGTGAGCAAGTTTATTCAAGTACAAGATCATTTGTTTTTTTGTTAAACAAAAAGCCGTGCAATGTTTATTTTTTTATTAAAAAATTTCTTAATCCGCTAATTTAATGCAGACTTTATCTACTGACAGGTCATTACATGTTTAATTTCGCTTCTCCGAAAATCTTTAGAGGAACAATGTAGAAGATTTACCCAAATTATAATTTTTGAAGGAAAAATATCAACGCTTTAACAGTATTGTTTTATTTATTGTGAAAACTATTTGTTTTAATTAATAAGATTTACTTTCTTCAGTTTCAGTAACGCTTCCTTGCAGGACATATATTCTGAACCGAATAGCTTAGCTTGGATCACAAAAATTGCTCTAGCTCTCACAGCCGCATCCAGTCGCATATACATTTGGGTACAGGAAAGTAGGGGAGAGTCCGCACTACGAAATAGTACAGATTTTTTTTTTACTCATTTCGACGGTAAGGAGTTCTGCTCTATTAAGTAGGAGATTTCCGGAAAATTTTTACCTTTTTTTTTAAACAAATTATAAATAGTTCTAAAAGTAGCAGAGCTTAATGTTTTACGTCACTAATAGGCAATAACAAAACTTCTGCCAAAAAAATCTTGAAAAACAAAAAAGTTATGAGCATTTGAACTTTGAGAAATTCATAACAAATACGAGTAAACAAAATGCTGAGATAGACCATTTTGGAACACCCTGTTCTCAGCGAAATACTTGAGATAGAGTTGAAATTATTTGGCTCCCAAGGTTTACTAGGATTTACTTTCATATGAATAAAATAATTTTAAAATCGGAGAACATAAAAAAAAATAATTTTGGCCGCCTTCTTAAAATATGAACCAGTGTGAAACGAACTATTTCTTCAAGTCCCACAAACAAAGTTTCATATAATTTTACATTTTTAATTGAAACTTTCCAAAGCTTTGCAATTTCTTCCATAATTTTTTTGAATTTCGAACAATTTTAAACCGAAAACACATACATTTTTGATTAAATGTATCGCAAAATTTTTTTTAAGAGATCGAATGAAAGATTTTCTTAATTTCGAATAGTTTTTATTTTGAATTTTACCTCTGTTAAAATGAACCACATATTGTAAGTTGAATTTTTCGATACGATTTGAAACTTTTAAATTACCGTTCATGCATAATTTTATAATTTATTTAATTTTAAATCAAATGTGTTAACTTAATTTTATTTAACAATAAATAGATTTAGATTTATTTTGTTTCATTATTAGAACATTAAGAATAAAATTCTTTTATAGTTCAATTGGTATAACATAATAGAAAGTCATAATTATAATAGTAGTAACGACATTTAAAAACATTTAGACACTTGAAAAGTCAATATGTAGTGTATATTAATATAATAGATAAAAATAGGATAAAAATTTAAGATAAAAATTTTAATAAATATTAAGACAATTTTTAATAAAGTTGGCTAGCTAGTTAAAGCAACATGTAGATTTGATTTGATTTGATTTTTTTTTTTTTTTTTTTTTTTTTTTTTTTATTATTTTTATTTTTTTTTTATAATTTTTTTTTATTTTTTTTTATAATTTATTTAACAAAATGTTAATGAGAAAAATAAATATTGAGAGTTGAAGCTAATTGTTTAGAGTAAAATATTCAAAAAGAGCTTTTTTAAAGCAGTTTTTTCTCTGTATAAGTTTTAACCTTACTGGTAAGGTTCTCCACAAACTAATGGCGTTAACGAAAAAGAATCTGCTTGTGTTTAAATGCATATAGTTCGGCAAATTCAATGTTACACATCTGGCTGATCTACCAAAGTTAAGTTTTTCATAAAGATAAAGAGGGGTTTTGTCGCATAATAATCTGTGTAAGAATATCAGGTTTCGCATGCGTAAATAATCAACCAGGTCACAGCCGAGAACCATTTTTCTCCATGTCGATATACTACAGTATCGACCTAAACCGTATACATATCTCGTCGCATTATTAAAGCATACCTGTAACTTATGGAGTGAATGTGAGTCCAGTTTACTGTAAACTTCAGCCGAATATATTATCAAAGGGACTATTAACTGAACAACAAGCTTTCGTTTTAACTCTGTAGGTGTGAAATTAGAGGACATTCGCAGATTGCGAAGCGTAAGGAATACATTGCGTACAACATTATTCACATGATCCGTACAAGACAAGGAGGAGTTAATGTGAAATCCCAAATACTTGACCCTATTTACATATTTAATGGCGGTGCCATTAAGGTATAGTGTTGGAAGGTCACTATGGCTGAGTTGGTTTCTACTAATCGGTAGAACCACAGATTTGGTAGGATTTAGCACTAAGTTATTAGTTCTAGCCCACAATAAAATAGAATTTAGGTCATCATTTAGTCTATAACATGTATCCTCCACCATTCCAATACGATTTGACATATATAGTTGTATGTCATCAGCATAGGCATGCACGCGAGCATGATTAACTACACTAAAGACATCATTAACAAAAATACTGAATAACAGGGGACCAAGAACAGATCCCTGAGGGACACCTGAAGAAATTCCTCTAAGGCCCGACTCTTTATCACCAACAATAACTTTCTGAACACGTCCAGACAGGTAATTCAACATAAGAATCAGAGCACTATTCGCAAAACCAAAATAATATTTTAATTTTTGACAAAGAATGCTATGATCAACTAGATCAAAAGCCTTGGAAAAATCTAAAAAGCACATGAATGATATATTTCCACAGTCATACTCCGGTCTTAAATCATCAAGTACTTTCAATGCAGCAGTTGTACAACTATGGGCAGCACGAAATCCGGACTGCAGAGGAGATAAAAGTGTATTCGAATTCAAGTACTCCGTAATTTGTGCTGACATCAGTGACTCAAAAACTTTAGCGAGAACAGGAAGTATGCTTATTGGCCTGTAATCATTTGGACAAGAAGCAGATGGAATTTTTGCAACAGGGGTAACCCGACCAATTTTCCACAGCCTAGGAAAGCTAGATGTTGTAATAATATGATTAAATATATGTGTAAGAGAACTTAGAACATAAGGCAGCACAATTTTTAAAAATCGTAAAGATACACCATCTTCGCCAATGGCGTTAGACCGAACTTTCATAACCATTTTACTAACATCAGTTTCAGAGACAGTGGAAAACACAAAACTGCTGGAACAGTAAAGCGAGGGCTGAAGATCATTACCATGAACATTAACAAACTCATTAGCACAAAAGAAATCGTTTAGTACATCAGGGTCCAAATTGCAATCAGATGTACTACGAGAATAGACGCCTAATTTTTTTACATTGTCCCAAAGCTGGCTCGATGGTAAGGAGATATTTAGCTTTCGAGCAAAATAGGATTTTTTGGCCTGCCTAACGGCTAGATTTGCCCTATTTCTGGCTATATTATATAAAATTCTGTTCAACGACGTGGGCTTACGTTTCCAAACATTATACGACCGATTACGTTCGCATATAGACTGCTTTACAGCCGAATTGTACCAGGGACAAGAATTATTTTTAATATAAAAGCTTCTTATAGGAACATGTCGGTTATAAACATCATGCAAAGATGAAAGTAATACATCCAACTTTGCATCAACTGAGGACTGATACCAGCAATCAGTCCAATTTACCAAAGCCAGTTCAGATATTAACGACGTGAAATCCACAGCATTGTAATCTCGATATGTTATGAGTCGAGAACTCTCTTCCCTACTGAGGTCAACATTTACCGAACAAAATAAAAGATCATGATCAGAAACAAATGAAATTTGATCAAACAGGAGCAATAAGTCAGGATCTGATAGCATAAATAGGTCAAGCAAACTTGGGGTATCATTAGGAGAAAAGCGCGTGGGCATTTGGGGGTTAACAACCGATAATCCAGCAGTGCTAATAAAATCACACAGTTCATTACTTAGTTTATCATTAAGGAGCAAATTTACATTAAAGTCACCACAAGTAATATAAAAGTCATAATCAATAACACGGAGTTCAAAATCTTTAAAAATAAATAATAAAAAAAAAATAAAATAAATTTCAACTTTAAACTTTTCTCACTTTTAAAATACAAATCTAACATTCAGTGAAAAATTCAATAATGTTTTGTGCAAAATTATTTAAAAATATAATTCATTAATCATTTTTTTTTTAATTTACCTATTATATTTAATAAAAGTATAAATTAAACCATTTATACGAAATTCGACCTAATTGTATTAAATTCGGATTCTGATATACAATTGAATGATTAGAAGAAATTAAATCCATTTTGATGCAATATGATCCACGTAGATACAATTGTATTCACCATTTTTCGGTTTAAATTTTATCTGATTAGGTTTTGAACCCTATCTAATTAGATATGCTCCGGATTTTGTAATATTCTCATATCAATCATTTTGAAAAAAATTACCATGACATATTGTAGAAATAAAAGAATATTTATACCGTCATTAACCCTCAATGCACATTTTACTAACTGATTAAATACATTTTCTAATAATGATCGATGGTCTTTGATATAAACTATCATCAACAATTGTTATAAATTAAAATGTGTTAGAATTTCCAACTGGGTCACAAAATTACAAACAACGACAACAAATGCTCAGGAGAATTAAACTCAATAATTATCACGCAGGTCAGGCTTGCCAGATTCTTTTTTTCGTTATCCCCAAACAATAAAAAAAAAAATTCCTCCTTCAGCTAAAATTTTGAATTAAGTAATGTAGTTAAAATTCTTTATTTAATTTGTCCACATTATTAGGCTTGCCACTTTTTATCGACACTTTTTATAGATATAAAATCAACAAATATCCCCAAAAAATCCCCAAAATATCCCCAAATTCAGCGATGTCATTTTTAAGTTAATTCAGAGCTCAAATTCATTGTAAAAACAGCCAAAATTTACTTTGGCTTTTAAAATTGACTTTTAATTAATATAAATATCATTGCAAACTACATCATTTTCAGTTGTATTTCAATAGTTATAAATTGTATTTCAGAAATTATCAATTGTATTTCAAAAATTAATAATTGTATTTTAGAAATTGTCATTTGTATTTCAGAAATTATTAACTGTATTTCAGAAATTATTAATTGTATTATAGAAATGTTTACAAGTTTTTTATTATTACTTCTGAAATATAATTGATAATTTCGGAAATACAATTGATAATTTCTGACATACAATTAATAATTTCTGAAATACAATTGGTAATTTCTGAAAATCAATTGATAATTTTTAAAATACAATTGATAGTTTATGAAATTAAGTTTTAAATCTAAAATACAATTGATATAATATGTATATAAAATGGTGTAGTTCTAAAAATCAGTCAAATTCATAACCATTTTGCGTACACTTTTTCTTAATTCTCAAACTTTAATATTTTTTCAAGAAAACAACCTTAGACTTTTATTACCTCTTTTATTAAATTTAAAGAACTTTCAATTTCAGACGTTTTTTAATTAAAAAAAATTCCGATAAATAAAATATTAGGTGCATACATATTTTTATTTTGTTTTTGTTACAATAACAAAATACACACATTCCTCTTTAGGAATTATTCCGCTAGCTTTATAAAAACAGGAGGTGAATTATGGATGGGTAAAAGCCAAGCGAATTTTTGGAAAATTTCTGACGGTTCTTATTTTAGGAGTCTTTAACGAGCATTCATGTTTGAATTGCGTTTTCTAGAAAATGGCACAAAAATTACGCTGAAAATTAAATAGGTTTGAACATTTTGTGAATCAAAATAGATTTTGAAGATTTTGAGATTTCAAATTAGATTTTTAATGTTTGAGTCAAAAAAATATGCTTTTTGAATGAACAACCTATATACAAAATTTTTAACTTTTATTAATATGTAGCTCATTTTTGATTAATTTACTCGTAAAGTTATTCGCTTAAATCGACATGACATTTTATCAGGGGTTTTCTATAAAATGTTAAGAAAATTTTGCATTTTTTTATATAAAAACCCTGGTAAAGTTGCTTGTAAAAAGCAGGTGTCATAAAGGCTTTAACTTGACCGAGTTTATGGTAATTGATTTTGAAATCAACCAAAAAAAATGCCCTGTCCCCAATTGACAATTTCTGTCCCCAAGATTAACAAAAAAATCCCAAAATTTAGGGTCAAAACCCGAAGTCAGGCAAGCCTGGCACATCTACACATAAGTTATTTGGGAAGAGAGAGTGTAGCAACAATTAAGTGATGTTGTATTGCGGTGATGTCAATTGTTTTGAAGCAGAAAGCGTTTAAAATATGAATACGAAAGTTGATGTACGCTGCATAAATTACAAAGGCCAACATTTTTTAAACCTGAGACCAGAGTATACTTTTGTATTTCAGTTGCGTTGAATCTAAACTCAAAATTACTCCATCACATCAGATGTTCAAGGTATCTTAACTTAAAGTTAAACGAAACCCGGGTTTTCGCTATATTTGGAAAGTCACAACCTCGCGTATTAAGCTTTGTACAGACAATTTGTCATATCATCTAATGGTCCTGCTATTGTCCTCAAAATGCATGTTTAATAGACCGACTCATTAAAAAAAGTTTCTTTTGTCCACCCCTCAAAATGAAGCTTAATTTGTTTTAAGATTCGCAAAATATTTCGCGTCTAGCATTGAGATCCCGTGAGCTAGAACGTTTTCAAAAAAGGTATTTTTTATAGTTTTTCAAAGAATTTTGCACTTTAACTAAAGACAACGTTTGCAATATTAGTATCGTATTAAAATTTTTTTAAGGCACTACTGTCCAGACAGATTTTTTTCAGAGATATTCTGTAAATAAAGGATTTTTAAAGTTTTTGTACGGAAATTTTTGTTTTTTAAATGTCAAATTGACATATTTTAATCTTTAGACGATTTAAGTAAATACGTGTTTCAGCTTTTTTGAAATTTGCTTTAGTTCATGTTTTACCAAAAATTCTTTATGGTGGGAAAACTATGTTTTAATCATATTAATATTAATATCAATATCACAATTTTTCTTTGGGAAAGTACATCATCTGTGTGGAAATAATTTGGAATTTTGCAAGTTTATTGCATTTTCCTCGGTGATCTGGGCCAAATTTTGCGAAAACATTTTTTTAATCCAGTCTCAGTTCATACTTTAGAAAAAATCCAATACACGTTTTTTTCGCGGCATAGCTTTTCCGCGAATTTAAAGAATGTTTGCAGTTGTTTTTTATATATATATATATCAGGATTAAATTCTTCCATTTTCAAAACAAAAAACGATGTATAATTTTGAAGTCTATATTTCTAATTGTTACGCAAAGTTCAAAATTTGAAAGAAATCGTTTGAAACAAGCTCACAAATTTAGTTCTTTTTATATTTTTTGTTTGTGGCTTTTAACTTTTGGATTCCATGCGGTATTACACAAGGGCTAGGAGACCCTTGAGAGATAAATTTAATTTTGGCTTGAAATCACAGCTTTTAAAAACGTAGAAATAATAGTGGCAACGCATATAATTGATAGACATAACAAATTTATTTCAAAAGCCGCTGTGTGCTAAAAAATTTACTCTTTTATCTAAACACAAGTTTTGCTCCGGCATATCAACAATGTTGCGCGAAATTCGTCAAAATTAATATGATCTGTACGTTTTGTCAATGATTTAATACAAAACCTGGAAAGCATTAAAAAATTTTAAGATATAAAAATATTATGGACGTAATGAAATTTAGTTAGTTTTAAAAAGCATAATGTTAAAAAGCTGCACTTATTTGGAATTAACTTGTAGTAAATAAAGTTATCATGCTTGAATATCTCGAAAACCGTGATTTTGAGTCAAAAATTAAATTTTTTAAAACACCACAGAAATTTTGAAAAGCACAAAATAAGGGATATTTTGGAAAGCAAAAAATAAGGGAATAGATTTCCATGAACCGGTCAAAAGTACAAAAAAAAAAAAAATACATGTCCGATTTTTCAATAAAAAATTTAATTTTTGGAATGTTTTAAACTTTAACTCTTTGATAGTCAATAATTGATTTGCGAGATTGATGTGCATCGACAAAAATAGATGTATCTTTCAGATCACACCAACCAACCACTTGGACCAAAATAGTCTGAGAGCCTAAAAGGGTAAAAAATATGAATATTTTTTTCATCATTCTCGAACGCATACGTGATTAAACTTTTGGTAGGACATTGCCTAATCCTTAAAGTTTCAACAAGCATTGAGATATTTGGAATTGATTCATTGCATGCCCTACAGGACACTGATCAATATGGGATAGATATATCGTCACCTAAAATACAAAAGGCCGTAACTAACAAAAAATTAAAAATTGGCTTTTTGATTGATAAGGCTGTAGTTAACCAAAATACACCTTCAAACAAAATTTTAAACGTTTACGTCCAAAAATTAAGATTTTATTAACGAAAATCAAATTGCCATAACTGCAATTTCAAAATATTCATTAACCAAAAAGTCGTGTAGTGCTGTTTTTTGCCTTTTATGTAATGATTTATACTATTTTTTGTTTAAAAAATTTAATTTTATTTTCAGAAAATAAATAAATTAATTTAACAAATATTTCTCGAAAGATTTGAATTTGAATTTATCTTAAACTTTTGTTTTATTTTTTTCATAAATTTTTGTATTGGAATTACGGCTATTTAGTTTCAGAAAAATCAAGTTCAAAAGGACGTAACTACATTACTTAAAAACTACTATTTTTCCATGAATTTTTTCTCAGAATCAAATCCCTCTTTGTTTCTTAAGCACAATTCAAAAATTTGGATACTATGCTTTATGTAGTTTTTTTATTCATAATGTTGTTGTCTCTCCTGTAAAAATCTAAAAGTGTAGTTACGTCCTTTTGGATTTTAGGTATATCACATTGGTCGTCAAAGGTATAAAATAGGAGATTTTTTTATTTTTTGTTCATATAGAAATTTAAGCAATTTTTGTTCGATTTGATTTATAAAAAGTGTACGTATCTACAGATTTGAATCTCGAGATTCCAAATCTGGTATCTAAATTTTTCAGTCCTTTCACAATTTTAAAATATCAGAAAGTTGTGAAAACAATAGGAAGAAATTTCAGATAACAAAAAAAAGTTATAAACCGCGATGTTAGAACGTCCCAAATTGTTATAACAAAAAACAGGATTTTTCTAAATTTTTGTTAAGATATCTCAAAAACCTGATGAGGCGGAAAACTGTTAGATTCGGATTCAGCGGACCTCAAGCCCTAAGAAAAGTAAGTTTTAGTACTAGGATCTTGACCTCTCTAAAATTTTGTAAGCCTGTATAGTCATAACTTAAAAATTTTTATACATATTTTTTTTTTTAAATTCACTAATTTTGGCCTTTGGCGACCAATGGGATATATGTGTCCAATGGTTTTCTTCATAGAAGGAGTTGCAAAAATGCAGTGTAAGTTCGTCGCCATAACTTTTGCGCTTTTATTTAGTTTATTATCTTGTTCAATCCTATTAACGGGCCTTAAAATTAAAAAAAAAATTATACCTAATTTTAAATATTTTTGAAAATAGTTGTTGTCCTCTACACATGCAGAATAAAAACTGTTGTGTTTTTTTTAAAGGCTTTCCTTGCTAAATTTCCTTAGTGTTAAACTGATAGCAATATAAAGGCGAACATACTTGGATAATATTCTAAACTGCATTTTTGTTAAATTACACAAGCTCTTTTTTGGTTTTTTAGTTTATGCTATGTTAAATTTACATTGATGATCATTAATACAAAACATGCCGTGTAAACTTCACACTGTTGAAATTTGGTAAATAAAATATGGATAGGAGGGGAGGCGGCTCGGCGCGTGCGATTCGTATAATCGCACGCAGAAAAAACTTTATTTCGCGAAGCCGCGATCTACGGAGGAAAAAAAACCGCAAATTACTTGATGTCTTAAAAATATAAGATTTCAACGGATTCGACATCTGACAAGTTCTTCTGGGTGGCGGCCTTCGGCCGCTCTTAAGGGTTTTTTTTTTTCCGTAGAACGCGGCAGGCGGCTTCGCGAAACAAAGTTTTTTCTGGGTACGACACAAAAGAAACTTCAAAATTAATGATCTGTTTCCACACTCGAGTATAATGTTCATGGACCTTATGTCGCAACACGTTTTCTTCGTAACACGTATAATATTTTCTTCCTCTAGCTTCCGAATTTTTTAAATAACTTGATTTTCGACTTTTACGTATAACACTTTACTATTTCTTCTTATGCAACTCATTATTTCAAATTCAAGATTTGCCATTATTTTTAATCACTTTAATACCGATCTTTACTTACCAAAATTCTAGCAAGAACTGCGTTCCTTTTGGTAAAATAACTAATTGTATTGCTATTATTTACTTTACGACAATTTTAAGAACCGTTGCAAATGCATAAAATTTACTAAAATATAATTTAAATAGAAATGAAATAACTCCCAACAAAAATGAAATAACTCCCAACGATAAAATCACATTTAAAAATGAAAATGAAATAAGTCCCAACAAAAGTGAAATAACAACCAATGCCAAAAAAGGAGTGAAATAACTCCCAAAACTCGAATATGGCTTAATTTTTCAAAAGTCGTTGACAAATCTAACAAGTTTAAAAGTATTCGTGTTCATAAAGTCTAAAACTATATTTTTTAAGATCAGAACTCGAAGCTTTAAAAAAAATTCACCAGAAGATGTTGATTTTAACAGATTTTTACACGACATTATGAGCCTTCTGCAAACCAACTCAAATTTTCCTAAATTATTTTGTGTATAGTGCACAAAATTAATTTGGTGATTTCGAAAAGCTCTAAATTGTCATCACTGACTACAGAGTAAGTTAGTATAATGAATGATTGGGTATTGAATTAAAACTTGCTAAAAGTTAAATGAATTTAACTAAAAACAGACGAGTGCTTTCTACCGACGAGGCAGGTTCTAAAAGTTAAGAGGAGGAAAATAAAAATTTATTAAATATAACGTCGGTTAAAAAAACAAAACTTAACGGAATAAATTACTTGGTTCTGGCAACGTAAGTAAAGACAAATACTAAAAAACTTTTATAACACGTTTGAAAGAGGAGAGAAACAAAATTAAATAATAATAAAAACAAGTGTCTTTTGTTAATGAATTATTAATATTTTTGTTTTTGCATAACACAAATTAACAAAAATTAAACGAACATTTTCAAATATACATAATAACAAAATAAAATAAAATATTCAAGGTGATTGCCAAAACGCTTTAAAAATACTACAGTGAATATAATCAAAATTAAAACAATTTTAAATAAAATTTGCATTTTAAATAACAAATTTTAAAATTAAATATATAATTTAACAAAGTGCCAAAAAAAAAAAACGAATTGATAAATACTTAAAAAAAACATGAAAAATTAAAAAAAAAATTTAAACAACAGTATTAACACAATTAAAAACAATAATATTTTTTAGGAAATTAAAAAAAAAAGTTTTATTAAAAACTGAAAAATATTTAGCTATTCTTTTATTTAAAATTTCAAACTGTTTTAAAAGTTTATGAATTCAAAAAAAAAAAAAAAAAAAAAAAAAAACTGCGAATATTAATTAAAACTTGGTAAAAAAAAAATAAATAAAACGGCGATATTTTTGTTAATTTTTTATGAAATAAAAAGAATCTAAAAAGTTCTAAATTTTCATCAAAATTATAAATTAAAAAAAGCTTCTGTTTTTTACACTTTCAAAACATGTTTGGAAAAATTCTAGAATATTTTTATATTCGTTTTTTAAAACTCAGTTTTAAAGTTTTACTTTAAATTCTAGAATAGTTTAACAAAACTTCGTGTAAAAAATAAATAAAATTTTAAGCACGTGATTTTGCTGTATTCACTAATGATTGAAGAAAAAGCTGCTTGTATTTCAATACCCTCCTCATCATAAATATTATGTCAAAGTCATATGAGAGTTTTAAATAAAACCAACACACACAGCCAGTGTTTCTCTTAATGTTGTTTTTGTAATTTTGTTCATTATTTGCCTGTTTACAAAAATGTTAATAAAAATTCCAGTAGTATCAGTTTTATTTTAACAACTTCTCTCCCACTACCCCTCCATAAAACTACCTCTCATCAAGTTAGCTCCACACCCAGAATCATTTGAGGTTATTCTGTTTCCATTTGTACAACAGCGCGAATGAGTATTACAAATTATTCGAATTTCAAATATCTCCAAATTTGTGTCGGTGTCTGTGCATTAGGGCTATAACTTTTGAACACTTTTTGGTGGATAGCTTCGAATTCAATACTTAATTCCCCAGCGTTGAAAAGCATTACCATATAAGTGATTATATAAGAACACATTTGGTAATGGCAAATACTTACAATTGTCATTACAAACCTCATTACTTTTATATGAGGATGTCGCGCAAAATGTATATACATAAAATTCATTTTCTGTTTGTTTGTTCGCTATAGAAATTTTTTATTTTTGAACAGATTTCTATGAAATTTGGTACACTTGAACCTGCTACTCCAAGGTAGGTCGAAGTATTATTTTTTTTTACCGTCCACGCCCAATTAAAAAAATATGAATTAGTTATTTAATAATAAAATTTTTATTTTGCAAAGATTGTGCAATTTTTAAATTTGATTTCCTAAATAAATTGTTTGCGCTACATTAAGGAGAAATGTTTAAATTTAAAATTTGTCAACATTTTGGGAATCAGTCAGAAACAATTCGTGTTACCCAAGTTTTCGCCTTAAGTGAGATCGTATTAACAGAAGTTTTTTATAATGGAATTGTTTCCAAAATGTCGGGTCTTTCAAATTAGTACGTAATTACCGAGAATTCGTTTTATCCGAGAACGTCTCAAACGGGTTTTTACTGTATTTCATTAAGTGGCGCTAGGGCCATAATTTTGTTATACCCCTAGTGCGCATATCGTAAGGTAAAATGTAAAAGTGTTCTACGATAAAAACAAAAAGTTTTTAAACAAAATTCAAATCTGTTATGTTTTTAATGTTCCACGTTTTATGGTTGCCCTGTAACATTTTTATATGCGATAGATTGAAGCACTGCATTAAATTTTATTATTCACAAGGGAGGTTTCCCGACCCAAGCCGCGAGATCTTAATGGACTTCGGATACGTTGTAGAGAATGAAAATTTAAGGTTTTTTTTTAGCTGTCCAATATCATTTTAGGCGTTACTAAGTGGAGTAAAAAGGGCTCCATTTTATGTTATATTTTTCGATTTATTTTGTTCCATTTAAAGAGACACACTCACTGGTGTACCAAATATCTCTAGACTTTCAATTATTTTTGTTATTCAAAAAATGTCTTTCGAGTAACATTAATTCTATCGTTTTATTAAAGAATTATACATAGTTACATTAAGCTAAAAAATAATGCATAGTAATGACTATTTAATTTAATCGAGGGGGTGTCTAAACTTTCTGTGATACTTTTTCCAAAGTCTTTTTCCCCTATGTTTCAAATAATTCAAAATTGTGGTAGCTCTGGGTCCACATTATAGACATTATGGGTATCAAAATGTATGTTTACTTTAATCCTGTGTACAAATAAATCTAGTTTTAGTAAATTAAAGACAAGTTCTCATAAAAAAATGCATTTTTAACCCTTAAACGTATGATTTTGCAGCTAAAAAGAGTTTCTTTTTTTTTTTGCTCCTCTATTAAAATCCACGAGCTCGGGTCGAGGTATCTCTCTTGTCTGTTTAATCAACGAATTTGTAAAAATATTTAAAGCCATAATTGACTTTTTAACACACCATTTGCTAATTAACAAGAAATTAAAATTACGCCCTTTTGAATTTAAGCTGACGATACATATTTTTTACAACACTTCGTTTTTGTATTTAGTTTTGTGTTTTGTCTGTCTTAACACGCATGGTATTATGCATGTATAGGTGAGGATTTTAGCATACCCCAGTGGCGGCTTTGCAAATATACTTGACAGTGATCATGTGATTTGTAAAAAAGTTTTTCAAACTTAATAAATGTTAGGTGTGTTCCTGACGACAACTGCGGAAGTGCTTTTAAGTTGTTTTGAGTTAGAGCGATAAAGTATGGGAACAGTCATGTTATGTAATATCCCTACTGGGAATGATGAGTCAATTGCCCTCATTGCATTATGGACAAATTTGACTAATGTAAAAATGTTTATTGGGCTTATTAGTACGTAGTTAAACAATAAATTAAATAATCGGTCGCCGAATAATCGGACAAATCGTAAAAACTTCGGCGTTCGATTATTAAACTTTACAGCTAAACTTCAACTTTTTCCTTAAATTTTTTTACTCAAAATCGAATTGTCTTCTTTTGTTCGAAGTGTTTGATCGGACACTACTATTTAGTGACTGGTAAAAGCACGGCATTTCGCAGAGCTAGTACACTTTTCCGTTGCTGTGATATAAGCGGTGCCAATTATTTTGAAAGAACTGAATGCATGAGTAATGAAATTCGTTATTTTTTTTTAACATTTTTAATAAATTCAAGTTTTAAATGAAATTCAAATTAAAAAAATCATTTTATTAAACCTATTTTTAAATAATTCTGTTTACATCCTTCTCAGTTTGACTATTTAAAAGTTTGTTGTAAAAAAGTGGTCAGCAAAAGTACACAGCAATAGTAGGATGTAAGAAATACAAATTTTTATTATAATTGAAAGAAAAACACATTTTGTTTTATAAAATAATATTTTTAAAATAGTAGTTTTTTCACCAATTTCTACAGTTGTTTCAAGTTTTTTGTAGTACAAAATTGTCAGTTGTTGTTTCGACATTGTTAGTTGTTTTTACTACATTTGTTAGTTGCTTTTGTACAGTTAAAAACAACTACAGTTACTATATGGCAGTTGTTTGTGTAGTAACTTTTACTTTTTGTTCTTAACTGAAATTCCAGTTATTTTTCTATGAAGTAATACAAAACAACTATTTTGACAGTTAAAAAACAACTGACGAAAAATACTGCACTTTTGTAACAGTTGTTTTTTAATAAATTTTTAGTATTTTAATAAAAAAATATTAAAACATTAGTTTTGCAGTAAACATTTAATTTTTGTAAGTTATTTAAACAATACCAACTTTTTTGGGGGTTTTAAAAATTAGAAAATTTAATTGTATCTCTAATGCATAAAAACGACATAACTAGAGTACCGTTTTGGAATTTTGACTTCATTTTCTACACTATATATCTTTGAAAAAGCCCAACAAAATTTGGCATTTTTTTTTACCGCATGTCTTTCGATTTTCTTCATACAGGGTGTCTGATAGCAGATTTATATTTTCAAACTTAAATAAAAATCGTAATAATTGACACTAAGTTTTATTAAGAGCATTGCACGATAGAATGGAAATGCGGATTTTATTTTTTAAAGAGTATGTCATCTAGATGTCTTCCGTCGAGTTGAACACACTGTTCAAAACGGAGCCTTGTGTTCTGCGCCACACGCTGCAGTAAACTTGGTTCAATTGAGCTGATTTCTCGACGAATATTTTCCTTTTTAAGTCACAAGAGAATGGGGATTGTCATTATAAACCCTCTCTTTGAGGTAGCCCTATAAAAAAAATCCATGGGATCCACTCGGTATTCGCCGAATACCGAACTTTGAACAAAATTGTCGACGAGCAATTACGTAAGAATCATTACTCTTAAAAAATATCTCCACAGCGAACGCGCGATGCTTACTAGGCCGGGTCGATAAAAAAAGTTGTGCCGGTCACCCCCTAGAATTGAAGATAATTTGAAGAAGATTTGAAAAAGAATTTTTTTTTTTTGCCAATTCCCTTGACCCCGCGCATTTGGTTTTTTATTTCCTGTGGCTCCATTTATAGTCCGATCGTAACGTGTGATGTATCATTGTTTTTGGAATGACAACGGCTACATTTTCTACTTTGATCACTTTTGACTCCGACGTCAAATTCTAGAAGTGACTTCTGGAAACTCGATTTCTACCACCCTAATTCACGAGTTTTTCTAAACGATAAAAAAGTTTTTTAAATTCCATGAAATTTTGTCTTTTACAGTATATATAAATGTAGCCGTTGTAATTCCAAAAACAATGATATATCACACGTTACGATCGGACTATAAATGGAGCCACAGGAAATAAAAAACCAAATGCGCGGTCTCAAGGGGCGTGGCAAAAAAAAAAAAATTTTTTTTTCAAATCTTCTTCAAATAATTTGGATGCCGGAGTTGAAATCAGGGAATCAAAATCGATATCAACCACATATCGGCATTCAAACCAAGGAAGCTTGTCGAGGTGTGCAATACATAAAATTTAGTTTTTTGTATGGAAATAATGATAATAATTTTTAAAAAAATCGAGAAAATTAAACGATCTTTGCATCACAGAAAAAGCAAAATTTAATGTTACATAAAAAATGTTAAATTTTCGATTTATTCATGTCAAAAAATTTTGAAGGGGGAGACCAATTTCGAAAATGCATCTAAAAATTGCATTTGAATAAAAATGCATTAATTTTTTAATATGTATTTTTTTATTGCATAAGTGGAAAAAAGGATAAATCAAATGCTTTTTGAATCAGAGAAATCTGATAAAAAAACTTTAGAATATATAGCTCTTCAAAATTACATACTTTTTCGATTTTTGAATTTGTTTCAAAATTGAAACCTGTGAATAAAATCGCGAGTTTTTAAAAAAATTTTTAAACTAAATATGGGGATATGTGTGAACAAAAAATTAAATTAATTAATTTGAAGACCCTCGGTCAATTCCATGTGTGATGTAAAATGGATCTCATGATATATAAAATATATTTTAATTTTATTATTACAATATATTTTTTAAATACCGAAAAAGTAACTGTTACAATTTTTACAGATACTGCAAAATTGTTGTAGTAAAAACTTGGCAGTTATTTTTACGACATTGTTTCAACGGTTAAAAATAACTACATTTTTAATTATTTTAACGGTAATTACATGTGTCGCCTTTTCAACTGAAATTACATTTATTTTAACTGTAATTTTCAGTAGATTCTACTATCAAACTATATTGAGTGTAGAGTTTACCAAAAGTAAATTAAGTTTTCAATCGAAATTATACATTGCTTTCAATATTGTTGCCAACCCCTAATGAACTTTTAAATTGTCAACTGATCTATTTTAAGAACTTGAGAACAAAACAAAAGATAACATAAATGTACATATTTTGCAGTTTAATAAACGTAATAAATTAATTAAAATTATTTTTTCTATCGATTGCTGCTTAATCTACGTCATAATTTTGAATATTTTCGTTGTGATTTATTAAAAACTTTTAAAACAAAATTAACAAATATAATATTTTTTTAAACTAACATCAAGAAAAAAAAATATACAATTTATGATTCATATCTTTTAACGTCAACTCGCGTACAGCGGATTGTTTATTGGTAAAAAGTAAATTTATTGTATAATTCAAACTTATCAATGGAACATTTCAAAGATTTTCATGAAATTGATAATAATAAACCATAAAATTTATAATTTTGACCTTATACCAATATGGCTACGGGTGGACTTTCCCTAATGACAAGAAAAAAAGCAATCAGAAAAATTTAAAATATTGGTGTATACTCGGGAAATTAGGAAGATAGAAATGAATAAAAATTACAGTTAAAATGACTACAAATGTAGTCAAAAAGGCGATGACTGTATTTGTCATAAAAATGATTAACCATGTAGTAATTTCTAACTATAGATGAAACAACTTCAATGGTAGTAAAAACGACTATTAAAGCGGTCCAAAACAACTAACCTTAAATGAATGCTTAAACCATAAAAACGAGACACAAAACAATGTAGATAAAACGACTACATAAGTTGTAAAAACTACTGTTTTTTAACTGTTATTTTTTCGGTATTTTAAAAATATTTTTTAATAAAAAAATATATTTATTTCTTTCAATTACAATAAAAATTTGTATTTCCTACATCCTATTTAAAAGGCGAAGTTAAGTTAGTTATTTTTTTAAACGAGTTTCTCACTTTCCCATAGAAAAATGACTACAATGGCAGTTTAAAAAAACTACTACTGTTTACTGCCCGAATGACCTAAATATAGTTACTGTAAGAATATTCTGAGTGTAGGTACTATTTTCTTTTTTAATTTTATAATAGTAAAGTGATATACGGTATTCGATTTTTGCTATCAATTTAAAACAAAAAACGAAAAACTAACAAATTAATTTTTAAACTTCTGTCAAAAACAAATTTAATAATTAATTTAAAATCTGTATCGAAACCTCCTGCCCATTACAAATGTATTTTGAATGAATTCTGAATACATTTGATCGTAGTGCCGATCGAAAAAAAGTAGTTAATTTTAAAATAAAAAATTTTCGAAAAAATTAAATAAAAAATTGCATTTATAGTAATTAAATGTGCTAAAGTCCCAAAACTTATTTAACAAATTGTGAAAAGCAATCTGATGTAGGCATGTCCCTATCCGGATTTCATTCCTGCCTAAGGAAATCTTCAGGGGACTTTGTTATTCGAATTTCTAGAGATATTTGTTATGTTAAATCACAAACTCAATGAGAATTTCTTGTCCTCGTCTAGGAGCGAGATTCAAAATTTAAAATATCAAAGAAAAAAACAAAAACAACAACAAAATTATTAGCAAAAGCTAATAAAATTCTGAATTCAACCCTTTTGCCCACTACAGAGCTTCGAAAATCGAATTTTATTTCCCATTTATATTATCAATCATTGATTTAATTTTTTCAGGGACCGTGATCATTATGAGTTTTATAATAAAAAATACACAATAATGATTATATTATGAGTTTTAAGGATTTTCTTCAATGGTAATGATTATTTTTGAGTAACATTAATAAAAATCAGCCATAATCATTATCTTTGAGCAAAAAAAATACAACTCAAAAATAATCATTATTTATGATTTTTATTTTTTTCGCTCAAAATAAAACTCACTTTCAATTTATGACTTTTTTGTGAGGTTTTTTACCAACATAGTTGCATATCCTCATAAAACAATTGAAAGTGAATTTTATTCTGAGCGAAAAAAAATAAAAATCATAAATAATTATTATTTTTGAGTTTTATAAATTTTTTTATGTCTGTTCTAAGTGATTGATTTTTTGATTTAAAAAAACGAACAATAATCATTATTTACGGTCCCTGATTTTTTTTTTTATTTAAAAATATTTATTCAAATTTTAGATATTTTTACAATATAAACTTATACTTAACCCGCGAAGCCCGTTGGCTTGTCTGCAGGTGGGTGGTTCATATTTTTTAATTCCTTTAATTTTTTTTATTTTTTTATTCATTGCGAATTTATAAAATAATTTTTAATTAGTTTTTTTTTTTTTTTTTTTTAGTTTTTTTGAATTGATTTCTTCCTAAATATATATTTAATTTAAAAATTAAATCGATCATTCGATTTGATTTTATCGATTGGCCAATTTGGGAATTTCATAGATATTCTTCATTCGTTTTAAAAACTTGGAATAGTCAAAATTTTCCTTCATTGGGCATAATTCGGCGGACTTTTACCTATAATAAGAACTCTTTATTCTGAGTCTAACAGTGAATTTTTTTAGTCAGCCACGCCCTTTATTGGGTGGGCAGGAGTTCAAAGTAAAAATATATTTTTTGAATAAGTCAAGTGCTACTACTTATTTTTTTAATGACATATTACAGTATCGAAAATGTATTTTCAATGAGGCCTTTTATGATCACATGAATTAACCCATTTTGCACCGATATAAGTTCTTCATTATTTTTTAGAAATTTTTCTTAAATGTCCTTATAATTCAAAATGTTACCTTTAACCCTTTCACTACCGACTATACAATAAGTCGGACTTCAATTCTTGTTAGGGGTCCTAAAATAAATATCAATTTATTTAATATCTGGCGTATATTCTTACGTCAAATAAACATTTTATAATATCTTAATGAATTGAAATTAGAAAATCATATGAACCACAGAGCGTCAGTTGAATTCTTCTTAATTAACATTTATTCGATGCGATTTGAAACTTTTAAATTACGTTCATGCATAATTTTATTATTCTTAATTAATTTCAAATCAAATGTGTTAACTTAATTTTATTTAAAAATAAATAGTTTAAAAATATAGATTTAATTTTCTCACTTTTAAACTTTTAAAATACAAATCTCACCTTCAGTGAAAAATTTAATAATGTTTTGTGCAAAATTATTTAAAATTATAATTCATTAATATTTTTTTTTTTTAATTTGCATATTATATTTAATAAATATACAAATTGAACCATTTATACGAAATTGGACCTAATTGTATTCAATTTTATTTAGTATGATATTATTTAGTACAATAATATCTGGTCAAATTTAGGTTTCAATTGTATATAATTTGAAGAAATTTAATAAAATATGATCCACGTAGATACTATCATATTCACCATTTTTCGGATTAAATTGCATCTGATTAGTTATTGGACCCTATTTAATTAGATATGCCACCATATATAAGAAATTGGTCTGTATACTCTTTTTCTATATTTTGCTAATTTTCCAAGTTTAAATTCTAATTAATTTCTTTTATACAAAATCTTGCATATTAATAAATGTATTCTAGATCTGTAGAAATTATTGAAAAATATTAATTTTTGACCATTTCCTAAGTTTTCTTCGTTTTCTGAACAATTTACTTTGTGGTCTGTATACCCTTATTCGAGTGCCCTCTTCATGTGTAATATATTCAGTGTGTTCGTTTACTCGAAAATCTTACTACACTCTGGGAACTTCTGCTTTAAAAATATGTAGTTGTTTAGGTTGTAATACAGTTTCCTTATTTTTAATGTAAATGGCAGTCATTTGTAGAACAAATTAATATTTTTTAATTCATTTAAAAAAACAAACCACATCAAATGACCGTTTTATGATTTTAAATACATTAATTTTTTACAGTAGTTTTTTGTCATTTAAAAAAATAAAATGTTTGTTCATTTTTTACTAACATGGTTAATTTTTACTACAATTGTGGTTTATTTATTGAACATTAAAAAACAAATGACAATGTTAGTTGAAATTCTAGTTGTAGTTTCCTTAAGTGAAATTTCATTTGTTTTTAACTACATTTGCAGTGGTCTTTACTTCTAAGTGTACTTTTACTAGAATTGGAAAATGTTGTTTCCAAAACTGTAGTAACTAAGTAAACAAACAGGCATAATATAAAACTTTCTCTAAGCGCATAAAGTAAATTAAATGTCATTCCCAAATTTGTAATTCGAACAAGTGAAAAATCGAATGAATAAGAAATTAAATAAATTCAGTGATTGAACTAATCGAATGATGAACAATTGAACAGTTCATGCGAATAAAGACGAATAGACCATTTGTAGAATTTTACAGGGGACAATAAAAACGCAGGAAACGGTTAAAAAATAATATTTTTGTCAACTTTTTGGTATTAGCTTAAAGATTTAAGTCACATCTACCTATACACAAAGTTTTAGTAAGGTATTCGAAAGAGAACTTGCCAAAAATTGGACTTCAATTTTTGCTTAAATGGAAAAAGGGCGAATATCCAAAAAAATGTATTGAAATTTGAATAAAAATGTGTTATTTTGCAGCAGATTTTGACTACATTTTCATGAGACTTGCAAAACTTGACGAACTATTTTTGGTATTTGTTTGTAACACTTTAAGGACAATTAAGTACAATTTCAAATTTTAGCTAATATCAATTTTAAACTCGCAGCTAAATAATTTTTATATAATATTTTGTTAAGGATGGATATTCGCCCTTTTTGCTTTCCAAACTTTAAAGTCTTATAACTCAAGAACGGTAAATTTTTTTGCCAATATAATAAGTGTGGTTTGTTCCTCGTAATGTTCTTTTAACACATTGTTACCGAAAGTAAAATTTTTGTATGTTTTTGTGTTGTATTTAATCAAAATTGTGCGTTAGTTCACTCCCAATTTAAACAAAAATATAAAAATATACGAATTATTGCACTTTCAAAGTCATTTTGTTTAGCCTTAAAAGTCAAAATTTCCCCAAAATTTCTGCATAGGATTGTAGGGCTCTGCTAATAAAATGCATTTATGCAAAAAAACGTGTTTGCGAAAAAGTGGTCTATTCGTCCTTATTTGCATGAACTGTTCAATTATTGATTTAATTTAAAATTAATCGAATAAGGCCAATTATTCGCTTCATAAAATTAGGTATGACTATTCAATCAGAATTAAAAACTAACTAAAGTTTAAATTTATTTTATTTATTTTCCTATAGATTTCATAACTACCCAGCAAAAACTGTTCTGCCAAAGAATGATTCTAATTGAGCATTTTCATGGATGAATTTAACATTGGCTTGTCATAGTAAGGAATCATTCTTATAATGCTGCAAAAGAATTTCCTAGGAATATCTTATGCCAAAATAACTTCCAAAGAAGTTGTTTAGGTAGAAAACATTCAAACAATTATATTTGGAATGCTTCCTTTCTATGACAAGAAAATGTTAAATTTATCGATGAAAATGACAAATTAGAAGAGAACAAATTTTTGCTAGGTATGGTTAAGACTTAAACTTAAGTTATTTGGAGATATGTTAGCAGATCTTAATTCTTTAAAAGTTCTGAACCATTACCATTACTATAAGGGTTACATTGCTTCCATTTTTCTGTATATTTACAACACTACTGGATTTTTTGTTTGTCATTTGACTAATTTATTTATACTAACCAGCATTGAACGCCAGTTAATTCGCCAATCAAATGAAAATTGATTTTTTTCTACTTTCTACTTTGTAGTTATTAATTTTTAATAATGTTTTTGTTATTGAGTGTAAACTTTTTTGTTTACTCAAAGTTTATCTATGTTGAAAAAGTTTGAGAGAGAGCGGGTCATAAATTGTAGACTTAATTGTAGAAAATTTAATTGATGAAATAATTTGTTTCGAATTGTTTCCATTTTTTTTTTTTTTTTTTTTGGAGATATATAGATGTTTTACATGAATATAAATATTTTTATAGGAAGTTATTAATTGCTATTACTTACATTTGAAATACAGGAAATGTGCTAAATATAACAAGGTTGTTGATCAATTTTTTTTTCTTTTCATTAATTTTTACAACTTCTGGCTTGAGTTTTTAAATTTCTGAATTTTTAAAAATTTAAATTACGGGTAACTTTTTTAAAAAAAAAAGCACACATGGATGTTAAAGTTCCACCTCTTACAACTAAATGTTGGTAATATACTTTTGTTTGTAAAACATTCCCATGTTCTAATATAATATGTTTGCTTGCAAATATAACAATGTTTGCCTGTAAACATATATATATTTAGAACTAGTGAAAAAAGTCTACCGGCAAAAATATATATGTTTGGCTGCAAATATATATATGTTTATTCAGGCGCGGTTTCATGGGGTGGGGGGAGGGGAATAGGAATCTCCCCCCCCCCCCCCCTCTCTCACCACCCACCTACCCCAAAAACTTTTTCCTGGATCCGCGCCTGTTTTTTTATAAGTATGTTTGCATGTCCCAAACATTACACCTAAAAATTTTAAAATTGCAAATATATCTTTGTTTAGGTTTGAAAATTTGAATCATTGTAAACATATATACAGGGTGTCCGCCATTTTGGTAAACATTAGTCTTGACAGTTCATTGTGGCAGTCGTGAAGTAGACACGTGGCAAATTTATTATGGAAAAATACACTCATAATAATCCACGCATAAAAATACGAAATTATTGTCAAAACTACAAAAAAAAATTGTAAAATACACAAATTTTCGTTTATTTTACAAAAAGCTTGGTTATTTTGACATTTTTTTTGGAATTTTACGCATGGATTATTATCAGTGTATTCGATAAACCAACGTGTTTTAATGGTTAAAACATTTTATCAAAATCAATCATCGATTACTGTGACGATGAGAAAGTTACGTGTTATTTCAAGTTATTTCAAGAAATGGTGATGTTGATGGGCTCCACGGTAGCCTGATTTGACTGCTCCGGACTTCTTTTTGTGGGGATATCTGAAGAAACGCTTGAGCAACTCAAACAAAATATTCGTGATGAAGTAATGAAATACCGCGTGAAATGTGTGAGAATGTAATGAAAAATGTGCTCAAAAGGGCTCGCATTTGTGAGGCTAACAGAGGCGGACATTTATCTGATATTGTATTCCATACATAATTGCCGACATTAAATAAAACATTTATCAATATAAGATCCATTCTCTTTCATTTAATCAAAAATTATAAACAAACAAAGTAGTATACCTTCCCGGCGGACACCCTGTATAATAACTAGTGTCCAACCGAGTATTCGGAGTTCGGCCAAGTTCGGCCGGACACCGAGTATTTGAAGAAATTGAGTACATTTTCAGATAAAATTTTTTAATTTCGAATACAAACACAAAAATTTGTATTAAATTCGTTATATGTTTTAGTAAAAATATAAACGTTTAAGCAAGTTTAGGCAATTTTAAAGCTCAAAAATCTTAAGAAAAATGTATTTTTAAGCCCAAAAATGTAAAACAAAAAAAAAATAAAAAAAAATGCCATAATAAAAAAATTTAAGTAAAAATAGCAAAAAAAAAAAAAAAAAAATGTATATTTGTCTTCTCTGCTTATTATACAATATTTTTTAATATTGTTTGCTTTTGTTGTGTCTGTTATCTTAAAAACAAATACATAATATTATAATTAAATGGATTTTATATTTATTTTTTCTAATTAAATGGCATGTGATTTTTAAATGAAATAAATAAAAACTAACAAGTTAATACCATTTTTATCTAAATACATAAACTATGACGTCAAATAGCTAAATAATATTTAACACGAAAAACCCTTTAAATTAACAAACACACATTCCCCTATCTAATCATATATAAAACCCCATAAATATAGAAAATGTTAAATAATTTTGAACTAAAATTCAACTTGCATACTATGAAACCAGACCTTATTTTAATATACAATTTCGAAGTTTCTCTTATTTCTTGACTTCTCATATCATTGTTTAATTATGTTATCATATTGTTGACTTAAAAATAAACTTTTTTTTTTTTTAAATAAACTTATATTGCGTAAATTCAATGTGTATTTAAGAAGAAAAAAAAGAGATCAAATAAATTATGGAAAACAAGTCAGCTGATATTTTATTATGTATAAAACAGAGATCATGTGTCTTTTTATCATGGGAGCGAGCAACAAATAGCTAAATTAAATTGCTATTGAATTGTACTAATTAGAGCTTTGGTGTTAAGTAGTTTGTTTGTTTTCTTTTTTTTTTTTTTGTGCTAAGAAAGTGAAATCTTTAGATTAGTGATGGTATATTTGGATACTCGATTTTAAAATTTAACATTATTTAAAATTAATTATTTTTTTTTTTTTTTAATTTTCGTTTTTATTGAACTTTAATATTAAGGTTAAGAAGGGTTATGTGCCCAAGGGCACATCTCCACTCGGAGACCAATACGGTCCATTGTGAATCCCTTCAGGGAAAAGGTAAGAAAAAATAGGAATAGACAGATAGATAGATTGACAGATAGATAGAAAGAAAGATCTAGAAAAAACGGATAGATACTCCCCAGAACAAGCTCCTATCGTCCCCTTACTAGAAACAGCCGTCCTATTTCCCTGACAAATCTCAGCAAATCTACTGGATTGCATCCACCGACACACCCAAGTTCGTCATGAAATCTATCTCCTAGCCGTTTCTGTCTGAGACCCTGCAACCTCGGACAGTGGCACATTATATGCTCAACTGTCTCCAGTTGCTCAACGTCCTCGCACAACCTGCAAAAGTCCGGTATGTCCCTGTCCCATCTGCTGCTTCCCGTAAGGGTCCTGATACCATCCCTGTCCAGTACCAAAAGAACCTTGGTTGACCCTGCAGTCCATTCTGTCTCTCCATGACTGGTTAACGGTTTCGCGGAATCCCTTCTGTATCACCTCAAAGTAGTAACATAGGGGGTGCTTTACCCCACGTCACTTACCTCCAAGTCCAGATTCGAACCCTCCCTCGCAAATTCGTCCGCCATCTCATTGCCATCCACCTTGCAGTGTCCGGGTACCTTAATCGATGAATTTAATCCAACAATAGCACTCTGCAACTTGAAAAATAAAATCGATGAATTTAATCCAACATTAGCACTCCGCAACTTGAAAAATAAAACAAGAGTACCTATCATTGATCATAAATATTTTCTCCACGCTGATTTTAATGGTGTACCCAGTTTTTTCACTTATGGGCCAGATATTTTGCAAATTTGCATTAAAGTTTTGCATGTTTTAACGCAGTTTTTTATGTGTGTGAAGTTAAACTCCTTAGTTTTAAATATGTGAATATTTTTCAAATATAATTTGAAAATATTTTGTAGACATTCACTGCAATTTATATTTCGCAAATATTTATAAACTTTTGTGGCTGAATTTTGGTACACATCATTTTTTATGCTATCTACATATTATATGTATTAAAAGATGAACTCATATATAGTTCTTTTTCGCTATGCTGTCATATAAATTTTAGGCAGATTTTGCGTTTTTCCCATGAACCGCATTTTATTTTTTTTTTTAATTTTCAACACGAAATAATTGTTCAGATTTGTCTTTTAGCTTAGGCACAAAAATGCTTTGATCGATTGCGAAATGGGATAAAAAATTGTTCAAAAATGGTAACATAAAGTAAAAACTGAGCAAAAACGTGGATTTACTTGTTAATGCTGCACATTTATTAACCAAAGTTGATACCCGTATGTTAATGAAGAGCTTTTATGTATTTTCCTTAAAAAACTAAGATAAAATATTTGACTTTTAAAATTTTATGTATAAAAACTACGTTAAAACATGCAAAACTTTAATGCAAATTTGAGAAAAATCTGGTGCATAAGTAGGTCCTGAATCCGCTTGATTTACAAAAATTGTTAATGCTCTTCAAGAATCAAGAAAATATATGATTTGTCAAGCCCAATCGAAAAAAAACTGAATTTTGTGTTTATTTTTTGTGCAAAATGCATTAAACAATTTAAAGGGTCCGCCATCTAACGGTTTTTTTTTCAACTAGTGCTTATTTCGTGAATGGTAACACTTAGCTCATGTCTGATTTGACAGATAATTAGTTTTATCCTTCCGCTGAACGAATATGGTTGTGTATACGCTTGAACAACGCTGGGAAATATTCGACATTACTTTGAAAATCATGGTAATGTTGCAGAATCTGTGCCGATACACCCAAAACGAGTCACTGTTTGGTGCGGATTTTGGTCCAGAGGCATAATTGGGCCATTTTTCTTCGAAAATGAGCAAGGAGTGGCCGTTACAGTCAATGGCGATCGTTATCGGGCCATGTTGAACAAATTTTTGTTCACAAAAATTGAAGAGGAGGAAATACAGCCGCACACAATCGATAATGTGCTTAAAAATTGGACCGATCGTGTAGGCTACTGCATGGCCAGCCGCGGCAGCCATTTGAATGAAATTATTTTCCATTATTAACCGGAAGGATTGTACTTTCAAATAAAAAAACAAATTTGAGAAAATATTCAGTAGTTTTTTTTATAGCATTTTCAAAAAAAAAAAATGTTATTTGGCGGACCCTTTATTTAATAACAAAACGTAAAGTAGACAACGACAGTTTTCACATGCTTTTTAAATCTTTGAAATAGAAAATCTACTTTAGGAAATATGGCTTTTGTACCGAATTTATTATGTATTTTTATTGAAATTATTTGATTTAATCGAGTGATTTTAAAATTTTGGTAATCGAACAGACCTAACCCATGTAATTTTTTGCATTGTTTATGCGAAAAATCTTTGTGCCTATATTTTGTGAAAACGTTTAGGCCATATAGTTTTATCTCATTATTATGTTAATAAGAATTTTTGTTGGGTTTTGTCTATGCTAATTTTTTTTTTTAACGATTTTTCAATTATTTATAATTTGTTTTAACACTTGTTCATGATTCATTGCAAAAGTTTAATTATAATCACATTACCGTGTGATTATTTAACCTGAAATACGATAGAATTTTTTTGTTTGTGAATTTTGAAAAGATATTTTACATATGCTTTAGTAATGACCTCTATCCGTTTCTTGATCCTGCTTGCAGGACATTCAGAATGCCCGTTGGTAACTACACTCAGGGAACTTCTGCTGTAAATATTTGTAGTTGCTTGAGTTGTAATACAGTATCTTTATTTTTAAGTAAAAAAAAAACAGTCATTTGTAGAAGAAATTTCCGTTTTGATTACAATTGTAGTTCATTGAAAATGAAAATTATTCAAGTTCGAGGCCATACTCTATATTTCTTTATTAGGATATTGTCCTAACAAATAATCTATAGAGCTTTTTGTTTTCAAATTTATTATTTGACCCTTTCAGGAATGTGTTAATAGATCTATTTCGGGAATTTTTTAGGTTCCCATCATCAGAACACGTTTTGAAAGCTGTAACAATACATTCCTGAAAGGGTCAAATAATAAATTTGAAAACAAAAAACTCTATAGATTATTCGTTAGGACAATATCCTAATAAAGAAATATAGAGTATGGCCTCGAACTTGAATAATTTACATTTTCATTGCACAATTTAAGGTCGAAAAAAACATAATTTTGTATTTTTAATAAAAATTATATCAAACATTGTAGTTCATTTTAAAAAACAAACCACTTCAAATTACTGTATTATGATTTTACATTAATTTTATACAGTAGTTTTTTTTATTTAAAAAATAACTGAAACAAATTTTTGTTCATTTTTTACTGCATATGTGGTTAATTTTAACTACAATTGTAGTTTATTTTTGAGCAGTAAAAAACAAATGACAATGCTAGTTGAATTTACTGAAATGTAAGTCGTTCTTTCTTCAAGTGAAATTTCATTTATTTTTAACTACAGTGGTCTTTATCTACTTAGTATTCTACATAAGTGTATGAGTTCAGCTTTGGTACAATTTTTTGCACGTCCTTTCTTTTTCATCCCAGTTGATGCCACTCCATTATCAAACCGTTTGTATATGGAATATAGTGTGCTACGTGGTACTTGTTCTTTAAGGAAATGATGTAACACTTTGTTTTTAGGATACCGTTCAAGCATTTCATAGACATTTTTTCTTGAACTGTTTTGTTCAACGACTTTAATTTTTTTCACTTTTGAATATTTACAATAATGCTAATAATATAATATTTTATTGACATGCATTTTGAAAAAATAAACATGCCTACTAGCAGTAATTTATATTTGAATTTTGTCCATTTACTAAGTTGGCATCGGTTAGTTTGAACTTTTTTCTATATGCAATAAATATTTGGAGAAATAATAGCAGATATAAAAAAGTTACAGCTTGTTAAACAAAATCCTTGCCCTACACAGAAAAAACTAAAAACGGGTTTCAATTAAAAATTTTATTGAATCAATTAATATTTTAATTGATTTTGCACCTACCACTGAAATGATAGTATTAACTAAAAAAATTTGCAGACAGTTTATTAAAACTCTTTCAATTAAAATAATAATAGTATCAATTAAAAGAGTTATTGTTTTTCTTTACAACCTCAATTAAAAAGTTTAGTTAAATTGATTAAAACTTTAATTGAAATTTGAGAAGAAAACAATGGTAGTTTTAATTGAAAACTCGTATGTTTTTATTTTTGTTATATGGCCCCCATTAAATAAAAAAAGAAATGTAGGTTTGTAAATTAAATTGACATTTTATTTGTAATAAAATTAAAGCTTTTTAATATAAAAATGTATTATAAGAAAACAAATAAAAGTAAAGACAAAATTTTTGTTTTGCTTGTCCTGTCTTAATCATTTTCTTGTAATTGAATTGTTTTCTTTAAAAAATCACACACAACTTTAAAATGATAGTTTAATGACACTTATACTTATTGAAAATTTAATTATTTACAAAAATAATAGTTTAATTGTCCCTTTTCGATAAGGTTTATTTAAATCCACATGTGCACTTTTATTACCACAGATAAAACACGAAACTAAATTAAGTTTTCGTGCGTACACGAATATCTCAACAAAAAGAGTGTTGCAAACTCTAGTGAAATAACTACGATTTTGCGTGTATTTGAAATCGGTAAACTATTCAACTTATTAAAAGTTAATCATTTGCGATTTTTTTTTTCTTTTTATTTACAAATTAAATAATATATTAATATAATTAAACCTTTGTCTGATTATTTAATCTAAATAAAATAAAAAAAAAAATAGTTTGCCAAATTTTTAAAAATTTTGTTTACATGTTGTCAACACTGTATGGATATATTAGAAAATTCAATAAATTTTTTAATTGAATCAATTAAAAAAATTGTTTAAATTGCCATTGATATTCAAACAATCGATTAATTAGATACTTTTGGCCCATAATTTTGTCTGTGTATATTTTACATGAGCAATGTTTACTTTAAATACCGTTTTCTCAAAACAATACATTGAAAATCGGGTGCCACTGTGCAGCCATAACGGGGGACCCGATCAATCGTTTTTTTTTGTTGTGTAGAGGACTAAAAAAGGGAGTCCCTAACGTAGAGACATTTTCAAATTTTAGACTAGCATTTTTTGGAAAAATACTAAAGAATTTATTCGTGTGTGAAACAAAATTAATTTTTTTTTCTCAGATGGGTACTCATTTGGGGAAAAATATAAATTTTGGCACGATTGCACCCGATATTGGCCTTAAAAAAGGGTCTATAATGAAATAGTTACCAGGGTAGGTATGGTAGTCGGAATTCTAAATTACAATTTTTAGAATAATATTTAATATTGAGTTTTTCTATCGCAAATAGAATTAGTTGAATAAACCATTTATTTATTTTTTTATAACTGCTTCAATATTGGCGTTTTCATTGATTTCTAAAGCTAGTAAACCCCTTAAAATTGTAGATGCTTTTCATACGAAAAATGTATTTCTTGTCAGACTCTCTCTCTAAAGTGATAACTTTGTTTGCGCTACATACAAAACTTTTCCTCAAACGAAGTTGTCACTACACTGATAGAATTTTCCTTCATAGTATTAATGAAACGATTTCATTAAAATCGATTCATTGGTTTAATGAAAAATTTCATTAACTGAATGACAATTCATTAATATTGGTATTTTTTTCATTAACATTTTTTATGATTTTTTCATAATTTCATAAAAAAAATTCATTAAATCAATGAAAAATTTTCAAATTTTTTTCAATAAAAACTTTGACTTGTAATAAGAAAAAAATTTTTTTTTGTACTATCATTTTGAAATAAAAAAAACTGAAAAATTTCTTTTAAACAGAATTAACCAAAATTTTGATATTAATAATTTTTTTTTATTAAATTTGCCTAGAGCTAACAGTTTTTGACGAATTTGAATAGTTGGTCACTAAATTCCAGGAAACAGATTCTCCATGAAAAACGATATAGTTTTGTTCAAAACGAGACCTAAATTGTTATCGTTTTGACTATGTTACACAAAAACGTTATGCTAAACGATAATAGATTTTTGTTGTTAACAACATTGTTAAACTTGAAAATGGCAGTCAAAATTCGTTTTAGATTTTACTAAACCGAGTGTAGCTGACAACCCAAAAACTAGGCCTTAGAGTCTAAAAATTTTATTTTCAAAATTTGTAATTGTATCCTAAAATAATTATAAAAAGTGCAAATTATTAAATATCAACGAAAATATTTCATACAAACTATGAATTTTATTCATTAAACACATGAAACTTTCCTAACGATTAGGCTAGGATTAATGAAAAAAATTTCATATACTTTATGAAATATTCATTGGGTCAATGAAAACATTCATTCAAATTGATTTAATGAAACACCTTTCATTGACTCAATGAAACTTTTCTTTGGGGACTTTTTTATGAAAAAATTCATTGGAGTAATGAAGGAATTCATTAATACTACGCATAAATTTCTATCAGTGTAGGAAGCTTTTTGTAAACTTTTTCAATATAAAAAAGTAAGAATTTTATAATTTTTTTTTTGAAAATGGTTTTAAATTATACACTTTTTTTCTATAAAAAATATTGCAGAGAATATTTCTGAAGGAATTTATGCATTTCTTAAAATCAGTAAAAAAAAATTTCATCTAAAATTAATAGAAAAGATCGGAATTTGAAAAAGGAAATGTGTTTCCGAATCTTTAAAATAAGATGGTGAGAATTCTTTGTAGGAAAAATTTTTAGGCCGAGTTTTTGAAATGTAGATTATCTTTAACTTAGATTAACGAAGTACTGCTTCTGAAATATGGTTTATTTTATTGTGTTATAATAAAGGCTAAAATTCTAAACAAAATGAAGTTGTTCCGACAATTTGTTGTTAATAAACTTGGAAATGGCAGTCAAAATTCGTTTTAGGTTTAACTAAACCGAGTGTGACTGACAACCCAAAAACTCGGCCTTAGAGTCTAAAATATGTTTTATGGCTACGGTTTTTAAAAAATAACGATTACGATATTTGAATCGGTCACTCTTTCAAATTTAAAACAGTTTTAGTCGATTATGTATTTAAGCAGTTACGGTATTCATTTTTTATCTTAATCGTCTTAAAAAAATTACGGTTACGGCATTTGAATTTAACAACGATATTTAAACGGTCGCGGGTTTTTTGCAGTAATGAATGAATAACGATTACATAGATTAATTTGGTTCAGTTTAGTATAAAACATTCATTTGTTGATAATTATGTATATTTTCATACACTTAGATACCAAAATATAACATTTAGTGCAATTTTATGAGATTAAAACTCATATAAAATTGTTATTAGTATACGTATCAGTTTATCTACAACCTTATATATACAATCATATACAATTGAATCAGATCAAAATCCGGATGCAATCATATCTTATATTGATATAATTGCACGAGTAAAAAAAATTTTAAATGGTCTTATGTTTTTTCATCCTAAAATATATTATAATATATATTTGTATATGGTGTCATGCATATCCATATATTATTATATATTTCTTATGTGGTATATGTTACCCCTAACTAATTTAATATTGTTAATTGTTTTTTTCGATCACAGGTTCGCAGTTAAAAAACATTAACCCCCGTTTTTATAAAAAAAATAAACAGCATTTCAAATACATTTTATTTAAAACACAAATTTTAGAGTTAAAACTGTATTCATAAATATAAATAAATATAAACAAGTTTGATATAAAAATAAAAATTATGTTTTTTTCGACCTTTACTTGTGCAATGAAAATGAAAATTATTCAAGTTCGAGGCCTTACTCTATATTTCTTTATTAGGACACTGTCCTAACAAATAATCTATAGAGTTTTTTGTTTTCAAATTTATTATAAAAAGGAGAGAAAAACAAAAAACGTGTATTGAATATCCACCAGAGGTGGACCTTGCACATAACAAACAAGTTTTCAATTTATTTTTTGATCAATGGTTATAATCTTTAATTTCAAGCTCATATATTAGTTCTCATGTAGTGAGACAACTAGTTTATATGAATGTTTGATGTTTGGCATGGGATTGTTACCGCTTTCAAAACGTGTTCTGATGATGGGAACCTAGAAAATTCCGGAAATAGATCTATCAACACATTCCTGAAAGGGTCAAATAATAAATTTGAAAACAAAAAAACTCTATAGATTATTTGTTTTCATTTTCAATAAATTATAAAATTTTACACAAGGTACTTTAAGCTAATATTCGTTTATGAATACAGTTTTAAGCCTTAAAATGTGTATTAACTAAAATGCATTTGAAATCTGAATTAAGATTTTTTATGAATACGGGCTTAAATATTTGGCGCATTGTTAACCCATGTTTACCGTAGAAAAAAAAAAATATAACATAAAATTAACATGAGGTTATAACTAAATGTTTTCAAAAAAACAAAAAAAAAAAAACTTAACAAAATGCAACTTTTTATAATATTATCCACTCTTTTCTATGTTTGAATTCCAATACTTGTCAAAAATTGTTCGTCATCAAAATCACCTAATGTTTTTTTATACAAATTTTTTTATTTTGATAAATGTATTCTAGATCTTTAGATATGCTAAATATAATAATTAAAAACATCAAGTTTTGAACATTCCTAAGTTTCTTTCGTCTGCTGAATTATTTACTTTATGGTCCGTATACCCTTATTCGCGTCTTCTCTTCAATTAATTTGTTGGTTTTGTGTGTTACATTGGTTGCTTAAGTGACTATCAAAGTGACTATCGAATGTTTGTGGAAATAATCAAAATTCAAGTTGTCTCAATCAAATTTCTATTGCACCAAATAATTTTCTGTAGTCACAAAAAATCAATTAGCACAACTGAACCTTCCATTTACTTGTTAATAAAAAAAAATCTGTTATCTCTGTATACTAAAACGTGCTAAGATTTTCCGACATTTCCCCGTGTTGTCTGGATTAAAAGCAAAATAAACTCAAAATATCCCTTTTTGTTCTTTTTTTGACAATTTGAATCAGCATAAACTAGAACTACATTCAAACTGAACCTCAAACTACGTATTTTTGTTTTTTCACGTTTTCGACTTTCATATTCCATACACGTTTTAAATCGAAAACTTGAAGAAAAAAAAACTAAAATACGTTTTATGGGATTCACTATGAACGTACACTCAAATAAAAAAGTTAGTAAAGTCAGCAAAAAATTTTGCTGTGTCAGCAAAATTTTAGTCAGGAGTGTGCTTGCAAAAAAATTTGCTAATGTCAGCAAAATCTTTTGCTGAAAATCAGCGAGCTCATTTTTAGCAACAAAATTAGTAGATTCAGCAGAAGTTTTGCTAACACTTAGTAGATTAGAAATTAAAAAACCCTTGCTAAAAATTAATAAAATTTTTGCTGAATATTAGTAGACTGAAAAAAAACTCAAAAAATTTGTAGAAAAATTATACTTTAGTTAATTTATTTGCTGAAAGTCATAAAACATATTTTTGTGATTCTTTTAAAAAAAATTTACAATACGTTACAAAATATAAAAATGTTCATACTCTCAAATTGACGATATGAATTAATGTAATATCTAAAAACAATAGAAATAATTATATATAACATAAACGAAATTATCTTTGAACTACTTAAAGGAACGCAAATGCCGCGGAGAATTATAGAAACGAAAAAATAACAAAATATAACATATACAAAGCTTTTTTGCAATAAGAAAAAGGAAACAGAAAAATCCACCTAAGATGTATGTCTTTGTCTTTCGCATTAGTGTGTCTACCTAATCCATATTTGTTTGCAATTTGCCCACACAAAATTATTAATATATATAAACATTTAGTTAACAAATACACATTTAATCTTTATTAAATTTAAATATTTTATTTTGTCTTTTATTTAATTAATAGACAATTATTGTAAGGAGAAATTCCAAGGATTTTAAAGATCCTTATACGCTTAAAACGTTGTTTATTTCGTTGGTCCGTAGTAAATTGGAATATTGCTCTATTATTTGGTGTCCGAATCAAATAGGTACATCAAATCGAATTGAACGTGTTCAAAAGATTTTTGTTAAGTCGGTCTTGAAATTAATTTGGCCTTATGATTTACCATCCTATGATGTTAGGAGGAAAATGTTAGGCTTACAATCTTTGGAAGATCGTAGGTTATATTCCGCAATAATGTTTGTTTAAAATGTTATAACTGGTGAAATAAATTGTTCCGAAATTAGTGATCATTTTATATTATATCGCCCTCCAAGAGATTTAAGGGTAAACCGGATTTTCGTAGAATCTGTTCATAGAACAAACTACGCCGAAAATTGCAAGATTGCAAGATGTTTACACTTATGTAATAGTTTTGCTCCAATTTTAAACTTTAATGTAAATAAAGATAAGTTTAAGTTGTTTTTATTTAAACATTATAATTAGTTTTTAAGTTTTCTTCTAGTTTAGTAATCTGTAAGAATTAAATTCTGTAGATGAAATGAAATAAATAAATAAAACAGATACAAAAATCTTCTATGGTTGATTTTTTTATATTACGTCTTACTAGAGTTGTAATTTTTAGTATAATTTTCCTCGTCACTTTATTGATGTGCTAATCAACACAATTTTTTTTAGCAAAATAAATTAGTAAAATATTAGTAAAACATTAGTTCAAAACAGTTAAGTGCTGAATAAGTATAACTAAAATTTTAGTTTAAAACATAATTTTAACAAAAAATTTTCTGAAATATAGTATACCTGATTTACAAGATGTTTTACTAACTTTTCTACTAACTTATTTTTTTGAGTGTAGTATAAGACGATTTTTATAGTTTTCGAATTCGAATTAATTTAAAATATACATATTTATTGTAATCATTTAAAAAATCATAAAATATGAACAAGTTTCTTAAAAACCAAACGAGTTTTCTTTGTTTTTTTTATACACGTATAAACAAAGTATAAAATATAAAAATTGACAATTTTTTTCAAATTATATACAAAAACAAACATGCCAAAACATGCTGTGAATGTACTAAAGAAAGGTCATAAACACCCTAAAAATATAAAATAGAATAGAATTTGTGTATTTTTAATAGGTAGACAAAAAAGCAACAAAAACAAATTTAATAAAATCAAAATTAGAAACAAAACCATTAAGAATTTGTTTTGGCTATAACGTAATGTCTAGCGGCCAAGATACAGTAACTCACATATTTAAAGGAACACGCAAAAAAAAGTTGAGAGAAAAAATTGTAAAACACTTTATTATCCAATATAGACCTACAAGTTTTTAGTACAAAAAAGTTTTTTTTTTAGTAAAAAAAATGTTCCTAATCTATATTTACAAATTACTAAACTTTTAACTAATATTCGTTTGCTGATTTTTGCCAAATGTTTTACAAGTTTTTTAAAACCAAATAGAAAAACATTTTTACTATTTTTTTTTTTCAAAGTTGAGAGCAAAGTTTTTTTTAAGCTATAATTTTTATAATCTAAAATAAAAAGAAAATGCGAATGGATAACAAACAAAATTTGACAAATTTTTAGTAAAAAAAATTTGCTAATTTTAAAAAATTGATTTCCAATAAGGGTTCTTTAAAATTTTGATAATTTTTTAGTGATATTTATTTATTTTTTCAACTACTTTTACTTTACTAATAATTACATGCAAGCTTTGCTAAAATTAGCTAAACGGTCGGCTGGCCTAAAAATAGCAGTTCAGTAAAATTACAAATTATTTTTAACTTTGACAGAATTTTTTATTTGAGAGTACCAATTATAGACAAATCTCTAAACTTAATTTAAGAGTGTGCATCAACAAAAACTTTGCTGTTCCAAACGAAGTCGTTTGGTTAGTGAAACCGATAGTATAGTTGTTACACCAGAAATTCGTTTAATACAACAGAAATTCGGTTGTGGCAACTAAATTTGTTATCATTGTATAGTTTAACAGTAAACGTTTAATTCTGAGAGTAACTGTTCGTCTATACATACATATAGATTTAAATTAAAATCAAAGGCATATGCTACTGACTAGAGGTGGTAGCTATGTATATGTAGTTCATAATTTAAGAACATCACATCATGGCACACTTTTTATTTTACTAACACGCAAAAAATATTTTAAGTAAACGACAAATCTTTTAAAATGTGGATACTAATGTTTCTTTTTTTTAATTTTTCTTTATTTTCATTACAGGATTTTTGATTAAAAAGTCTTCATCATGGGGGACATGTTCCGGAGTGAGGAAATGGCTTTATGCCAAATGTTTATACAACCAGAGGCGGCATATACATCTGTTTCCGAATTGGGTGAAACTGGTTGTGTACAATTTCGTGATGTAAGTATATGAATCAATTTTAAGTAGAAACAAAGTTGGATAAAATTTTAAAAATTTCGGGAAAATATTGTAAAAATTTTAATAGTATCCATAGAAAATTTTTTTAAAATCAACTTTTAATGAGAGAGCAATAGACAGACTCACCTAATATGGAAAAAAGTGTTTTTTGTTCACCCCTCAAAATATACCTTGGTTTGATTTATGATGATTCCCAAAATATTTCGTGTCTAGCATTAAGATCCCGTGAGCTGGAACGTTTTTAAAAACAGAATTTTTGGTTAAGTTCAACGAATTTTGTACTTTAGCGAAAGACAAAGTATACAATATTAAAATCATATGAAAGGTTTTTTTAAGGCGCGTCCAACGGTATATAAAACATTATCTCTTTTCTATTTTGAGGATTATGACCGAAAATATTCCGACATTATACGCAAACTGTTTACAACACAGTCTTAATAGCAAAAGTGATAAAGATCGTTTAGATAAGGGAATTATGACTGAATTTTTTTTCAGACATTTCAACATTTTCCTGTATAAGAAGGGGCTATAAAATGTCACTTTTACCTGTACTAGAGATTTTATACTTTTGGGTATTTTCATAATTCAAATATCTAGTTAGGGGTTTTGTTCGGGGTTGCAACATTTACCATGGATTACATAGATCTCAAACTCTTCTTCTTTTATCAACAAACACAATTTTTCATACACATTCAAATATTGTTTGTATAGGTATACCACGTATGTCCAACACATTCTCATGAGTTACGTGTACTGACATCTAATGTCAAAGAGTTGGAGTTCTTTGTAATCTATGCCATATATTCAAAGCTCTATTGTGAATGATTTTGAGCCAGTTATATTTTTTTAAACAGAAAAGCAGATTCATCGTGGCAAACTAATTTTTTTTAATCCATTGTTAGTTTTTGGCCAGTCTTTTATGTTGGTTTCGAAAAACAAATGCTAATTGGGTATCAAATGAGAGATATTTTGAAGATCTATCCAGTTCAGCCAAAAATTTTGGAAAATTCTTACACAAAAAGTTTCAATCAAACTTCAAACCCATTTTAACCCCTACAAATTCGATTGGACAGATATGTTTATTAGCGAATATTGCTTACTTTTGTCTCCTCCGCGTCGGGATATATTCCTGGTGAGTTGTGTCCTGCTTTGGTATGAATACTTTTTTCCGAACATAGTTTTAATTTTTTTTTTTGCTGTAACCGAAATTTTGATGCAACAGCTAATCATTTGTTACTTTTAACTTTAACAGAAATATTAGGTTGCTCAGACAGAAATATTCAATAGGCAAAAATTCGGTTATCATAACTAATCTGATTTAAATGTATAGAATTTAAAACTGCATTTGATCTCTTCACACTGTCAAGATATTTCGAATTAATTTGTAAAAAAAAAATATCCGAGAGATTAGTAAGATTTTAAAATACACGATCCCAATGACAGGATAGAAAAATACGTACGTTTCTCTTTTTTTTATCAATTCCGATTTCATAATTTTTTTTAAGAACTAAAATTTCTTAAATTCTTTTCTACACTTTTGTTTAATTTCTGTCAAAGTAATTTATTATATTTTTCTCTATTTTAGTTAAACTCTGGAGTTAATGCATTCCAACGTAAATTCGTTACCGAAGTACGTCGTTGTGATGAATTAGAACGTAAAATACGTTACATTGAAGCTGAAATTAAAAAGGACGGCATCAATTTAGTTGATATTTTGGATGATATCCCCAAGGCACCCAATCCAAGAGAAATCATTGATTTGGAAGCTCATTTGGAAAAGACCGAAAATGAAATTTTAGAATTGGCTCAAAATGAAGTTAATTTAAAATCAAACTATTTGGAGTTAACCGAATTACGTAAAGTATTGGAAAATACCCAAGGTTTCTTTTCCGATCAAGAAGTGCTCAATTTGGATTCTAGCAATCGTGGTGCCGGTGGTGTTGTTGTCGATGATGCTGCGGCTGCTCAAAATCGTGGCCGTTTGGGTTTTGTAGCTGGTGTTATTAATCGTGAACGCGTCTTTGCCTTTGAACGTATGTTATGGCGTATTTCACGTGGTAATGTTTTCTTAAAACGTTCCGATTTGGATGAACCATTAAATGATCCCAGCACAGGTCATCCCATATATAAGACCGTATTCGTGGCTTTCTTCCAGGGTGAACAATTAAAGAATCGCATTAAGAAAGTGTGCACTGGTTTCCATGCCTCCATGTATCCATGCCCCAGTTCTCATGCCGAACGTGATGAGATGGTTAAGGGTGTTCGTACTCGTTTGGAAGATTTGAAATTGGTTTTAAGCCAAACTGAAGATCACCGTAGTCGTGTCTTAGCTACCGTCTCAAAAAATTTACCATCTTGGTCTATAATGGTTAAGAAAATGAAGGCCATCTATCACACTTTAAACTTGTTCAATATGGATGTTACCAAGAAATGTTTGATTGGTGAATGTTGGGTACCCACTAAGGATTTACCTGTGGTCCAGAAGGCCTTGTCAGATGGTTCAGCAGCTGTGGGTAGTACCATACCCTCATTCTTGAATGTTATTGATACCAATGAACAACCACCCACATTTAATCGTACCAATAAGTTTACACGTGGTTTCCAAAATTTAATTGATGCTTATGGTATTGCCTCCTATCGTGAGTGTAATCCTGCTCTATACACTTGTATTACATTCCCCTTCTTGTTCGCTGTGATGTTTGGCGATTTGGGTCATGGTTTTATCTTGACTTTATTTGGTGGCTGGATGTGTATGTATGAAAGATCATTGTGCCGCACAAAGGGTGGTGAAATTTGGAATATTTTCTTTGGTGGTCGTTACATTATATTGCTCATGGGTCTATTCTCCTGTTATACCGGATTTATCTACAATGATGTCTTTTCCAAATCGATGAATATCTTTGGTTCTACTTGGCATATACGTTATAATACCACAACCGTACTGCAGAATCCTTCATTACAGCTAAATCCTCAATATCATGTCGAGGGTGTCTATCCCATTGGTTTGGATCCCATTTGGCAAATGGCTGATAATAAGATTATTTTCTTGAATACCTACAAAATGAAATTGTCCATAATTACTGGTGTCCTACACATGATATTCGGTGTTTGCATGTCTGTTGTTAATTTCGTCCATTTCAAACGTGTGTCCAGTATTTTCTTGGAATTCCTGCCACAAATTTTGTTCTTAGTCTTGTTGTTCGGTTACATGGTCTTTATGATGTTCTTCAAGTGGATTCAATATAATGCCAAAACCGATTTCCAACCTAATACACCTGGTTGTGCACCATCCGTTTTGATTATGTTCATTAACATGATGTTGTTCAAGAATACACCACCACCACAAGGTTGCAACGAGTATATGTTCGATAGTCAATCGAGTATTGAAAGAGTCTTTGTATTCATTGCTTTATTGTGCATTCCCTGGATGTTGTTGGGCAAACCATTGTACATTAAATTTACACGCAAAAATATGGATCATGTAAGTACTTTTTTATTCAGTTTGTCCACCGCCTATCGATTCCGCTCAGTTGCAGAAATTAGTTCTCTTGGTTTTTATATGTGCAGATTACATAGTTTGGGAATGGGGCTTTTGTTTTGAAATTGGGAAAATTCTCTCGAAAACGGAGAAATTTTACTTAATTTTGTCTGTTTTCTCTCAGTTACCCAAACTTTGTAATCTGCACATTGGGGCATTAGTGTCTCTCTTGTATATTCTTACTCTATGGTTGGTCATTCCGTTTGTAACGCATCAAAATATAGGTCTTAGACCCCATAAAGTGTTTATATGCTGGATATTTTTTTAGTTTTTAAGCCGATTTAGCTAGGTCTGCCTATCTGTCCGTCTGTTGCAATGGCTATTATGGCCAGCCAGATTAATGAACAGTTTGGTATACCGTTGAAGTTGATTGTGCAGAGTCCCCATAGTACTTATCAAGCTTTTCCTTGGTTTGAGAGACGGGTTTTTAGCAAAAAATAATGTTTTATGAGCTCTCGAAATACATTTTTCTCCATTTTTACAAAAAAAACACGAGGCTGTATGATAAGAACACCTGTTAAACGCAAATTTTAACAGGTGTTAAAATATGACAGTAGTCTATTAACAGATGGAAGTTCGACGGACTTATTGATCCGCCCTATATTTCGATATTAATGCAAAAATTTTGATTTTCGCTAAATTATTAAGTTATTTTACGGTGAATTCGTGAAAATATATTATATATTTGCTAAATTGGCTTTATTTTACGGCGAATCCATGAGAATCTTAAATTCTCATTTGAATATTTTTTTTTATTCTCTGAGATATTATTCATCGAAATTAATTATTCTGGTATGTATTTCACTTTCGATCGAAATTGAAAACTTAATCGATTATAAGTTGTTTCAGACATTTACTGATATTTCAAATTAAAATGTTACGAAACAATAATAATTTAAATTTTGATGATGTTTTATTCACATTACTATATCAATGAATTTAAACGGGCGATTTCTTGGAGAAGGAAAAAGGTCTTAAAAAGGTTAGAACTAAATTTTAAATGTAACATGTATGACTTTTATATTTTGTGATTAAAGCTTACTTCGCGATTATATAACGACCCGAATATATACAGAAAAAACTAAAATCGAGTTTCAATTAAAATATTAGTTGATTCAATTGAAAGTTTAATTGAATTCGGTCCTATTAAAGAAATTGTAGTATTAATTAAAATAATTTGTAACTATTTAATTGATTTCATTTTCAATAAAGGTTTTAATCATATCTATTAAAAATTTAATTGAATATTGTTTTTAATTTCAAAAAAAAATTTTAGTAAATTCTATTAAAGCTTTAATTGAAAATTGCAAAAAAATCGACAAAAAATGGAGGAAAAACTGCTAAAATTTTAAAAATCTAACCAAATGGAAAAAAATCGCCAAAAATTATTAAAATTACAAAATTTAAAAAAATCACAAAAATTGTGAAATAATCGTCAAAAATTTAAAAAACCCTCAAAAATGAAAAAATTATAAATAGTAAAATAGAAAAAAAATTGTCAAAATTAAAAAAATCGCTAATAAACTTGAAAAAAAAAACAAAATTTAAAAAAAGCTAAAACTTCAAAAAATCATCAAAAATAAAAAAAAAATCAAAGTAGGAAAAAAATCGCTAAAAATATATTTTTTTTTCAAAATTAATTAAAATCTGTAAAATTAAAAAAAATCGACAAAAATTGTAAAACGCTAATATTTGAAAATATCGCCAAAATTTAAAAAAAAAATTCTAAAATTTAAAAACACTGCCAAATTTAAAAAAAATGTGGCACAATAAAAAAAAAACTCGAAATTGCCTAACTTAAAAAAGGCAAATTGAAAAAAAAATTGGAAAACAATTGTAAAATTTAAAAAAAAAAAAACGTTATGAAATGAAAACGCTCAAATTGGTAAAATCGTCAGAATTGAAAAAAATTGCTAGAATTTAAAACATAAACTAAATAAAATTTAAAGCGTCTATATCTCAATAATTATTTTTTATTTTTTTTTTTAATTTTGGTAATGTTTTTTTTTAAATTTTGGCGCTTTTTTCACGAATTTTTGCTATTTAAGATATCCTTTTTAATTCTAGCGATTTTTTAAATTTTGACGTTTCTATTTTAAATTTGGCGAATTTTTTAATTTAATCGATTTTTTTATATTTTGGGGATTTTCTTCAGTTTTTTTCAATTTTAGATTTTTTAATTTGTTGACATTATGGGTTATAAAAACTGGAAATTTTTTGTGCACCAAATTCATTTTCAATTAATTTAACATTTAATACATATTATTAAGCTTTTAATTAATTGAACTTTTTTGACAATAATTTTTTTGCAAAAACTCGGAATTCTTTAAACTTTATGTTAAGATATCTGAAAGTTAGAGAAAAGATGTAGCCATTTTGATGTGAAAGTCGGATTTAGCGCACCTCAAATTTTAGAAAACTATACTGTATTGTTAGGGAATTGACTTTTTTTTAATTTTATCGGCCTGTGTAATTATTTCCATTTTTTATTTACTTCTAGTCAAAACACAATGGCGAATTAACCGGTAATATGGAATTGAATGAAGGTGAAACACAATTACCAACTGCTGCCGATAATCACGAAGGTGGTGCTCATGGTCATGATGATGAGCCAATGAGTGAAATTTATATTCACCAAGCCATTCACACCATTGAATATGTGCTCAGTACAATTTCTCACACTGCCTCATATTTGCGTTTGTGGGCTTTGTCGTTGGCTCATGCTCGTAAGTTGGAAAAACAAATTACAAAAAAGATTCGGAAGTGATCCTAATCTCTCTTTCTCACCTATTTTTACAGAATTATCGGAAGTATTATGGAATATGGTGTTGTCATTGGGCCTTAAACAAAAGGGTTATGGCGGTATTATATTTGTGTACTTAATTTTCGGTGCTTGGTGTTTGTTCACTTTGGCCATTCTGGTTATGATGGAAGGTTTATCAGCCTTCTTGCATACCCTACGTTTACACTGGTAATTATGGAGTTACTTTTTTACTGTAAAGCAATTTTTGAGAATAATTTCTACTTTTTTCTCATTTAAGGGTCGAATTCATGAGCAAATTTTATGAAGGTTTAGGTTATGCCTTCCAACCATTCAGTTTCAAACTTATATTGGATGGCGAAGAAGGGGAAGAATAAGTTAAAATATGTGCTTATTCCAATATTCCAGTATTGTGGTACTCTTCCCACTAATTATTTGTTATTAAAAAAAAAAACCTATTTGTTTAACATTTCTGTCCATTTTTAATTTTGTTTGTTAATCGTTAAAGTTTAATGATATTATCGTTATAAAAAAAGCAATATACAGTTTAATTTAAGATTTTATTTCAATTAAATCATATTAAGAAGAGAGCAGCAAAACATTAAAAGGTTTTGTGTTATTTTTATTTTCTACATCACACAGTGGGATATATCACAAAATTTTTTGAAATAATACGGTCAGTTCTTACTTAGGCATAAGTGACGTAAAATCGAGCTTAAGTTTTGATTTTGAACCTTCCCATTGACCTTCCCCCCCCCCCAAACCCCCCGGGGCGGCAATATGACCACCCAAAATAGGTAACTTTTTGGTAATTCGATGTTCAAAAAATTAACATTTTTGTAATGCGCTAGTAGAGACTAACAAAAACAATTCTTACATGTCTGGGCTATCTGTAATAGTTTCCGAGATATTCCCATTCCCATGTGAAATTCCAAATTTGGTCTGACTCAGGTTCAGTTTTTTGTGAGTATGGGGACGAAATTGGGACCAACTTTTCATTACATTTTATATTTATTAGTTTTAACTGAATTTATATTAATTTATGTAAATGAAGGTTGTGTTACCAGAAACTGCGCAGTCTAATTCAATAAGAAATTTACAATGTAGTTATGATTTTTAGAAAAGTATGCTTAATCTTCTCTACCACGCCTATCTCAAACAATTGAAAAATATGTGCATATTAATTATAGTATTAATTGCACACTGTCTAAGAAGACGATGAATAAAATTCAAAAATCCCCAATAATTTATGTAATTTGATTCGAAAAGAAATTCGATTCGAACAGAATTTTCAACCTGAAAATAAAAGTGTAGGCAATGATCTAGTAAATGTGAAAAGTAATAAAATTTGGACTTTTAAGTGCGGATATCACCTTACAAGAGTTTTAAAATTTCCGAAATTGAACAACAATTTTTAAATCGAATTACATAATAATCCCCCTGAACTTTCTAAATATCAAAAAGAAAATCTAAAAATTTTATTAATTTAAATTCGAAATCATTTAATTTACAGAAAAATATTGAGAATATGAATTTGATTTTTTGTATTTCCATGGTTGGCAGAGCACTTATTTTACCATTGTTGCCAATACTTTTCCAACGGCCAACCGAAGATTGATGTTATCATTTCAATTTTTGAAACGCGGAAGTTCTGCCAACGCTTGTCCCACAATATACAGTAATTTGCCAACGCTTTGCCGTTTGTATTTTTCTACCTGGGTAGATTTGTAAATTCCCACTAAAATAATTTTTAGGATAACTAGTAGCTCCTTGATTAAAAAAGCTAGTTAACCTCAAACTTAGAAAATTTTTAAAAATGGGAAAGTGTTACTTTTAATATTCGGCCTGATTACGGTTGTCGTAGTCGTAGTGAAAATTTGTCGTTTTTAAAAAACGGTATTACGTTTGTCGAAAACTACGAATGTACAATACTGCTACAAAATCTATTACAATTTCCGTATTACGGTTGTCGGTTTCGACTGTCAAAATGCATAAAAACAGTCGTCTATTTATTTCTCACGACAGATTTAAAAAATTCTTAAAAAATGCAAATTTCAATGAAATTTTAATTAAATTTAAATACTTTTAGAATAAAAATTATAGCACCGAAGCTGTTTGCGAAATTGGAGGACGTTTTAGGGAAAACACATAATTGGCAAAATCTGGTACAAGTGCAGTTTAACTACGATTACTTCAAAACTTTTACCCCAAAAACTAATTTTTGAGCTGATTTCAAGAAACAAAATATTTGTCGTCGCCGGCGCCCCCTTGCGGCTGGGCTGGGCATTAAAGTTGAAAAATTTTTTTAAGTATCTCAAAAAGTACAAGTCCGTTTATAACAATATGCATGTCGTATGAAAGCTCTTTTAAATGGCTTTTCAATGGTGTACAATATGTCAATATAAATTAACCCATTAAAGGCCGGTTTAAAATTTTCTTATTTTACTTTAGTTTTTTAGATAAAATGTGTTTTTATTCAAAAATTGTAAAGTAAAAATGTGTAAGTACTTAATAAGTTTATAGAAATGGATAGCTGGTTTTATAAGCTTTCTTTTGAGGTACAATATGACCACATATCTCTTGAAACAAAAAAAAAATATCAAAGGTTAAATTTAGACAATGTGGATTTTTTGCGATTTTTTTAACCTTTAATCTCTTTTTTATTTTAAAAGATATGGTAGTCCATTATACCTTTAATGAAAGCTTGTGAAATTTTCTATAATATTTTGTACAGTTTTCATATGCTTATAAAGGCGATTTTTTTAATAAGCTGATCTTTTTACACAAATAATTATAATGAAATTTTGAATGGGTTAAAATCTAGGGTCATATCGTACATCATTGAATAGATATTTTAATAAGCTTTGATATGACATGCATATTGTAATGATCGGACGTGTACTTTTTGAGATAATTGTAAAAAACTTTTCCGAATTTAATGCCTCGTCCAGCCGCAAGGGGGCTCTGGCGACAACATTTTTTTGCTTCTTAAAATCAGCTCAAAAAGTACTATGCGAGGCAAAAGTTTGGACGTGATCGGAGTTATTTTGCTAAACACCACTTAGCCGTTTTCTTCGAATATCATTCGTCTCAGCCATAATCACTTATATTTTTCATCTGAAGTTAAAAAAATAAGTCCAAACTTAGCATTTTTTTATATTTTTGATAATTTAACAACAAAATTAAAAATTTCTTATTGCCGTCAATCAGCTGTTTTTGACAGATCGTCATAGAGAGCTTCATAATATTAATAAATTTAACAAATTTGTCAACACTCTGTTGATTTCAATCTATTACAAAAACCTTTTAGTCGAAAAATTTACGTAATACCGCAATAAATAAAAATCGACAACGACTTCGACTAGAACAACCGTAATGAGGCCCATTAAATGTATTAAAAATGTATATATAATTATTAAAAATATTTAATCAAAGTGTTGAAAATACAGCTCCAACATTTTAAAATAACTGACTTGGCTTGTTGAAGTATATTTGTTCTTGTACTTTTTAACGGCTGATTTTGGTGTTTCCATATGGCAGACCCGGATAAAAAAAGGACGTCCAAAAAAATTGACCGCAGCTGAGCTTGTTAAATTGAAAAAATTGGCGGTTGGCCAGAAAATTTTGCGTTTCTAAGGAAACAGTTCGCAAAAACTTACTTCAAATGAACGTGAAACACTACCAGAGGAAGACATTATCCAAATATAGTAAAAAAACAATTGGCAGAAATACCAACAAAATGCAAACTGAGAAAAAACTTTTCAAATAATTTTGGATGATAAAAAATATATTTTTTTTGCTGGGAACAACAGAAGTATTAATTCTGATGCTATTCTGATGACTTAAAAAAAACTACCAACAAAGTACGGTGTTCGGCCAAAAGAACTAGTGTGGGCAGCAAAAGGTATATCACAACTTTACGTCCAGGAGTCAAAAGCTTCACTCACAATATTTTTTCCGTAAAGACTACTGAATATACACATTAAATTAATTGAAAATCAGTTAAAAAAGGACTATTTACTTTTCGCTTAAAACAATTGTATTTTGTAGTTTATTTTCAACTGTTGAAAAATTAATTGACAAAATCGATAAAAAAAAACAATAGATTGTTTTCGTTTATTTCAATACACTCAGGAAACTTCTGCTTTAAAAATATGTTTGGGTTGTAATACAGTTTCTTTATTTTTAATGTAAATGTCAGTCATTTGTAGAACAAATTAAAATATTTACTAACCTTGTAGTACATTTAAAAAAACAAACCACATCAAATGACTGTTTTATGATTTTACATTCATTGTTTTTTAAAAAAAATAAATGTTTGTTTATTTTTTACAACCATGTCGTTTATTTTTACTACAATTGTTAGTCATTTTTTGAACATTAAAAAACAAATGACAATGTTAGTTGATTTTAATGAAATGTAAGTCGTCATTTCTTTAAGTGAAATTTCATTTGTTTTCAACTACAATTGCAGTGGTCTTTATCTACATAGTATTCTAAGGCTTCTCAATATAATATAACAACTTTTTGTTTTAAATAGAAAATTTTATCTGAATATTTCAATTATTACCGAAAGTCCGTTTTTTTTTGTTTATTTTGTTTTTTTAATAACAGACAGAAAGTTAAAAATATATTTCTTTGGTAATTTAACCCTGGCAAACGATATTTTGCAACGAAATTCATACTATGTGCTCCACTCAAAAAACAAATAATAAGTTCTTTAACAAAATTGTTTATCGTTGCTTAATTTAGTCGATATGAGCCAAAATATTTTAGGGTGCATTTTGAAAACTAAAGCATATAAAATAGAAGTTTTGAACAAAAATTATTTCTCTTACCAAGATATAACCACACTCCAAAAACTATTTTTTTTCTGCTCCTATTTAAGAAGATATCACAATTTTCGCTTTTTGGAAAAAACGAAATTAGGCGAAAAAGTATCGAAACTTCAATTTATATTGTTCGAACTTCAACGCTTTGCTATAAATACTTAATGTCTTCCTTCTGCCAAATTTCATAAAAATCCGTCTATTAGTTTATAAGTTAAGATGATATCCTTTAGAGGAATCCTGATAAAATCCTGTGAGTCCTTGGAACAAAGTAATGACTTATTATTGAATATAAAGCTTCAAGCTTACTTATATTTTATTATAGAGAGTTTTTAGTCAACTTAAATTTTTTTTAGAGTTTTGAAAACTATGTTTTTTCAAAAATAATTATTTTTTGAAATTTTACGAAATTTTGATTTTGAAGCTTTCTCGCTTCCAAACCGTCGACGGCACACGAAAAAAACATTTAGCAAATTTAGTTTTCTATTGGAATATATTAATTTCTAAATATAAAATGCTCATTTGACGCATTTGTGGTAAATTTTATAAAGACTGCCCTGAGGCAGCCTTACCCGTTAGAGGGTTAACTGTATATTCCATTGAAACAAACTTTACCGATTACATTTTTAAATAACTGTTGAACTTTTATGGAAAAGTTCTTGTGAGTGTATGGCTGTAAACGCGGATGTTTACATTCATAAATATTTAGTAAATTTGGAAACAATTTATCAGAGACAGACACTCTAAAGACAACATATTATTTTGGCCAGATTTAGAAAGCTGTCATTATGCCAAAAAGACGTTAGAATGGGTTAATGCAAAAAACACATGAAAATAATTGGGAAGCCAAATACACTGAAGAATTGAAGTACAAAACTAAAAATGACATGAATGTCGTCCAAAGCTTGACTGGCTCAAACTTAAAATACGCCAAAAAGAAGATCGCGGTCCGTTGGCTATCTACAAAAAGTGAATTAATAATTAATAGTCTATACTGTGTTATAAATAAAAATACTTTTTCAAAAAAATACTTAGTTTTTTAATTACAAGATTTTTGAAATTATCCATTTACTAAATTGGCATATATTATATTTATGAAAACCTCCAGTAAATCAAAAAAATCCATTTTGCTCTATCTCTGTAAACTATCTCTTGTGTGCGTTGTGGTGTAATGGTTAGCGCGTTGGACTGTTACACAGATGGTCCCGGGTTCGATTCCCGGAGACGACAACATCAATTTAGAAAAATAATATGTATGAGTTTTCTATCACTTATATGTATCGCTGCGCCCACCTTCGGTGTTCCCATAGCACTTAACCCCACCGAAGTAAAATAATGAATCAGTGCTATGAAACAAAAAGCTTCAATAAATTCGCCAACTCTACATCAGGTGGCGAGCAACAACTGTTCTAAGACTTATCATCTCGCGCAATTGCAGTGTTGCCATGTTTAAAGCCCTTCATCTTTCACCACCTTTCATCTCTCCACTATCCCCTTTCCAAAGAAAGCAACACATTAATTAATAGGAAGAATTTCCTGAGTGCTGCTTCTCTTTAAAAAAAAAAAAAAAAAAAAAAAAGTTTTTTTGAAAATAATAAGTGGAAAGTTCATATAGATGAAAATAGAACAGCAACGTATATTTTCCATACAAGTGTAGAACTTTAAGTTGGCAACACTTTTTTAACTGGCGGCCATTTTGTCAACTGTCAGGTGATTTATGTTTAGTTTGGTTTGGCATTTCAACACGAATAGACTGACGCCTGAATAACGCTTCCTGAACAACGCTGTTCGAAATACGTATAGCGCACCACGTCCGATATTTAGCGATGAAGCTCACTTTTGGTTAAATGGATACGTCAATAAACAAAACTGATGTATTACAAGTGATGATAATCCTCAAGTGTATGTTGAGACACCGTTACATCCAGAAAAACTGACTGTTTGGTGTGCTTTATGGGCTGGTGGAATCATTGGCCCGTACTTCTTTAAAAACAATTATAGTCAGAATGTTACAGTCAACGGTAACCGCTATAGAGCCATGATTACTGACTTTTTCGTTCATCAATTGAACAACCATGATGTGCAGGATCTGTGGTTTCAATAAGACGGCGCAACAAGTCACACAGCTCGTGCCACAATTGATTTATTTTAGGAAACGTGTGGTAAACGCATAGTTTCACGTTTCGGACCCTTGAATTGGCCTCCAATATCGCGCAATTTAATGTCGCTGGACTATTTTTTGTGGGGATATGTGAAGTCGCTAGTCTACGCCGATAAGCCCGAAACGATTGACCACTTGGAGGACAACATTCGCCACGTTCTACAAATTCGCAAATGTTCTAAAAAGTCATTGAAAATTGGACCTCCAGAGCTAGCCGTGGCGGTCATATGTCAGAAGTCATATTTAAATTATAATGCCAGAAGATTATCTTTCGAATAAAGTAAATTTCATGTCAATTTAAAAAAATTCATCTTTGTTTTATTCCATTTCAAAGTTCTATACCTCTATAAAAAACACCCTTTATATTTGTGTTATATCTACAGAAAAATACAATCGGCACAGTGTTGGCGACAGTCGGTTATTGACAAAATTGCCCTGTTACCCGATTGATAAGAGTGGCCACCTCTTGGTTTAAACGTTGGTAATTCAACAATTTTGGTGCTGAAATTAAATTCATTTTGTGAAATATGTCTAATAAAACATATTTAAAAAACAGCAATACATTTCGCTCTTAGTCTTATACATCATATTACAATGTGTGAAATAAAATAAAATTAAAAAATGCTTCTAATTGGTTGTAATATTGCTAAAAACAATGTAGGCAAAGAATTTTGCAAACAAATATTAGTTGCACCTTAAGTCATTTTTAACACGGTGGGTTTTACAAAAATAGCAACGGTTTGCAAGTACTATTTTTTTTTTTGTTACAGTTGGCAAATTCTAACTGTGTAGTTGTACTTTTGGTAATTACGGTTGTCAATTTCTACCTGGCTGAAAAATACAATCGGCACAGTGTTGGCAAAGTGTCGGCGACTGTCAGTTATGTGTTGGCTGAACTTAGGATTAACAATCTTGACAATATTGTCCTATTACCCGATTGATAAGAGTGTTTAACCGCTGGTTTGAGCGAACTAGCCACCGCACTGTGACGCCTTTTCCCTAAAAGCGTTGCAAAAATCAAAAATTTGACAGAAGAATTTGATGAAATGAATAATTACATCTAATAGAGAACTTCTCACTGATTAAGAATCCAATTTTGAAATCGGATAAAAATTATGAATTCTAGAGTCAATCAAAGTTGACAATTTTTCGGACTTACAAAAAATGTTTAAATAAAAAAAAAAAATATCATCTTTTCAATTGAATTTCAGACAAACTATGCAACCGATCATTAATTTTTTGGTGTCGGATGAAAGGTATGTTAATTCCAATGAGACGATGTAAAAAAGGGTTATTCGGTCCAATACTTTTTTTTCAGGCGCAAAAAGACCCAAACACATGATATTTGGGTCTTTTTTCACACTTAATAGAATAGAACAAAAAAAGTGACGGTTTGTGACGGGAACTATTAAACAGAGGTTGTTAAGTATTTAATACTCTAACTTATTTTCTTGAAATTGGGTGCCCGTACTTGCCCGTGTACATGAAAAAACAATAAAACTGTAACAACTTTTACTACAAAAAGATATATTTTTTAAAATATTCAAACAGATTTTGGGCAGCACTGAGATCCACTCTAATTGTATATCAAACTTAGTAGATGTATTGGTCTTTAATTTATTATTTAATTTTTGTATGCTTTTTCCTTCGCTTACAACGCCCCCTAGCGGAAAAAAAAATCGGAAAAGTTACCACTTTGATGAGCTCTATCTCCTGAATGAATTAAGATATTTTAGAAGTTTAAATTTGGGATTTTAAATAAAAAAAATGTAAAACATATGAATTGCAAAAAAAATACTTAAGTACAAGTATATGTGTCATGTTGGAATTTTTAAGATTTTTTTTAACGGACAAAGGTTTTTGTACAAAAAAAAATTATCTAAATTTATTTTTAGTAAGTTTTTAATTTAAAAAGTATTAACTTTTTGAACCATAGTGAATGAGCTGTTAAAATTGAACCTACAGCTAATTATAAAGAAATGAAATTAAAGCAATGAGTATTTCATCTTGCACTTAACTGAACATTGCAAAAAAAAAAACAAAAAATAAAAAATATTGTAGTAGGCATCGGCAAGCACACACATTTTTTAAAGCTTTATTTCCAAATATTCTGTGCTAATAATGTTATCTAGTCTCAGTGTTACCATATTGCCAGTTTTAACTGTTTTTTCCAGTTTTTTAGGATGCGTAACAGTTTTCCAGTTTTTCATGAAAAAAAAAACAGTTTTTGTTTAATTTCAGCCTTTTTTTCCAGTTTTTCCAGTTTTTAACAGTTTACCTGCTCGATTTACTTTCTTTTACTTGAATTTATAAATTTAATACAAAAGTTGCACAAAATGTTTCAATAAAAAATAATACTACGCATTGAATGCAACTGTGTAGTAAGTTTTAATTCCCTTTTTAGCATTTGCTTGTGTTAAAATTTTGTGGAATCAAACGAAATGAAAATCAAATTTAATCAAAAAATGTATAACTGATATTTTTATGTAATTAAGTAAGATCTCAAAATGTGATGAATTATTTTGTTTTTTTATGGTTTTGTAGCTATTTTTTGCTATATGTTAAATAATTAATAGAAATATTAATATGTTTTTTATATTATATTTTTTTTTACTTTAAACAATTACATAGAAAAAAAACATATTATTCCTATTGTTAATTAAAATGTAGTTTTATAACAGAGCACAACTTGTGATCTGTAATAACATAAATTTGAAAATATTTTTTTTTGTTAGTATAATTAAAAGTTAGTCTACAAAAAAAAATATTTTTTTTTCTGTGTATATAAATATGTTATGTGTTTAATGTTTTTTTATGTTGTTTTATGTTTAAATAAAATGCAATTGAATTCAAAATGCACATATTAACTGTTTTTTCTACTGTTTTTTATTTAAAAAAAAACAGTTTTTTCTTAAAAAAACAGTTTTTTTTCCTACAGTTTTTTGAAAAAAACACATGGCAACACTGTCTAGTCTCAATATCTAGCCAGTGACAATCAAAGTGAAAAAAGTGTGTGGAAAAAAACATTAAAAAATTGTAAACAAAAAACTAGTGATAAAATTAAAATCAAATAAAAAAAATTCATGTAAAAGGAAATAAATTAAAATAAAATACATTTAATAAAGAGAACAAAGCAAAAACAATAAAATATTGTGAAAAGTTTAACATTATTAATATATAAATTCTAAATTATTTATCCATAAATAAGCACAATGTCTTTACAAAATTTAAAATTGTTTGAGTTATTTAGAAGCTCGGAAGATGAAAGTGCATTTAATATGGCTGTTATAAAAGAATTAAAAGTTTTATCAGAATATGAAGAAAGCGATGGTATTAAATCCAAACTTCACAGCACTTATATGTTTCTTAAAGCAAAATGGAAAGCCTCCAGCCGTACAACGGTGCCGCAGTGGGCCTTTTACAATGCGGGTGCGGTTTTCTTGAAGCTAAACGAGATAAAATTCAAGTGCGTTTTAAACATTAAATATGTCCTGATAATTTCAACAGTTATGATTTTTGCAACGAAAAAAGTCAAAACGATGCACTGTGCCGGCCATGCCGGTTAATTATTCTTAAGCTAAAGGGATTATCTTTCAAATACTTTATAAATTTTAATAACATCTTTATTACTTTAAAAGTTATAATGATTACAACGAAAAACGTCAAAAGACAACACTGTGCACAGTGCCGCGGATGGCCTATCACCTTGCGGGTCATGTTTTTTGAAGCTAGGGGAGTCTTCTTTCAAATGCTTTTTAAATTTTTAAAATATCTTTATTACTTTAAAAGTTATGATTTTTGCAACGAAAAAGGTCAAAAGGCGCCACTGTGCACCGTTGGCATAACGTTGGAAGTTCAACAATTTAAGTGCTTTTAAAATGTCCCAAATGTAAATAGTTTTGAGAAATATGTATAGTAAAACACATTTAAAAAGCAGCAATACAGTTCCGTCTTAGACATTTACATCATATTGAAATGAGAGAAGTATAAAAAAAATATAAAAAAGAATGTTTCTAATTGGTTTTCATCAGGGACCGTAATCATTATGAGTTTTATAATAAAAATTACACAATAATGATTATGTTATGAGTTTTAAGGATTTTCTTCAATGGTAATGATTATTTTTGAGTAATAATAAAAAAAATCCGCAATAATCATTATTTTTGAGCAAAAAAAATAAAACTCAAAAATAATCATTATTTATGATTTTTATTTTTTTCGTTCAAAATAAAACTCACTTTCATGTAGGTGTAAATATATATACATATTAGGGTGGGGCGATTAGTATGGAAGGAAAAAAATCTTAATGGGCGCTTCGCGTTTCTGATTCTTGGGATTGTACTGAGCAAAGAAGTCCACTAGACCATACGTCTACGGTGAAAATCGAGCTTCCAGATTTTGACTTTACGGCAAAAAGCCCTATTTTGAAATTAATAATTAACACCTTAAACCCCACCCACAAATATGATTGATGCATTAATGTGCTAGAGAATCTTCCAAAGAAGAGATTGATACCATAATCTTGGATAAGCTCCTCCTCCTTCCTGAGATATGTCCATCCCACACATTGTTACTTTCACAAAATACGGCAAAAAAAGCCCTATTTCGAAATTAAAAATTAACCCCTTAAACCTCAACCACAAATATGATTGATGCATTAATCTGCTAGAGAATCTTCCAAAGAAGAGATTGATACCAAAATCTTCCATAAGCTCCTCCTACTTCCTGAGATATGTGCATCCCACACATTGAAAGTGAGTTTTATTTTGAGCGAAAAAAATAAAAATCATAAATAATGATTATTTTTGAGTTTTATTTTTTTTGCTCAAAAATAATGATTATTGCTGATTCTTTTTTATTATTACTCAAAAATAATCATTACCATTGAAGAAAACTTTAAAAATCAAAAATTTTAAAATCATGACGGATATGCAAAGATTGTCAAAAAATAATAATAATGGTGCAATAAATTTTTTTTTATGTCTCTAAGTGATTGATTTTTTGATTCAAAAAAACGAGCAATAATCATTATTTACGGTCCCTGGTTTTCATATTGGTAAAATTGGGAAACACATGCTTGGCAAACAAAATAGTGCTTAGTTAGTGCAATATTATTTGTACCATTTGTAATTTTTATCACTGTATAAAGAGAAATAGCAGTGTTTTGCCAGTACAAAATTTTTTGTACGTTTTTTACTCGGGTGTGTAATTAATTCAAACGTATTATACTCGTATAACATATAACATAAAACTACGTTTACTTACATTCGCAATCCAGTTTAAACTAGATTTCGAAATCTAGTGCGTTTATCATTTTATTCACTACCATATGATCGAAATATAGTTTGAATTGGATTTCGATGGTAAATGTAAATGCAGCTTTATATATTTATAACATATATAGTCAATATTGCATTACATTTAAATAAAACTCAACAACTAGTTTTTGATAAATTTTTTTGTAAAATTGGACTTTGAATTATGTAAATTTTTCTGTGTATGCTTCAAGACATTTTGCAATCGAAAAACCCAAGCGATTGCCTAAAACAAGATATCAAATAAAAATTTTTTTTTCTTAAGGCAAATACCCCAGCAAAAAATAGTTGAACCAGGGAAAGGCTTAGGTTGAAACGATTTTTTGAGATTTCGTTAATAAGATTGATTGGTAAAGAAAACTCATAAAAACCCTTATATTTCATAAAATTGCGTTTACTTTTGTCCTAAAATTCACTAAAATTGTTTTCGGATATATCAGGTTATTAACGAAGAAAAAACTTTTAAATTTTTAAATCTGTTTCTTTTCCTTTTTCCTTTTATTTTTTCCTCTTCTTGTTAGCTTTCCTTTTCCCCCCTTTTTCCTTTTTTTTTTGGTTTTGTGTGTGCAGTTGGATGAGGAAATGTCCTTTAACAAATTTAAAAATGTTTTTTTTACCACACAATTTCCTTTTTAACATGCAAACAGTTTTCCACCACAAACATTTTTTTCACCTCTAAAATTTTGTCACCTCTTAAATTGTTTTTCTTCATAATTTATACACTGTGGAGATTTTTTTTAATATTAATTTAAGTCGAGATATATATATATATATTTTCCCAAAGTTTGGTCATAAACTAGCTCGTCATTTGAATTCCGTCGTGATGTAGATCCCTTAAAAATTTAAAAAATCTACTATATATATTTTACATTTATAACGTAAAAATGTGAAAAAAATTATCCAAAATATATCTTTTTAAACTTTTATCGCCACTGGTCTAAATTTAACTGAATTGTTAATTATAATTCAATTTTCCATACAGTTATAATTGTGTGATAATAAAAAGTAAATTCCCTAATACGTTTCGTATGTGTGAAACTAAAAAGTACGGTGGGGTCTTTAAAATAAAGTGACAATAAATATTTCAAAACTAGCTGAACGTGTCAGCTACTAATTGACACAATAATTAATATAGCGATTCCTATTCTCACTTTCACCATTCAGATCAGTTTATGAACCTCATTTTCTCTCAAATAATACAAATGCTTACATTTTTTATTGTCCAAACGTCATTAAAATCAAAAAATATTCTAAAATCTGAAAAAATAATTGCACAAATTAATAACGCACGCGAAATATTGAAATTCGAAGATTGAGGGGAATGGTGAAAGTGAAAGCCCTAAGTTCGACACCACCCAACAAAAATTAATAAAGTTGTGACCATAAATTTTATATATTTTGGACCCAGTGATTTTAACTGCTTACTCTATTTTTCAATGTATGGTACAGTTTTTCTGCAATATGACTTTAAAGTTTAGGTCAAGTTAATAATGTCGATTTTTTTTGCTTGAAAAAATGCATTTATTATAATAACAAAATGAATTGATACATTATTCAAAGTATTGTACATCGTTAGCCACTACTTTTTCCCATCTTTCTGGTAGCATATGGTAAAGAATGAATCAAGCCAATTTCTGATACCCTGTTCTGATGTGAAGCGTATTCCGGTAAGGGAGTTCTGCATCGATCGAAACAAATGGTAGTCAGAAGGGGCAAGGTCTGGGCTATAAGGCAGGTGAGCCAAAACTTCCCATCCACTGCGTTTGACAACAATCTTCGTGGAGTAATGCTTCTAATTGTTACAAATTGCATGACCTACAATTTTTATAATAGATGTTAACATCATTGGAGCTATAGAATCCGAGATAATCGCCAAAAACTGATTTTTGTGACCTTTGACCTTGAATAACTCAAGATGTAGACACGAGATTTTATGAGACCTTTGAGACAGTATTTATAACACCAAAATAAAGCCATATACGAGTTTCCAGGTTATTACCTGGAATTCGGATGTTGACCCCTTTGTTTGCCTTATTTGACTGGACTATATACATAAGTTGTAAAAACTACAGTTTTTACCAGTTTTTTTTACGGTATTTTAAAATTTTTTTTTATAAAATATTTTTTCTATTTATTACAATATAAATTTGTATTTCCTACATCTTATTTAAAATGCACAAATTTCCAAACGGTATTCCAGTCATAACGTTTTTATGCATTGAAGATACACACAGAGAAAAAAGTGCCAACTGAATTGAAAAGTGTATATTAATAGTAACAACTTATAAATTCAGTTTGTACAACGATATTTACATTTGATTTCTGAAAATGTTGGGTGTTGCAATTAAAATTCTGTTGAACTAACCGAACTTTGTTGTGAAAACTAATATAAAGTAGTGCCAACTGTCTGAAATTCGTAATAACAGAATTTGAGTCGTAGTAACCGAATTTTCGTTGGCAAATAGCTAAATTTTTTTCTGTGTGTACAACGAAATTTTCTAAAAATCAACAAAATTAGAAAAAGTTGATGGATCGGAGTTGCGATCTATCAATTCTAAAAGACTTTGGGACGCAGAGCACGAATATGGTCTTAGAATTTTAAATGTATTTTTCTGAGTGTATGCATGTATTTAAAGTTAAAATTTCTGCAAAATTCGTTGCCAGTATTGTTTTTGCCAACATTACAACCATTCAGTAGCATTTTCTTTTTCGGCCTGAAGCTTTAGATATAAAAAAAGGACTAACGTGTACTTACGAGTGTATTACCATCCAATCAATTCTAAAAGACAATTATTTAAAGCAGAAGTTCCCTGAGTGTATTAATACTGTGATAGCATGCAACATACTATAGAGCCATATCTGTATATTATCAAATATCAAGTAGTCCTTGCATTTAAAATGCGGTGTACATGGAAATTCGTTGCTTTTGTAATTAGGGAATGCATTCCCGGATTTCCGTAAAAATAAGCATTTATATGTTCCCGCAAACCCGGGAATTTGGTTCGGGAATCATGGGGTTTTTAAGAATACATTTTCAAACAAGAAAGCTAAATATTCTGCTTTTTAAATGAAGCAATTAGAAATTTAAACAAATTTTTAAAAGAAAAAAATATGATAACTACACCCTAACAGTTCCCTTAGCCGTTTATCGTAGACATCGACCTTGATTTTGACAATTTAAGTCCTCCATATCTCTCACAAATAATTTTGCATTATACAAATTTAAAAAAAAAAATATATCAAATATCCAGATGCCGATTTTGACCCAAAAACTCTTTAGTTAGACTTAAATTCCTGTATATTTTTTTTTGTGTTTTACCATTTTACTTTTCATTATTTTAAGCTGAAAGTTTTTTGAACCGTTTTTTTTTATAGTCAAACTCTAAGCTTTAAAAGAATCGCTGTTATTAAATAAATTTGTCTCAGACTTAAGAAAAACGGAAAATTATAAGAAAAGCGATATATTTATACTTATTTTTCATAAAAAAATCAATTAGACAATTTGCATGAACAATTTTTTTATATTTTTTTTAGCGGCCTCCCGGGATCCCAGGATTTTTGAAATATATAATTTTAAAAGTAATTAAAGAAAGGGTTCTACATTCCGAAAATAAAGTGAAAGTGAAACTTACGCTTAATTTGTGTTCTCAATTCCACATAAGTGATTTGAAAAGAAAAATTTCATTTTCATGTTGTTTCTAGTTATTTTGGATATTAAAAGTAAAAGAAAAAACAAACAATGTAAGCAAATGTGATATGTTTTTAATATACGTTTATTTAACTGAAAAAGTGTTGTATTTTTTAGAGGAAAACACATGAATCCGGAACAAGAGGCCGCATTTTCATGGAAAAAAATTCTGGTTTGGCCAAAGGTTTTTAGAGGGGCAACAAAACAGTTGAACCCCATTTGTGGAAGGACTTAGCAAGTACATTAAACAGCTTAGGACCTCCAGAAAAGGATGCAACTGGTTGGAAAAAGGCTTGGGATGATTGGAAGACTACCATTCGTAAAAAATTGGCCGAAAATAGAGCAAAGGCAACGGCAACAGGTGGAGGACCCAACAATATCCAACACATATCGATTTAGTTGCCAAACTTTCTGGCCTTTATACAGTAAGTAGTCGAAGGTGTTCCAGCTGCTAAATCATTCTGAACGACTAGCAAAGGGTAAACAACCACAAATTCATCTAATGAATTGTCAAGCTTAGATGGCACCAGTTCCGACAATGTAGTAAACGTGATTTTAACAGAATTAAATGAAAATGACGAAGGTACTAAAAATATAGAAAATGAAGAACTTCAACCGATGATTTCTTTTTTTGATTCCTGAATTTCTTCGCTACTTCTTTCGAATCTAATCCATTTTGGACATATGACAGTTTTCAAAACATTACACATATTTGTTAAAATTTTTGACGCTGTACTTCTTCCCACAGCTAGATTGAAGTCTTTTGCGATCATTTGTTGGTAACTTCCTTGTCCGAAATAGCGTAGTGATGTGGCCAATTGCAGAATAATTGGAATGCTTGTCTTTTTAGCAATTAGTGATACTTCTTCTAAAACCATCATAAATGCATACTTATTAAATCTAAATTATGCAATAAAACTATTTTTTTTTTATTAATTTTAAACATTTGCGACTCAGTTTTAATTATTTTCTTAAGATTTTTCGGTAGTTCCAAAGGATTTGAACAGTCACGAAATCTTTTTCTATTAAGATTTTCTGTTCTTTGTTTTTCTTTTTCAATTAAATACCAGGAAATCACAATTGCGCCACTCATTTTATATTATTTTAAAAATAAATATTTTTTTGTTCAATTTTTATTTTTGTTAAAAACTGCACTCTTCTTTATTGCAATTTCATTCACTTTAAAGGGATAATTTCGTTTTTTCCCGCATTTTTTTATGTTGTTGCTAAAAACAAAATAAAAATGAAATCGTCGTGAAAAAAACGATTCACTCGTTTTTCAGAACACAGCGGAATTGAAAATGTGGAATTAAAAACGATTCCACTTTCACTTCGTAGTGGAATATAGAACCCAGTCCAATAACAATTTAAACATTATTCACAAATTTGTTAAGTATTTAACAGAAAACTATAAGCTAAATTTCACTTATCCGCGTTTCGTCAAAATTGGCATGTAAGTGTTGGGAAATTCACTTGAAAGTACCCAAATTTAAAATAATTAGTATTCAAAAGTCAAAAAATTCGGTAACACGACTTTAAACAATTGTCAAAATTTTGAATAAAAAAACTCAACAATTATTCAATTTAATAATCAATAATAATAAATTTAATAATAAAGGCCCACTGTGCAACGTTATGCATTTATCAAAGGCCATTACAAACTCATATCAACAAAATAAATTGTTGATTGATTTGTTGGGATTAATTTTGAATTATTTTTCAATTAACAATTTATTTTTAATACCATTTGCGTTCACAGCCGCATGATGTTGATGTTTTTTAAAACTTTTAATTAATTTTAATCAAAAAATTAGTAGAAACGTTCCGAAATAATCTTAAGCTAGAGCTTTAGATATAGAAATATAAAATCCTAGTTCCAATATGTTTGGTGCCTCCAATTGACAGTGTGTTGTAATTACATATGAAGTTTAACCAATTTGATTATTTGATGGACAATTATGATATTTTTTAGAAATCAGTTGACTTGTAAAAGTTCAACGGAAAAGTTGTCTTAAAGTTATTGAAGGCGTAAAACAAAGGATTCTTTTTTTCCCAACAAAGTGTTAGATTTATTTTAATTTTATAGTATAACAAGGATTTTATGAATTATTTTTAAATTTTTTATAGACTTTTTTAACGGCTTCAACATGGGGGACATGTTTCGTAGTGAGAAAATGTCCTTGTGTCAGATATTTCTGCAGCCGGAAGCGGCGTATGCGTCTGTGGCACAATTGGGAGAATCTGGTTGTGTACAATTTCGTGATGTAAGTACAATGAAATAAGTTAACTCTTTGACAATCGAACTTAAACTGCTGGAAAATTTACATTTTTATTTGCGGATGCGTTCTTTTTGACACAAAATTTCTAAATTTCGTTAAAAAATATTTTTTTTAAAATCTTTCTATAAAAAATCCATGGGACATATATATCTCATCCCAGCAAAAACTAACCTGGATTTGGTAAGCAGTAACTACAATTGTATGCTTCCAAAATAGCGCTTAACCGCCTTGCATACAATAAAGCAATTAGGAAGGCATTATGTTGTGCTTCCCAAAATTCCTTCTTTGAAGCAGTGAACAATGCTTACAATGAAGCAATAAAGAATGCATACTATGAAGAATTAATGTTGTCAGCATACAGAAAAAGAGCTTCTAAGAGCACATGGAAGAAGCGCTTTTCATCTGAGACATACCAAGTGGGACATCGCTGCCTAAAATCAGGCATTCTGGATTTGCTTTGGAAGCGCTTCGTAATTAAATAATGCCTTCAGGAAGCGTTTCTTTGTAAGCACTACTTTTTGCTGGGATTGGTCGTTAACGGCCAAAATTAGTGAACAAATAACTTACCCGACACGGTTCGTCTGAAGCAGCTTTAGGTTAAAAAAAATGAGCGGAAATTTCGAGCATACTGGATTTTAGTATTTTGTTTTAGCAATGCTCAAAAACACCTTTTTAAACTATCCTGTGGAGAGCCTAAAAAATTGTTTCAGTTTGTAAACATGTTTGTTATACATATAACACTGCCGAACCCTGGCTTTGGTGCCTTGGATTTGATATCGGATCTTGATTAATTTCGGCACGGGGAGTTCGAAAAACTATGTTTTCGAAAATGCATTTTTCTTTTACCAGTCAGATCTACTTTTTTGAGTTATTGCGTAATGTAAATTTATAAAGAGGGCAGTTTTTCATGGCGAGAAGTTTAATAAATCAAGACAGATTTAGAAAGCAGTTTTGGCTTCACGGGGCAGTGTATAATCTAATTTAATCTTCAAATATCCTGAAAAAAAAACAATTTAAAAAATATGGACTTACACAAAGGATCAAAAATGCCATTTTTCAAAACAGAGCTGGTAAGCGTACACCCAGAAAACAGTCTCAGTTGTGGCCACCGAATTTGGTGCCAATCAAATTCTGGCGGTTGCGGCTACTATTTTCATATTAAAATATATTTTTAGTCGTGGAAGCTAATATTCAGTTGTCGCATTCAATATTATATTCCACTTAAATATTATGATGGTCCACAAAATTTTATTGAAATTAAAAAACTTTTTTGATTTTTCAAGAACTGAACCGTGGCCTTCAGATTAATAGCCCACTGTCCTGCTCATTGTACTACAATTGCTTTTAATTTCTTTATGTTATTGGCTGTTTGAACATTTTAGTATTTTATTTTTGCGTTTGTTTTTTCCGGGATTTGAACTCGGAGTAATTGGTTGCCGCTCTACCCACTACACCACAAACACTTATAAATGTTGGGTGCTGAATTTGAATTTAAATATTTTGTTAGGAAAACAAAAGATGTCTAAAATTCGTTTGCCGAAACCAATCATTAGTTGCGGCTATAAACACTGCAATCCACAATTCGGTTGGTTCTACCAAACCCTTAATTTGCAGTTACCACTTCTGATTATCGACAATTTTATAATAAATTTGATTTAGATAGTACCAATTATTATGCATTTTTACTAAATACATGGTACACAATTACAATCCGAATTTTATTTGAAAATTTGATTGGAAATACCAATAGCACGTAAAAGTAACCCCAAAATTAAGAACTTCTGCATTATTCGTTTTGTCAAGTTGGCTACAGTAAAAATTTAATGGCCATACGAATTTTTTGGCTCAAGGCGGATTTTTAGTACTTTTTCTATATTTTAACACGGTTATATCTCGGTATACCGTACGGAATATATCTTTTGTGTCTGAAGCAAAGTTGTAAATATTGAATAGGAGAAAATAAATGCGGAACAATCCTACCCGAAAAAAGTGCATCCGGAGCCTTAAAAATCGCAAAAATTCCTATTTTTCCCCATTTTTCACCTTTTTTGCTCAATAACTGGATTACAAATCCACAAATATGCTGTTTTTTTCTTTATAAACTTTATTTTGCATGAAGATAAAAATTCCGATTCATATTACAGCTATTCTTTCACAGAAAATATGAGATTTTTATATGTTATCTACACAGAAAAAACTAAAAATGGGTTTCAATTAAAAATTTTATTGAATCAATTAATATTTTAATTGATTTTGCACCTACCACTGAAATGATAGTATTAACTAAAAAAAATTGCAGACAGTTTATTAAAACTCTTTCAATTAAAATAATAATAATATCAATTAAAAGAGTTATTGTTTTTCTTTACAACCTCAATTAAAAAGTTTAGTTAAATTGATTAAAATTTTAATTGAAACTTGAGAAGAAAACAATGGTAGTTTTAATTGAAAACTCGTATTTTTTTATTTTTGTTATATGCCCCCCATTAAATAAAAAAAGAAATGTAGGTTTGTAAATTAAATTGACATTTTATTTGTAATAAAATTAAAGCTTTTTAATATAAAAATGTATTATAAGAAAACAAATAAAAGTAAAGGCAAAATTTTTGTTTTGCTTGTCTTGTCTTGAACTTGTTCTTGTAATTGAATTGCTTTCTTAAAAAAATCACACACAACTTTAAAATGATAGTTTAATGACACTTATACTTATTGAAAATTTAATTATTTACAAAAATAATAGTTTATTTGTCCTTTTTCGATAAGGTTTATTTAAATCCACATGTGCACTTTTATTACCACAGATAAAACACGAAACTAAATAAAGTTTTCGTGCGTACACGAATATCTCAACAAAAATAGTGTTGCAAACTCTAGTGAAATAACTACGATTTTGCGTGTATTTGAAATCGGTAAACTTTTCAACTTATTAAAAGTTAATCATTTGTGATTTTTTTTTCTTTTTATTTACAAATGAAATAATATATTGATATAATTAAACCTTTGTTTGAGTATTTAATCTAAATAAAATAAAAAAAATAGTTTGCCAAATTTTTAAAAATTTTGTTTACATGTTGTCAACACTGTATGGATATATTAGAAAATTCAATAAATTTTTTAATTGAATCAATTAAAAAAATTGTTTAAATTGCCATTGATATTCAAACAATCGATTAATTAGATATTTTTGGCACATAATTTTTTCTGTGTATGCATGGAAACAAAATTTTGAACATTTTAGAACATTTTCTAAATAACATTTTAGAACATTTTCTAAATACCGAGATATAACCGTGTTAAAATATAGAAAAAGTGCTAAAAATCCGCCTTAAGCCAAAAACTTCGTATGGCCATTAAATTATTACTGTAGCCAACTTGACAAATCGAATAATGCAGAAGTTCTTATTTTTGGGGCTACTTTCACGTGCAATTCTCAGAATTGAGTCCCAAAATCATGTGTTGTACTGTGTAATTGTATAATAGGATTGTTTTTTAGTTCCTGTTTCACCGTTTTAATCGAGAGTACAGTATTTTTGCTTTTATAATAAAACTTTTGGAACTTTTTTGGACTTTCTATATTTTCATACACAGTGGAGTTCGGTTATGACGAATACCGGTTATAACGACTTTTTTTTATAACGAACGATTTTTCTGGTCCCAACGCATTTACTACCATATTTCATACAAAATAATACGGTTATAACGAACATCGTTTATAGCGAAATTTTTATAATACGAACAAATTTTTTGGACCCTTTTATTCTTAAAAGAGCCCAAGCTTAAAACGAACACATAAAGAAATCAAGACATTAAAATGAAAAAGTTGTTGCAAATTTTAAAAACTTTAGCTTTTTACTTAAAACTTTAGTTAAAAAAAATTAAAAATGTATAAAAAGTAATTTAATGGAAAAGTGGTTTCAATATTATACACAAAAATTTAAAAATTAGGAGAATTAAAGAAAAAGTGCTGTCATTTAATTTTTGGAAAATGTTTACCACGCTTGTAACAAACTAAATTGTCCGCTCCCGAGTTCGTTATAACCGTGTTCCACTATATTTAGTTTGAATATTGTTCTACATCACGTCCAAAATATAATATGATTTTGTCATATAAGATTATGTTTGTTGTTCTTCAAAAAGTTTGATCATTTTCATGATTTAAATGAAACTTTTTTTAATTGTTAATTTCAAATTTCTCTATGAAAAATTACAAATTCAATCAGAATAGAAATGATTTTTTTAATTGAATTTTATTTTAATATACATTGCAGAAATTGACTTTGTGTGTTTTTTACATAATTTTATTATTTGAAATTACAAAAACTAGATTTTATAAAAAAATTATAATTAGTACACTGTTTTTTTTATTCATTTATTTGTTACTTTATTAGTTGTTTTAACAAAGCCTTGCCAACGTTTAAAAACTATGATTTTGGTACTGGCGAAGCTCTCATTGTCAGTGATTTACTAACGTTTTAAAAAAGAAACGGCAAAGCCCTGGCCCGTGTTATCATTTCGGGGTGGGCGAAGTACTTATTTTATTATTAAAAAAGTACTTTATTAGTTGTTTTGACAATGCTTTACCAACATTTTAAAATTATGATTTCGGTACTGGAGAAGCACTCATTGCCCGTGTTTTACCAACGTTTTAAAAACTAAATGGCCCAGCCCTGCCCGGTGTTATCATTTTGGGTTTGGCAAAGTATTTAAATCTTAAGAAATTCAACGCTCGGCCAACGCTCATACCACTGGGCCAACGTTTTGCCGTTCCTTTTTTTCTGGCTGGGCAGTTTCATCATGAATCGAAAAGTTTGGAAATAGCTCTTATAAAATTAAAATTGTTTTAAATATTTTTAACAATCTAGGATTCATATTCAGTCAAAGTTTCAATTTTGCGAAAAATTTTTTCTGCAGCATTGTTTTCTTCAATGAGTTAAGCAATTTGAAAATCCTTTGTTTATCCGTCCTTATGTAAAAATGTTTGTAATATAATTTTTTTTCTCTTTCTAGATGAACAATGCCGTAACATCCTATCAACGAAAATTCGTTTCCGAAGTTAGGCGATGCGATGAATTGGAACGTAAAATACGCTTTGTTGAAAATGAAATTAAAAAAGATGGTCTTCATATGCCAGAATTGTTGTATGAAAATTATCCACCAGCACCAAAGCCCGGAGAATTGATCAACTTAGAAACACATTTGGAAAAGTGTGAAAAAGAAATAACAGAATTGGCTCAAAACGATGTAAATTTAAAGTCAAACTTTTTGGAACTAACCGAAATGTTAAGAGTTTTGGAAAAGACACAAGGATTCTTCTCCGAACAAGCAGTGGTAAATATGGAACTCAATAAAAATCATGACCATCATCATGATCATCAACAAAATGGTCATTTGGGCTTTATAGCCGGTGTGGTAAATCGTGAGAGAGAATATGCATTTGAAAGAATGCTCTGGCGGGTAGCACGCGGTAATGCCTATGTCAAGAGAACACAATTGGAAGATACCTTAAAGGATCCCAAGACGGGAAATATTATGTATAAAACGGTATTTGTAGTATTCTTTCAGGGAGAACAACTGAGAGGTAGAATAAAGAAAGTGTGTACCGGTTTTCATGCCTCCATGTATCCTTGTCCAAATGAACATGTAGAACGCGAAGGTATGATTAAGGGTTTACGCACAAGATTGGATGATTTGAAAGTGGTTCTACAACAAACTGAAGATCAGCGAAAATGTGTTCTAATGGCTGTTACCAAACAATTAGCCAACTGGGATATTATGGTTAAGAAAATGAAGGCTGTATATCATACATTAAACATGTTAAGTCAAGATGTAACCAATAAATGCCTAATTGGTGAATGTTGGGTACCCAAACGTGATTTGCCAGATGTTCAAAAGGCCTTAGCTGAGGGTTCTGCTTCGGTGGGTAGTACAGTTCCTTCATTTTTAAATGTCGTAGAGACAGATGATCGTCCACCTACTTACAATAGAACTAATAAGTTTACAAGAGGTTTTCAAAATCTTATCGATGCTTATGGTGTGGCCACTTATCGCGAAGCTAATCCTGCTTTATATACTTGCATTACATTCCCATTTCTATTCGCTGTGATGTTTGGTGATATGGGTCATGGTTTAATTCTGTTTATCTTTGGTGTTTGGATGGTGATATGGGAGAAATCTTTGGGCCGCAAGAGAGGTGGTGAAATTTGGAATATCTTTTTTGCTGGTCGTTATATTATAATGCTTATGGGTCTTTTTGCTGTTTACACCGGTTTTCATTACAATGATATATTCTCCAAATCGATTAATGTATTTGGTAGTACATGGCGTGTTCGTTATAATAGAACTACCGTTTTAACAAATGCTCAAGGTTTAACATTAGATCCACGTTATGCAAGCAACGGTGTTTATGTTATAGGCATGGATCCCGTCTGGCAATTTGCTGCTAATAAGATTATCTTTTTAAATACCTACAAAATGAAATTATCGATCATATTCGGTGTTCTCCATATGGTATTTGGCGTTTGTATGTCGGTGGTAAACTATGTATATTTTAAACGCTATGCCAGCATTGTTTTGGAGTTTTTGCCTCAAGTAATATTCCTTATACTGATGTTTGGCTATATGGTCTTCATGATGTTTTTTAAATGGGTAAAATATTCGCCAAAATCCGATTATCAACCAGATACGCCTGGTTGTGCTCCTTCTGTATTGATTATGTTTATTAATATGGTACTGTTTAAAAGTTCGCCTGCTTTGGAGGGATGTGATGAATTTATGTATCCTAATCAGTCGAGGATAGAAATGATCTTTGTTGTTGTATCGGTAATATGTATTCCATGGATGTTAATTGGAAAACCTTTATATATTAAATTCACGCGAAAAAATAAAGCCAAGGTGAGTATTCTTTTGAAAAATTCACAGCTTTTTTTTTTAATAAGTTTTAAAATAAAATTTAATGAAGGGTGTTTTTATAGAGGTATAAAACTTTGAAATGGAATAAAACAAAGATGAATTTTTTAAATTGACATGAAATTTACTTTATTCAAAAGATAATCTTCTGGCATTATAATTGAAATATGACTTCTGACATATAACCACCACGACTGGCTCGGACGTATTCTTATCTGGAGGTTCAATTTTCGATGACTTTTTCCAACATTTGTGGCCGTATATTGGCAATAACGCGGCGAATGTTGTCCTCCTAGTGGTCAATCGTTTCGGGCTTATCGGCGTAGACTAGCGACTTCACATATCCCCACAGAAAATAGTCCAGCGGCGGTAAATCGCACTATCTTGGAGGCCAATTCACGGCTCCGAAACGTGAAACTATGCGGTTACCAAACGTTTCATTCAATAAATCAATTGTGGCACGAGCTGTGTGACATGTTGCGCCGTCTTGTTGAAACAACAGCTTCTGAACATCATGGTTGTTCAATTGATGAACGAAAAAGTCAGTAGTCATGGCTCTATAGCGGCCACCATTGACTGTAACGTTCTGACCAACATCGTTTTTAAAGAAGTACGGACCAATGATTGCACAAGCCCATAAAGCACACAAAACAGTCAGTTTTTCTGGATGTAACGGTTCAACCTTAATTACTTGACAGCTGACAAAATGGCTGCCAATTAAAAAAGTGTTGCCAACTTAAATTTATATACCTGTATAAAAAACACCCTTTATATTGCAATATTTTCGTCATAACGGTAACTCAAAAAAGAAAAAAAACTTGAAGTACATGAGGAGTGAGATCGAAAAAAAAGGCGATACACATCTTCACTTATAACTGCTTTTATGTACGACACTGAACTTGTTTTCTTGCCAAGGCACATTTAAGAAGTTTGTCAGATTATGTGTGCAAAATATTAAAGGGATCGGCTCATTACTTCGCTTACAAATGGAATCTGAACAAAAAGTGCCCTAATTGATAGGAGCAGACCATTTCCAAGATAAGTGTGATAAGAAACCCTCATACTGAATTTCAAGTTCCTCGCTTTAGAGGTTTGGCCAGGCCCATTTCTCATTTAACCAATTTTTAGCACGTTCCTGGCCAAAGTCCCAAAAAATATCATATCGGTGAGAAAGGTTATATTCGAAAGCAGATATTGCCAAAGCGGTTTGGGAAGGGACTATGAACCCCTATACCTAATATCAAGTTCCTTGTCCCTTTTCAAACCGCTTAGCCAATATCTTCCTTCGAATATAGCCTTACTCACCGATATGATACTTTTTGGAGCTTTATCCAGGAACGTACTAGAAAGGGGGTTAAATGGGGAAATGTCCCTGGCCAAACCTCTAAAGCGTGAAACTTGAAATTCAGTATGTGGATTTCTTATCCCATGTAGACATCCACTTTGGCCAAGGTTCCAAAAAGTATCATATCGGGGAGTAAGCTTATATTCGAAGAAAGATATTGCCACAGCGGCTTGGAAAGGGACTAGGAACCTCCATACCAAATATCAAGTTCCTAGTCATAGCTGTTTATTCAGACCGTCAAAGTGTTGGGTTTTCCCATTTTTAACACCTTTTTTTTAACATTTTCCTGGCCAGATATTCAAAAGGGTATCACATCAGTGTGTGAGTAGGTAACATAAGAAGTTAAGTCTTATTTGAAATTGCAGCTGTCTAGCCAAAAAGTTTGAGCTGGCCGCCAAATTGGACGCTTTTCTCATTTTTGTCCTTCCCCGTAGCAATTTCCAAAAATCCTGCCAAAACATAAGTAAAAACAAATGTTCGAAAAATCTAAAAAATCATATTTTGATCCTTAGAACCTTTACTTTCAATCTCCAATATTTTTTATTTATGGCAAGCACCACTGGATTCAGCGTACCTGAAGAAGGTTTAGCCAATTTGTTAAAAATAAAAAGTCTCTGATTCGAGCACAGTGTTATTATGAAAAGTTTAAAAGTTTCGGGTTATATTACACTTGTTTGTTTAGACCAGGACATAAACTTACAAGAGAGATACCCCGATCCGTACAAGCAGATCTTAATGAACTTTGGATATGCTGTAGAGTATACAAATTTAAGGATCATTTTTGTTAGCTGCTGTTTAGGTTCTACTAAGTGTGATCAAAAATTACACCAATATATAAAACATGTCGAACGAATTGCAGTTGAATTACGCTAAAATTTATAAATATTAATGCCTATTTAATTTAACTAATTTTTGACACAGTGTTCCTATTTCGACTCAGTATTTTTAAATGACTATATTTTTATAATGGAAAAAGATAATTAAGTGATTTAAAAACCTTATTCAAAATCTTGACTACAATCGTGAAAAAAACTGTGGAAAATTGTTATCCAGAGTTGCCAAATAATTATTTGAAAAAATAAAGTGTTGACCTTTTTTGATGGAACTTTTTTAAAAAATTATTTGAAAATATAAAAAAGCCTGATCTTTTATATTTTTGATTGTTATGATGATGAAAAAATATTAAAATGTTTTTTTTTCTAGAAATTAGTTCATCGATTGTATATAATTTTTGAAAATCTGACAGATCGAACTATGAAATTTTTAATTACACAAAGTCTAAAATATTCCAACATTTATTCCGTTTTCACTCAAAACATAAATAATGGTCGGCTTTTAGTAAAATACTACTAAACTTATAAAAATAATATCGTGAGGGTTTCCATATGGCAATTTTAAAAAATAGCCAAGCATAATGATCTTTTTCCAAAAAATTTTAAAAATCGGGTAACTTGAAAAAAAAAAAATTTCTCATATATTTGCTTTAGGACAAAAAGCATTGCATCAAGCATGGTTCTATATATCTGGAAAGTTTGGTTGAAAAATCTCCAGCGGATCTATGAAGTGATATTAATGAGTTACTCGAGATTGGTAATAGTTTTCCTATATTCGTAATCATTCGGTTTTCATGCGACTTTTCCCGTAGAGATTTTTTCTCTATATTTCAAATAATTCAAAAATGTGACCATTCTGGGTCCACAATATAGACAATATGGGTATTCTTGAGTACTAATTTTAAATCTAATTTTCGAAAATTCAGACATACTTTCATAAAAAAACACATTTCACCCCACTTTTTTACTCTCAAACTTGAGATTTGGTAGCTAACAAAATTGTGTCATATTTTTTTTGCTCCTCTACAACATATCCAAAGTTCATTAAAATTAGCGGGTTCTGGTCGGGATACCTACCTTGCTAGAAATTTAAAGAACTTTAGAAATTTAAAACTACACGCAGGAAACTTCTGCTTTAAAAATATGTAGTCGTTTGGGTTGTAATACAGATTCTTTACTTTTAATGTAAATGTCAGTCATTTGTAGAACAAATTAAATTACGAACCTTGTAGTTCATTTAAAAAACAAACCACATCAAATGACTGTTTTATGTTTTTCATTAATTTTTTACAGTAGTTTTTTGTTATTTAAAAAAATAAATGTTTGTTTATTTTATACTAACATATCGTTAATTTATACTACAATTGTGGTTAATTTTTTGAACATTAAAAACCAAATGACAATGTTAGTTGAATTTACTGAAATGTAAGTTGTCATTTCTTTAAGTGAAATTACATTTCTTTTTAACTACATTTGCAGTAGGGTCTTTACCTACATAGTATTCTAAGTGTACGTTTAACAAATTTTGTTGTAAATATCGAAAAATTACTTATAATTCGTATAAATGTTTAAATACAATTAGATATGGTGTACAATTAAAATTACTTTTGACAAATTTTATATGTTTCAGCATCATTTAGAATATACATCGACTGATACTTTGGAATTGGTCGAGGGAGATACTGCTGTTGTAGTAGAAGTAATGGCTACATCAAATAAGAAAGATAATAACGGCGGCGATGGTCACGGGGATCATGATGAGGAACCTATGAGTGAAATTTGGATTCATCAAGCCATCCATACTATTGAATATGTACTCAGTACTATTTCTCATACGGCCTCATATCTACGTTTATGGGCCTTGTCTTTAGCTCATGCTCGTAAGTGTGGAAAATTGTTTAAACATTTTCTATTAAAAATTAACCAAAAAAATGTTTTTTTCTATTGACAGAATTATCTGAGGTATTGTGGACTATGGTTTTATCTTTAGCTCTTCAAATGAATGGTTATATTGGTGTGGTTGCCATATTTTTAATTTTTGCTGTTTGGGTCTTCTTTACCATGGCCATTATGGTTATGATGGAGGGTTTATCGGCTTTTTTGCATACTTTACGTTTGCATTGGTAAGTTTGGAAGATATAAGCTGATGTGGTAAAATTTCATATTTAACAATTTATTTTTTGTTGCAGGGTCGAATTTATGAGCAAATTTTACGAAGGTGCTGGTTGGATTTTCCAACCTTTTAGCTTTAAGGCAATTTTGGAAACCGAAGATGAAGATTAGTTTTAAGTTGTGTTTAACAATATGTTAAAATTGTTAAATAAAATTGTGTATGCCTTACAAAAATTTAAGATTTTGTATTAATACAACTTTTTAAGGTTCAAGTTTGTGTTTGTGTTTATAATCTACGAAATTATGATTATTAGTGTCCGACCGAGTATTCGGCATGGGAGTTAGGCCAAAAAATGATGTTCCGCCAAGTTCGACCTTCAACCAAATTTTGGCCGAACTAAGTGTATTTGAAGAAACAGAGTACATTTTCAGAATAAAATCTTCAATTTCGAGTGTAAACACAAGAATTTGTATTAAATTCGTTATATATTTTATTAAAAATAACAAAGTTCAAGCATTACCATTTTTTTCAAGAGACAACATTAAAATTATTGAACCCATTATTTCATATTTCAGAACGAAAACTGTAATTTATCCTTTTTTTTGAGATTTATTCATGTTTAAATATTTTTTGTTTTACTTTAAACAAATTTCGTTGTCAAAATTAACCGAATTTCACGTTTTATTCAAATTAAAAAGTAAATTTAAAAGTTCGGCTTCGGCCAAACATTGAAAATCTGGCCGAAGATCGGCTACTGCTAATAACCATAACAAAATCAAACAAAGCATTTTAAGTTATTAAAATGTTTTAGTGGAAAAAAATGGGCTGAGATACTTTAAAATTAAATTTTCGGACTAATTTTTTGGTGGGTAGAAGGGAGAGGCGGCTTTAATGTAAAAAAAAAGAATCTGAAATCGGATTAGAAATATATTCACAAACAAAAAGTCTGTAGTGAACGGGTTAAAAAAATTATGATGGTTTAGGATGATTATGTTTGAAAATTATGAAAACAGTTTAGCGGGTTATGCATACAAATTAAATAAATTAGTTTTTTAAGGAAAAAACGAATTATGAATGTTCTCAGTCTAATTTAAATTTTTTGTTTTATATATTTAAAAGCCAGACGTAGTTACACTATTTGTACTTAAAATATTATTGTCACTGTGCTAAAATTTTCTAAATTATTAGTAATTAGTTAAAAATTAATATTATAAAAACATAACTAGCGCACAACGTAGTGCATTTATCAATGCCCATTTTACACTGATATCTAAATTGATTGATTTGCTTTGATTAATTACACAGGTCAACAGCAAAAAAAGGCTTGACTAACCACTATATAGATTTGATGCATCATGGCTGCCTAAGTACAAAAATGGTAAAATTTTTCAATTCTATGGATAATTTTTTTTTTAAAAAATTTTTTTTTAAAATTGACAATATTTTGAGCCATTTCTCCACTTATGTTGTCATAACTCAGAAACAACTAGTCCGATTTTGTCAAATTAAATTTACAAAAATTAAGGTTTACAATATCTTTAAAGAACTGTACAAATTTTTTTAATGCGATCAATAGTTTCAAAGTTATGAAACAAATTGTTAGCAAAAAAACAAAAATCTGGAAAAAATCGAAAACTGCAAAAAATATTACTTTTTATTTTTTTGTAGTAAAGCTACATATCATGCGAATTAAACTAGATATGGATCATAAAAATCGATGCATGCTTTACATTTTTATTTACAATTAATTGAAGGTATCGCATATTTACAAGCACTGTAGAAAATTGTACCTACATAATGAAAATGCAGAACATAAAAACTCAGGTGCATTTTACGACACGCATTTTGGCAAAACCCCTTTGGGAAAAACCTCTATGACATTTTTATGATTCTAATAATTAAAAAAAAAATAAGTAATAAACAAAAGATTGTTTAATTTTTACGATTGCGGTAGGATAGTAATAAAACGCTCATAAATGTGCGTGTACGCTGAAGTGCTCTTATTTTCCGTTAGCTACCTGTAACGGATAATTTTTTTTTTTTCATAAAAGTCCTTAATGTTTTTTAGGATTCTTGGGAATAATAAAAAATTTGCAGCACACACAAACTGTATCCACACAAAGGGTTATCCCAAATTATAGTATCAGTATTTATAAGATCTCCTTGACCCTTTTTATTTCATTCAAGAAGTGTTTGCGATAACGCAAACATCATTTAATACCTACACAAAAATTAGAGTCATACAGCTTAGAAGTTAAAAACAATTTTCAAATATTAATAAAAATGAGCCAGAAAGCCAGAACATTTTCATGTAAAAACGATCCAGATTTATTTTGTTATGTGTGCGGCCAATATATCACCGGGAAAAAACGGAAGTGCTTCTTAACTTCATTGCAAAAGTCATATCAAGATTGCTATAATATCTATCCGCACAATTTGAACCAGCATTGGACACCGAGTACTATATGCATTCCATGTCGATTGAATTTATCTATGAAGTCTTCTAACGTAAAGTAAGTATAAATTAATAGATTTGGAATATTTTATAATTACAATATTTCTTAATTAAAATTTGAATTCTTCATATTCCTGATTTCAATTTTTTTTTTTCATTTTACAGACGACACTTGGAAATTTTGAAGCCTATGCTATGGAGAGAAACAGCGAACCACGCATCCGAGTGTTATTTTTGTTTAAGTACAAAAAGCGGTTTTGGAAAACATATGCGATGGTCTTACCCCACGAGGTCTGCTGATGGGTTTACACTTGCAGTTGTACATTCACAAGAAATAGAATATGATCGGGGTGCAAGCTGTAGTCATGTGCTTTCATCTTCACCAGGACACTCAACCTCAAGTATGTCTTACCAATCAGATATGTCAGATCCAGCACTACCATCTACAGCTGAAAATGACGAGTTCATCCCACACAAACATTTCTCGCCGAGACCATGGAATCAAGATCAGCTTAATGATGTAATTAGAGACCTTGGATTGTCGAAAAGATCTTCTGAATTACTTGCGTCCCGGATGAAAGAAACAGGTCTCATAACTAAAGAAACTAAAGTTTCGTATTACCGTACTCGAGAAAAAGACTTACTTCATTATTTTGCTGAAGAGGATGACTTTGTGTACTGCACAGATATTTCTGGTTTGATGACTGCCATGGGCTTACAGAAATATGATTCAAACGAATGGCGTTTATTTATCGACTCATCAAAACGCAGCTTGAAGTGTGTCCTTTTGCATAATGAAAATAAATTTCACTCCTTGCCGATCGCACATTCAACCAAAGTAAAAGAAGAATACTCTGTAATTGCATTGGTCATGAAGAAGATGAAGTATGATGAACATAAGTGGGTAATTTGTGTTGATCTTAAGATGGTAAATTTCCTCTTAGGCCAACAAAGCGGCTTTACAAAATATCCTTGTTTTATATGTTTATGGGACAGCAGAGCTAAAACAGAACATTGGAAGAGAAAACAATGGCCTTCTAGGGAAACACTAGTTCCAGGTACGCCAAATGTTATAAATGTGGCTCTAGTGCCCCGAGATCGCATCATATTACCCCCTCTTCACATTAAACTTGGTCTGATGAAACAATATGTTAAAGCACTTAACAAAGATAGTGAATGTTTCCAGTATATTTCAAGGAAGTTTCCCAATCTAAGTATGGAAAAGCTGAAAGCAGGCATATTTGATGGCCCACAAATTCGCAAATTGGTGAACGATACTGAATTTGGCAGTTCAATGTCAGAAATTGAGAAGAATGCATGGGATTCGTTTGTATGGGTTATTCAAAATTTCTTAGGCAATAACAAGGGTGATGATTACGTTGCGCACGTTGAAGAGATGTTAACTCACTTCCAGAATCTTGGATGCAACATGAGCATCAAAGTACACTACCTGCACAGTCACTTAGATCGTTTTCCTGAAAATCTAGGAGACTTGAGTGAAGAGCAGGGCGAACGATTCCACTAAGATATCCGGACAATGGAGGAACGATACCAGGGTCGCTGGGATGCACACATGATGGCTGATTTTTGCTGGAGTATTCAGAGTAACACTTCGTTATTCAACAATAGTAGAAAATTGACTAAAAGAAAATTTCAGAGTTTGTAGTTTATAATACATATTTATTTATTTATTTTCTTGTTTTATTTATTATAATAAATGTGAATAATAAAATATAAATTTTCTACTATTTAATTTATTTATTTATTTACATTTAAGCTCATCCAACACAAATGTCTTTCCGAAGAATAGAATCAGTATATTCTAGGTAGGGTTTTGCCAAAAAATACACGAATGTTACTATGTAATGCATTTTTGATGTGAAAATTTGTACATAGCATGGGGAAAATGTTTTCAAAATTCAATCAATCGAAAGAAGAACATTAACTACTCAATTTTATGTATATCAGACAAAAAACTAAAATTTGGTGAAAATGAGCGAATTCACTTAATTGTGAATAAATTCGAAAAAAATCAATCGATTTTTATGATCGATATCTCATTTTGTTCCTATTACATGTGGCTTTGCGATAAAGCAATAAATCTGAACGATTTTTGCCGTTTTCGATTTTTTATGATTTTTTTAAAACAAAAAAATTTGCTATTTTCACGTAAAAAAAAATTTTTTTCCCTCAATTTTTTATTATAACTCCGAAACTACTGAGCCGATTGAAACGCAATATATTAACGGATTAAAGGCTATGTAAATTTCAGTTTTTCTAAATTTATTTGAATAATATCGGACTAATTTTTTTTTTAGTTATCATTAATTATGTGGAGAAACGTCTAAAAAAATTTATAATTTTAATTAAAAATTTTTTAAAAAAAAACCTCTCCATAGAATTTCAAAATTGAACCATATTTGTACTACTGGGACCACAATACATCAAAATTGTATAGTGGTTTTCAAAGCCCCTAAAATTTTTTCAAAATTGTTGCCTTGTGTTATTAATTATTCTGCAATCAACCATTATTTTAAATTCTACTTGAAATAAATGTAGTAGCAAGTTTAGATAAAATTACCTCAGGTCGGTGAATACCGATCGCATGATGAGCTATGTTTAACATTTTTTGTAAATTCCTTCTAAAAATTTTATTCATTTACTCTATAAGTTATGCTACACTCAAAAAATAAAGTTTGTAAAGTCAGCAAAAAATTTTGCTGAGTCAGCAAAATTTTAGTCAGGAGGGTGCTAGCAAAAAAACTGCTAATGTCAGCAAAATCTCTTGTTGAAAATCAGCGAGCTGATTTTTAGCAACAAAATTAGTAGATTCAGCAAAAGGTTTGCTAACACTTAGTAGATTAGAAATAAAAAAGCGTTGGTAAAAATTAATAAATTTTTTGCTGAAAAAACGCAATTTTTTGCTGAAAAAACGCAAAAAAAATTGTAAAAAAATTGTAATTTAGTTAATATATTTGCTGAAAATCTTTTTGTGATTCTTTTAAAAATAATTTAGAATAATTACGAAATATAAAAATTTTCATTTTACCACATTGGTGTCATGAAGTAATTTAATATCTGAAAATATATAGAAATAAATATATATAACATAACAAAAATTTTCTTTCAACTACTTACATCAATGGTTGTCTAAATGATGCTACCTTTTAAGGACGCAACTGCCGAAGATAATTATAGAAACGAAACGAAAAAAATAAACAAAAACAAACGAAACGAAAAAACAACCCTTTTTTTTGCTAAGATGTGTGTCTTTGTCTTTCGCTTTACTCTGTCTACATGTCTGTATATGTTTGTTTGCAATTTGACCACACTAGATTATTAATCCATTAACATTTATTATAGAAATACATATTAAATTTAAATATTTTCTTTTGTCTTTTATTTTATTAATAGACAATTATTTTCACAAGCCGGTGACAACGTAAAATTTAAGTTGTTTTAATCCTCAATTTTGTTTTATGTATGAAAAACAGATACAAAAGTCTTCCATGGTTGATTTTTTTATATGTCTTATTAGAGTTGTACTTTTTAGTATCATTTTCCTCTTCTCTACTACATCTAGACATGCCGCGACATCTACTTTATTCTGCGTATATCTTTCAATCTGCTTGTCGTCCACACTAATAATGTGCTTATCAGCACAATTTTTTTTAGCAAAATTAATTAGTAAAACATTAGTATATTAGTAAAGTATTAGTATAAAACAGTTAAGTGCTGAATAAGTATAACAAAAATTTTAGCTGAAAACACGATTTTAGCAAAAAAAATTTGCTAAAAAATAGTATACCTGATTTACAAGACGTTTTACTAACTTTTGTACTAACTTATTTTTTTGAGTGTAAATAATTGCAATTTGATTTGTTTCTGTTGAAATTTAAGGACAATACCAGGATTAATATTTATGGTGCGTAGTCGATTCCCTAAGCTTAAAATTAAACTCGCTTATAAGCCCTTTTTTCAATTTTTTTCTGTTTTCGCGAATTCTATCGCTAAATATTTAATCGAGCTAATAAAATGTTCACGCAGTGGAAAAAATAATTTAAGTGGAGTTATATTAGTAAGAAAAAAGTTATTTTATAAAAGCATTTTTTATAATTTTTTCAATTATATATATTGTTGTATTGGTCAATGGTTTGTTTAACAAATCTACAAAATATGAGAGAATATCCCGAATGAACTAGTTCAATTTTAACCGTTCATTTGGGATTTTCGCTAATACTGTGTAGATTTGTTAAACAAACAATTGATCAATATAACAATATGAATAATTGAAAAGAAATTCCCGAACAAACATATGAACTAAAAGAACGAACTAGTTCAATAAATGCAAATGAACGAAATTAACTATGAACTATGAACTAACTAGAGTGCCCAACTCTAATTTTTTAAGGTCAATTGCTCGTTTGGCGATAAAAGTCGCTTAAGTCTTAAAAATGGTTAAAAATAAGAAAAACCGCTAAATGGCGGGTTTAATCTTCAGTTTTGTAAATGAAATATGTACTTCTAATAAGAATACAGGGGTTGTCTTTACATTTCAACAGAAAGGAGTTAGATTGATTGCATTTTAAAAACATTATATGTAAAATATTAAATATACATGCGACAAATTTTAAAGTAGTTCTGTAGAAAAACTGTACCATAGATCGAAAAATAAAGTACGCCATTGAAATCAGCGTGCTTGAAATATATAGAATTGGTGGTCATCATAACCTTATTAATTTTTAAAAGTTATGATTTTGTACACCTGTGCTATTTCTGCTGTATCAAGCAGTTTTGTACTAAATATGTATTAAAAACACTAAAAATTACAAAATTAATTATATTTGTTTCAAATGTTATAATAACATATTTACTTCTCAGGAACCTTGTTCAAAACTTCAGATCAGATTATAAAAGGTTAACAAATATGAGACTCTTCTTATTTCTCACTAAACTTTAAAAAAATTGGTAAAAACGATAATAAAACATTAAAAAAAAAGCAATAAAGCCAACAACGTTGTATATGACGAATTTCAAAAGTTTTCAACACTTTGAGGTAAAATATTTTCAATTCTCTTTTTGTATGACATGAATAACCTCTTGTGCTTATGTTAGACGATGTTTAAGCATGCTAAATCCATTTGCGTTAATCATTTATCTTTAACGGTTCAAAAACTAAGGCGGTTTTAAGTTTAATCCAAGTTTCACTGCTGTTGCTTTAAAGCAACTCCTAATTTTGGATAGGAGGGAGATATAATAACCGACCGAGTATTCATCTTCGTAGTTCGGCCATCGAACAAGTTTTGGAAGAACTTGGCCGAACTTCATGTATTTGGAGAAATTGAGTTCATTTTAAGAATTAATTCTTTAATTTCGAGTGCAAACCCAGGAATTCGTATTACATTCGTTAAATAATTTATTAAAAATAACAAAGTTCAAGCATTCAAGCATTAAAATAATTGAACTCATTATTTCATATTTTTGAAAGAAAATTGTAAATTAGCTTTTTTTGAGATTTATTCATGTTTAAATATTTTTTGTTTTACTTTAAACAAATTTCGTTGTCAAAATTAACCGAATTTCACGTTTTATTCAAATTAACGCTCTAACTGGCTTACGATGTTTTCCAACGAAATGCATGTGCTCCACTCGAAAAACAAATAATAAGTTCTTCAACAAAATTGTTTATCGTTGCCTAATTTAGGCCTTTTTTTATATATACTATTTATTTATTTATTTATTACAACTAGTTAATTATAACTAACAAGCAATTTTTTTACAATAAATTACAGAGAACAACATTGCAAAAGGCAATTTGTAAACATAGTTTTAATAAACTTTTTATGGAAGTCTAACCAAGTCGGCAGGTATTGTACGTCTTAGTCTTCGCGATTGGCCATCTATATGAGTTATGGCTAACGCTTCAGGGTTCTCGTGTTGTCTGAGCCGGGTATCATGTTTTGTAGCGAATTTCCGAATTACATCTCGTACTTGTTCTATGCCAAGATCCCTATGTGTATCAGCATTACGAACATACCAAGGTGCATTAACTATATTTTTGAGGACTTTATTTTGAAAGCGTTGAATGAGTTGAATATAACTGTTACTTGTACAACCCCAGAGTTGTATTCCATAGCTCCAAATAGGTTTTATCAATTGGTTGTATATGAGCCAAAATATTTTAGGGTGCATTTTGAAAACTAACCCTGCGGGAAACGTAGGGTCGATTGATGCAAAGTCACAAATCTGTGATATATGATATGGGGGCACGTCACGAAACTGGTGAAACCAAAATTGTGGTGCACCAAAAAGTGTTAATTTTGGTGAAATGACCAATCACGTGACTATAGTTATGGTGACAAAACATTCACTGGTTGGATTAAAGTGTACCGAAGCAACTAGGGCCATTGCAGTTGAAGTTATTACTGGTCATTGAACTGGTTCAAAACCGTTAGCAGTGGATGAAAACATGGCAATTAGTGCCAAGGATTCAGTCCCTTGACTGCTACACAGCAGACATAACACTGAAGGAATTTTATCTGTACCGACTATGTGACAGTAGAAATGAAGATGTAACACTCCACTGGTTTAAAAGAACTGAACACGGAACTGTGACCAGGGTTGAAGGTATGGCAATTTCTTGCCAAACGTCGCGATCTTAAACATAGTTTTTTCTTGGGTATAGACAAAATAAGCTAATTATAAAATTGATTTTTGTTTTGAATTTTATAAGGTTTTTTGGAACAGGGAGTAAGACACACTGTTTTGGAAAAGTGCAGAGATTGGTTCCGGACGGGCTATTTAGCAACTCTTGCATAATATGACATACGCTGAATAAAAAGTGACAGGTTATTTGCTAATTACTTTTCGCATGCCCGGCGACATGTCAATCTACCCCTATTAATGAACACATTGCGCTTAATATGCGACTAGTTTTCCTTAAAAATTTTTTCTCCAGTTGTAAGATACTTACACCTACACCAGTCACGTGATATTTTTTTTCCCACTGGTTCTGTTGCATATCACATAAATCCTAAAATGTTCATACTTTGACTCTACCTACTTCTAACTTGTCCCGTAGTATATTCATTTCAGTCTGTATTGTGATAGGTTACCTTGGTCAAGTTATTCGATACGTCACACAGTGCTCCACAGATATCAAATTGTCACCTCTTATGACAAGCCCATGTTAAAAGTACCGGTCACTTTCATATAACAGAACCGAAACTAGTACAGGTTCATACACACAAAGTTCTAGTCACATGACCATACCAGTGACTTTTCCATTTCTCGCAGGGAAAGCATATAAAAGAGAAGTTTTGGACAAAAAATATTTCTCTTACCAAGATATAACCACGCTCGAAAAACTATTTTCTTTCTGCTCCTATTTAAGAAGATATCGGGATTTTTGCTTTTTGGAAAAAGCGAAATTAGGCGAAAAAGTATCTAAACTTCAATTTATATTGTTCGAACTTCAACGCTTTGTTATTAATAATTAATGTCTTCTTTTTGCAAAATTTCATAAAAATCCGTCTATTAGTTTATAAGTTAAGACGATGTCCTTTAGAGGAATCCTGATAAAATCCTGTACTTGGACTAAAGTAAGGACTTACTATTAAAGATAAAGCTTCAATCTTACTTATATTTCATTATAAAGAGTTTTTAGTGAACTTAAATTGGTTTTTTAGATTTTTGAAAACTATATTTTTTTAAAAATAATTAGTTTTTGAAATATTACGAAATTTTGATGTTGAAGCTTTCTCGCTTCCAAACCGTGGACGGCACACGAAAAATTTCTTCGCAAAATATTTAGCAAATTTGGTTTTTTATCAAAATATATTAATTTTTAAGTATAAAACGCTCATTTGACGCATTTGTGGTAAATTTTATGAAGGCTACCCTGAGGCAGCCTTACCTGTTAGAGGCTTAAAAAGTAAATTTAAAAGTTCGGCTACGGTTGAACATTGAAAATCTGTCCGAAGTTCTGCTACGGCTTCGGCAAAAAAGTGAGTTCGATCGGACACTAATAATGACGCTGTAAAAACCAAATAACTTAAGGTCTTAATTATACGAATAATTAAAAAAAAACTAAAAACTATTGTTCCATGGTTGCCATATAATTAATTAAAAAATAAAATGTTTGACATTTTTGTATAGCACTTTTTAAAAAATTATTTATTTATAGAAAGAAGACCGGTATTATAAATGTTATATGTTGATTTGGTTAGAGAATAGTGGGAAAATTTTTTGAATGCGAAAAATTTGTTGTGTAGTTTGTTTTTTCATGTAAAATTAAAAGATCAGATCAAGAACTTTTCGTAGTTGTAAAACATTGATATCCTAAAAATTACCCAATTTCCTTTTTTAATGTGAAAACTTTGCTGTTTTATTCCAACAAATACTAAAATTTTTAAAACTAATTAGCCAGTGTGGCCATATTACAATTTTGTAAAATTGTCTAAACACCAATATTTTTAAAAAATTCTCAGAAATCGTGAAAATCCGATAGATAAAATTGTGCATTACAATTTGATAGATATTTGCTTAGCAAAATCATTCACCGTGAAATTTTTATTTATTAATTAAAAAATTCTTCATCCGCTAATTTAATGCAGACTTTATCTACTGGCAGGTCCTTACATGTTTCGTTTCGCGTCACCGAAAATCTTCAGAGGACCAATTTTGTTTTTTACTTCTCATCAATTAAATAAAGCAATGCGGGTAAAGTTTTGATCTTTTTCCTTCAACAATTATAGTTTGGGTATATCTTCTTTTTACCTCTTCTACATTGGTCCTCTGAAGATTTTCGGTAAGTACATGTAAGGACCTGTCAGTAGATAAAGTCTGTATTAATTAATAAATAAATTGTGCACGGTTTTTTGTTTAACAAAAACAAATGATCGTGAACTCGATTAATCTTGCTTACATCAAAATTTTAATTTAAAAACAATCTTAACCCGTTAGGTAGATTACACAACGTCAAAGTTTGAATTTAAATTGCGTATACCACCGCTAGAGGGCGCAAAAAGTATACAAAAACTTCAAAAAAGCTTATTGAGTCACCATTACATCTTTCTACCAAATTTCGCCAACAAATTAAAACGGGATCGATGAGTGGTATAAAATGGGTTAAAGCAAATTAAAAATATTAAAATTACAGCTTTTGCTTGGTTTGATGTAGCTGTACATCAATTTTTCGATCTTATTCTATTTACTATATTTCAAAATATATATTACATCGCAAAAAAAATATAAAGATACACTAAAAAAAATGTTCCTATATAATATAACTTAAAAAGAAACCCGCGTTTTTTGCCTGTTTAATGATACTTAGTTGCAGTAAATCATATTAAATACTTTTAAAATAGCAAAATTAAAAATTTTATATAGGGATGCTTTTTGAGTTTATGAAATTTTTTTTTTTGTTTAAAAAAATTTAAAGTCCTTAAACTCTTTTGATGGTTCCATATGTGGCATATATATTCATATATGAGTTCATATATTATTCCACATATGAATTAAATTTGCTTATACTATAATATATTCCAATATATAATAATATATTTCAATGTCAGTTGCACATATATGGAGAAACATATATGAAGACCCGTATATGCAGATATACATATGGAGACCTAGATTTTTTTTAATTAAGCTTCCCGGCTATATGATATATGAAACCATATATTGGCGCATATACACTTACGGACATAAAAATTGGATCCCCTTTTGGTAACACAATTTAAAGTTAAAAACCACAACAAATTTTGTGCTATAATTGGCAATATTATTTTTAGATTACAGTACAACAACTCTTTATTTTATGAATGGTTTCAAAGTTGGTACATTAAATATACAGAAATGAATTTGTCTATTAAATACAATCACCATTACGATATTTCAAATAAAAAATACAAGGATTATGGAATATTTTGTACAATTTGCATACTGAACCTATTTTTTTGCCTTTTAAAAAATTTATTTAATTCTATACTCTGCTATTATTTTCCTTAAAATGCAACAACAAAGTTTGGATTCGATCGATATATAAAGGGTGATTTTTTACCAACTTTCTTTTTGGCAACACTGTTTTTGGCAGCTCAGCTGTTTTCGTGTAACATGTTACTGTTAAACATGTCCAGTTGGGTCTATAATTGAACCATGAATCGACTTACAAACGAACAACGATTGCAGATTATTGAATTTTATTATCAAAATTCATGCTCGGTTAAGAAAGTGCATCTTGCACTTCTTCCAATATATGGTCAGTTTGGGCGACCTTCTGAGGCGGCTATTCGGAACCAAAAATTGCCGTATGTGAAGAGCAGCCCGAAGCATTGCAAGAACTGCCAATGCATCCCGAAAAATGCACTGTTTAGTGTGGATTATGGACCGGTGTCATCATTGGACTGTATTTTTTCAAAGACGACGAAGGCAGGGACGTTACTGTGAATGGCGAGTGCTACCGTGCCCAAAATGTAAGAGCTGGACTTGGGTGACATGTGGTTTCAACAAGACTTGCTGTGCGTGGTTTCAACAAGACTTGCTCTTAAAAAATCACCCCTTATATACTCATAAGCATATTTTTGTTAGTTGCTCGTATATTAAACAGTATTTTTGTTATTTTTTAACAAAACATATGAGCAGTTGGTCGGTGTATACCCTGATGTCAAAACCACATGTTGGATCCCCCATATCCCACTCCCGCCTGGAGGGAAAGCTAACCCGAAAAGGTCGGCAGAAATCCAATCTAGGAGTAACATAGTCGGACTCAAATCCCACACGTGGGTGAAGTCCATCAAGAAGCCTAGCATGTCCATAGGTTCTGGACTTCCAGGAACCTGTTGCAGCAAGCCGTGCTGCGCTGCTAGAAGAAACCGGCATTATATGCAAATCAACAGGAATAATGTGAAGCATTGCATTGAGAGCCTCCGAGGAACAAGTTATTATCGCGCCCGTGACCCCAATGCAAGCAGAGCGCTGCACCCTATACAGACGATCCGTAACCACCCTCTTAGCGGTCGCATTCCACCACACGATAAAGCCATATGTCAGTATTGGACGCACAATAGCCATGTACATAAACAGCACCATTTTCGGACTCAAACCCCACCTTGAACTAAACATCCTCCTACAGGAGTAGAAGGCTACCGTTGCCTTCCTGACCCTGTGCTCGGTGTTAAGTCGCCATGATAGTTTAGAGCCCAAGATGATACCCAGATATTTCGCATGATCAGAGAGGGTGAGCTCACAGCCTTGCAGCCGCGGAGGTCTGAAGCCTGAATTGGACCGAGTGGTGAAAAGTACAAGTTCTGTTTTACTCGGATTCACTCCTAAGCCACAACTGGTGGCCCAGCTACTGAGAGTATCCAGAGCGCTGGTCATAATATCGCTAATCACGTCCAAGAACATCCCTGATACCAATATCACCACATCGTCCGCATAAGCGACAACCTTAACACCCTTATTATCCAGCGTGACGAGAACTGAGTTAATAACAAGGAGCCATAACAGGGGCGAGATCACACCACCCTGAGGTGTACCTCTCCTGACCTGCTTTGACAACTCGCTATTTCCCAGACTAGCACTGACAACACGGGAGTCCAACATGTTCACTATCCAGTCGCTGATGAAAGTCTCAGCGCCCAGATCCACGACGGCTCCCTGTATTCCATCGGTCGTGACATTGTTGAAAGCCCCCTCTATGTCCAGAAAGGCGGCCAGTGTATATTGTCCAAATTCCAAGGATCTCTCCACCACTCTCACAACCTCATGGAGTGCAGTTTCCGTTGAGCGTCCCTTGATATACGCATGTTGACTACCCGACAGTTGAGGCGATCCCTCGAGTTTTTAGAATAGAAGCACTCTTATACTACAATACCAAAGTAAGTAAATTTTTGGGTATTATAATTTATTTTACATGTTTCTGATAAATTGAAGAAGATTGTTAAAAAAAAGAAGGACACGTTCAATAAAATCTTAATAACTTAAGATTTAAATGTCTTTGAAGGCAATTGTATTCTTTATTTTAATTAAATCTTCTTTAATTTATCAGTAACCTGTAAATTGAATTATAATACATTTAGTTTAAAATTACTGTGGCTAGTATTGTAGTATTAAAAACAGGAACAAATAACATATTATTTTGCCTATTACCAGGCTGATTGTGAATACAGTTCAGGTGTTTTGTTAAAAAATTACAAAAAATGCTTTTTAATACACGATCAACCACAAACAAATTTTTTAATTGAGCATATATGAGTACTAATATTGTATGTCCATTAGGCCGTGTCGATTTGTATGGAGGCAAAAAAATCGCTCAACGTTCAAGGAAAATCGTATTCTAGGGATCAAAATAAGAAACATTGCCGAAGGAACCATACCTCTAAAACGAATTCTGATGTCCCGACTTTTGACTCGTAGGGTGAAATTTTGAAATATCCCACTTTGACCCATTTAGAGTGCCCCAATCGAATCCAACCCAATCGAATATAATTTATACATTCATCTCTAGAGCGTCTTCCGGAGAAGAAATAGAGACCGTAATCTTGGAAAGACTCCTAATACTTTCTGAAATATCTCTATCCCGAGATTTGTACATTTTGCTATAAAGGCCATCTTTCAACTTAAATTTTAACCCCTTAACGGTAACCTAGAATGAGGATTTATGCACTAATCTGCTAGCGTTTGCATATGCATTAATCTTCTTCCCGGAGAAGAAGTAGCTCCCATAATCTTGGAGAAATTCCTCCTAATTTCTGAAATATCAAAGTGGGCTTTTTCAAAATTTGACCCTACGGATCAAATGTCGGGACATCAGGATTCGTTTTAGAGGTATGGTTCCTTCGGCAAAGTTTCTTATTTTGATCCCTAGAATACGATTTTCCTTGAACGTTGAGCGATTTTTAAATCGACCCGCCCTAATGTCCATATATGTCCATATATGTGCATTTATGTCCATATACCCTAAATATACGGATCCGAACATATATGGAACAATATATGGATTCATACATGCGCCAATATATGGTTTCATATATAAATATATGTAAACATTTTTAGCCGGGAAGCTAATTTTTAAAAACGCGCCCAAATAAGGGAGGTCCACTATAGAGACTCTAAAATGTAGATTTGAAGCATCTTCAAAATCTAATCGTCAGTTGAACGAAAGTGTCCGCCGTGATACTGTATTCGATTAAAAATTTTGTGTTTTCTTGATTCGCTAAATTATGTATTCGATTCTTTAAAATTTTTAATTTAAAATGATAAATGTTCCTAGTAGAAACACATATCAGCACAAACTAATAATGATACTGTAGGGTATAACTATAAAATATCTCGTTTCAATATTTTTGGGTTTAGGAATATGATAACGCACTAATTATCTTTTTCATACAAAATTTTTTCGACTTGACCATTTGATGGATAATTATGATATTTGTTAGAAATTAGTTGACTTGTAGAAGTTCAACGGAAAAGTTGTTTGGAAATAGTTGGGTCGATTAAAAAGTAAAATCATAATTTTTTATTGATACAAAGTGTACGTTTTTGCTAAAAATTCCTATTGAGTTTGAAGGACCTTTTTAATTTGTTGTTTTATTTTAGCTTTATAAACGGCTTCAAAATGGGGGACATGTTTCGTAGTGAGAAAATGTCTTTGTGCCAGGTTTTTCTACAACCGGAAGCAGCTTATGCCTCTATTGCACAACTTGGAGAAACCGGTTGTGCACAATTTCGTGATGTAAGTATAAAAATTAAGTGAATGTAAAAAAGATAATTCAGCACTATTTTCAATACTGTTTTACAAATTTACATGTAGTTCAAATTATAAAATTTCCTATTGAGACATTTTCGACGGAACTGGTGAAAATTACCGGTCGAACGTAGTTATTAAATATTTTTGTAACATATACATGTAACAATTATAGAAGAGGCCTTGTGGTGTAATGGTTAGCGCGTTGTACTGTTACACAGATGGTCCAGGGTTCGATTCCCGGTGACGACAACATCAGTTTAGAAAAATAATATGTATGAGTTTTTTATCACTTATATGTATCGCTGCGCCTACCTTCGGTGTTCCCATAGCACTTAACCCCACCGAAGTAAAATAATGAGTCAGGGCTATGAAACAAAAAGCTTCAATAAATTCGTCAATTCTACATCAGGTGGCGAGCAACAACTGTTATAAGACTTATCATCTCGCGCAATTACAGTGTTGCCATGTTTGAAGCTCTTCATCTTTCACCACCTTTCATCTCTCCACTATTCCTTTTCCAAAGAAAGCAACACATTAATTAATAGGAAGAATTTCCTGAGTGTTGCTTCTCCTTAAAAAAATATCAACTGGAAATGGCAGTTAAAATAACTACATTTGCATTAAAAACCATAATTCTTTTAAATGCCTTTACCTTCTATATTTATGCCATGGGTCTAAGTAACCTAATATCGAGGCATATTTTTAATTCCATAAGTGAGAATAAGTGACTCTTAAATAACACGGCTTGACATCGAACAAATTAATAAGGTTCTAACCATCATTTTTATATACCTCGGGCATGCTGATTTCAATAGCGTATTTTATTTTTTGATCTATGGTACAGTTTTTCCGCAAAATGACTTTAACGTTTAACGCATCTTCGTGCTGTTTTTATATTTATAAAAATTTGCAAATGCAAATAATATTTATGGTACATATTTGATTCCCAAAGCTTAAAATCAAACTCGATATTTAGAGTTTTTTCGGTTTTCGCGAATTCTATCGCTAAATAAGTAAACAAGCTAATTAAATGGTTACACAGTGAAAAGACTCATTTAAGAGGAGTTTTATTCGTAAGAAAAAAGTTATTTTATAAAAGCGTTTTTTATGCAAAATTCGCGATTTATCTAAAATTTTACATGGCACCATAGCTTTGACCCCAAAGTTCAGCTTTTAGTATGATACGTAAATACATTTCGAAAGTATGTTTCCAAATTTTGAGCTAAAAATGTTTTTTTTTTTTGCAAAAGTTTTCCTAACAAAAACCTCTGTTTTGGTACGTATTTGGCACAGAAGTAGGGCCTTTGTTAGAAAAACTTTTTCGAATATAAACATTTTTGGCTGATTTTTTGCACATATAATTTTCACAGGTATTCACATGTTATACTACAAGTTGGACTCAAGGTTCATCTCGGAAATCTCATATAAAATTTTTTGCAAATCGCGCGATTCTTGATGAAACAACTTTTCCTACACGCAAAGAAAAAACATGGTTGTGGTAACCATATTCGAAGAGCATTATAAATATTTTGATTTATAATTGCGACAACCATGTTACAAGGCAACCATACTCATCTCTTTCTGTAGCATAATATGATAATTATATTACCATATTATGGTTCCAAATAGATCCCAATATTATCATATTATGGCTCTGGAAATTTGTATGATTTATCATACTATGAGCGCTAAAGTATTCTCCCAGCATTCTGTTGAAGCTGGATTAAACAAATATGCATGTTTTTTAAATAATATATTTATTTAATAATTTACACATTTAAATAAACTTAGGTTTATTTAAAAGTGTAAATAAATTTAGGTTTAATCAAATTTTCTTTGCGCTGAAGAATAAACTTTGTGAAATATTCTGTCAGCTATACAAGCTATACATGTAATTACAACATGAAGCACGCATAAAAATATTGTTAAGAAACAATTTCACAATACATTTATAATGGTCAAACCATTATTGCAGCAATCACACTATTTGCATTATAATCATATTATAGTCCTAGTTATCATACTATGATCATGGAAATGAATTTCGTAATCATTTATTACCATATTATGATTATTGCAAGTATATTATGATTATTTCGTACTAAATTCAAATTTTTCTTAATTTTTTTTCTTTTACAATATTTTTTTTGCGTAATTGCAAACAATTAAAAAATAAATCACTTTTAATGTCATTTTGTTTAATATTATTTAATTTATTGCGGCTGAGTGTTTTTTTACAACTTCTTTTCACAAAATCTCAAACAAGAATGACACGAAAAAACGGACGACCCTCATAAAAAAAAAACAGACTGATCAGCTTATAGTTGGCGCAGTAATATGGGAGTAATATGATAAATACTTTATTATGATTGTAGACAAGATAATAATATTATAACTACAAAAAAAAATATTTTTACTACATGATGAAGGCAACCATATTATTGGTGAAATATGATTGATACAATAATAATTTAATTGAAAAAACCATCTATGGCAGTAGGAAACATAGTTATGTGGTCGCAATCATATTGCAACCATATTATTCCTTTTCGTCTATTGGCTTTTTCTACTGAATGACCTAAAGAATAATTGATAGTTTAGCTTTAAAATTAGCTTAAACCGTGAAAATTTAAAAAAATAAGAAAACCTACTAAAGAGCGAAGAATCAACTATGTTGAGGTACATAAGAATACAGGGATTGTCTTTACATTTAAATAGAAAGTAGTCAGGTTGATTGCATTTTAAAAACGTTGTACATAAAAAACGGCATTTTCATGCTCCGAATTTTAGAGTCATTTTGTAGAAAAACTGTATTATAGATCGCAAAATAAAGTACGCCATTGAAATCAGCGTACCTTAAATATATAGAATTGATGGACATAACCTTATTATTTTTTAAATTTATGATTTTGTCCTCCTGTGAGGTCTTTACTTTACTTCAATCATTATTTTTAGGGACAGAATTTTGGTATTTACCATTATGGTGGTAAAGTATTTTTTGATCCAATTTATTTATTTATTTGATATTTTTCAGATGAATGATGCCATAACATTATATCAACGAAAATTCATTTCCGAAGTAAGACGATGCGATGAAATGGAACGTAAAATTCGTTTTATAGAAAGCGAAATAAAAAAAGATGGCCTCCATATGCCGGAATTGTCTAGTGAAAATTTACCACCAGCACCAAAAGCTCGAGAAATTATTGATTTAGAAGCACATTTGGAAAAATGTGAACAAGAAATAACGGAATTGGCTCAAAATGATATCAGTTTAAAGTCGAATTACTTGGAATTAACCGAAATGTTAAGTGTTTTAGAAAAGACACAGGGATTCTTTAGCCAACAAGCAGTGGTTGACATGGAATTAAGTAAACATCAGGATGAACATCAACAACAAAGTGGTCATTTGGGTTTTGTGGCCGGTGTAGTAAGTCGTGAAAAAGAATTTTCCTTTGAGAAAATGTTATGGCGTGTAGCACGTGGAAATATCTACGTGAAAAGAGCTGAATTGGAAGAGGCTTTTAAAGATCCTAAAACTGGGAATATTGTTTATAAAACAGTATTTGTGGTGTTCTTTCAAGGTGAACAACTAAGAGGAAGAATAAAGAAAGTATGTGCCGGTTTTCATGCTTCTGTGTATCCTTGTCCTAACGAACATGGCGAACGCGAGAATATGCTTAAAAGTTTACGCATCAGATTAGCTGATTTGAAAGTGGTTTTACAACGTACCGAAGATCAGCGTCAATGTGTTTTGATGTCTGTGGCTAAACAATTGACCAATTGGGATGTTATGGTTAAGAAAATGAAGGCTATATATCATACTTTAAATATGTTGAGTCAAGATGTGACCAGCAAATGTTTACTCGGTGAATGCTGGGTTCCCAAAAAAAATTTAACAGATGTTCAAAAAGCTTTGGCAGAAGGTTCAGCTTCTGTTGGAAGTACGGTTCCTTCATTTCTGAATGTCATAGAGACCGATGATCAAGCCCCAACTTATAACAGAACTAATAAGTTTACCAAGGGTTTCCAAAATCTTATCGATGCTTATGGTGTGGCCACTTATCGTGAAGCTAATCCTGCTTTGTATACTTGTATAAGCTTTCCTTTCTTATTCGCTGTAATGTTTGGTGATATGGGTCATGGCTTCATTTTATTACTTTTGGGTGCTTGGATGGTTATTTGGGAGAAATCTTTGAGTAAAAATAAAGGTGAAATTTGGAATATATTCTTTGGTGGTCGTTATATCATTTTGCTTATGGGTCTATTCGCTATCTATACGGGTTTCATTTATAATGATATATTCTCGAAATCAGTTAATATATTCGGATCTAGTTGGAGGGTTCGTTATAATAGAACTACGATTTTAACCAATCCACAAGGTCTAACATTGGATCCACGTTATTCATCGGATGGTGTTTATGTTATGGGCATGGATCCCATATGGCAAATGGCGGATAATAAGATTATCTTTTTGAATACCTATAAAATGAAACTATCCATTATTATTGGCGTTCTTCATATGATATTTGGTGTGTGTATGTCGGTGGAAAACTATGTCTATTTTAAACGTTATGCCAGCATATTTTTGGAATATTTGCCACAAGTGATATTCCTTTTACTTCTGTTCGGTTATATGGTCTTTATGATGTTCTTTAAATGGGTGAAGTATTCTCCAACTGCTGATATCCAAACTGATACCCCTGGTTGTGCCCCTTCCGTTTTAATTATGTTTATTAATATGGTACTATTTAAGAGTTCACCAGCCCTGGAGGGATGTGATGAGTTCATGTTTCCCAATCAATCGAACATACAAATGATTTTTGTCATTGTGGCAGTAGTGTGTATTCCCTGGATGTTAGTTGGAAAACCTTTATATATAAAATACACCAGAGGCAAAAATGCAAAGGTTAGTATTGAGTCATTCTAAAAAATTTCATTGAAAATGAGCACATTGGTGTTCAACGATCATAAGATACTGGAATATATGTGAAGTTTTTCGAAATTCGGCATTTCAATTATTTCCGTAACGGTATTTTAGGGATAACTAGACAGTGGAAAGGGTTTTTAATCGGTAACGGTATTTTTGAGGTATTACCCGCCATCCCAGAAAAAAATGCTTCTATTTGTTTGTAAAAACAGTATTGGCAAAGACTTTTGAGGGGGGAACTGGCAAAACACAATCTTTGCAAACCAAATCTAGTTTTCCTAGCACAATATTAGTTTTACCTTTTTTAAACAGGATGGGTTTTACAAAAATAATAGTGGGTTGCCAGTACTATTTTTTTGGTACGGTTGGCAATTTCTACCTGGGTTGTACAAAGATTTTCTTAAAAAATTTGTGTAAAACGACAACACATTTCTATGGAAGGTCGATTTTTTTTAAAAGTAGTTGTTCTCCTAGTAAACAATTTTCATAAAATTTCTTTGAATTTTTGAATACGGAATCTGCTAAGGCAGGCGACTCCTAAAAATTAAATTCTGTACCAAGATTTTCTTTAAAATTTGAATATTTTCACACATTTGTATGGAAATGTTCCGAGTTTTTTAGAGTAGTACTTGGTCTATCCCACAATATTATCGGATTGCAACAAAATTTTAAACATAGATTCTGCTAAAGTATGCGACTCCAAAGTATATAAGTTTGTACGTCTTTTTTTTTAATGGCATCAAACTTAAAAACTAGCGTATTTCTACAATTTTGATCGGAAAGCGCTAAATTTCAACAAAGTGATAAATTTTAACAAATTTAAATTTTTTGTGATCTGATCGAGTTTTTTTGAGTAGTAATTGGCAATCCATGTTCATCTGATTGAGTTGAGATTTAATAGGAATATTCTACTTAAATTTACCTTTCTAAAAAGTATTCATAACGTTGGCTTTCGAATGAATTTCATTTTATAAATAAAGAGGTTTAAAAATTTTTTTTTCTAATTTTATTTAAACCACGATAACAGTAGCTTTAAAATAAGGTATGACCGAGTCACTTAGCTTTCACTGTAAATAGATATGGACGTTTATGTACGACTAATTTTGTGATATTTTCGAATATTTTTCATATTTTGAAACGCGATATTTCAAGATCCGCCGGGGCTAGCTATACTAAACTTTGGAGATGTAATAGTTATATGACTCACAACTTGGTTGAAATCGGTAAGGGTGGGGAAATCGAGTGGTTGATTTTATATGTTTTCAGTTAATAGTGATATACGGGGAACTACAAAAATTCGGTTGGAGAAAAATTTTTTTCTGTAGTATGAAAATTTCTTATGAAAATCTAAATATTTTTCGACCCCATGGGGAACTCACTCTAAATTTTGGATATGATGTAGAAGACATAAGATCTATCATCACAAATTGTTTAATAAAATCAAAGATGTAGTTTTTGAAATATTCGCAAAAAAATAGCGTTTTTGCAAACTTCTCTAAACAGACAGTATGATTTCCTACAAAAAAAAAAAAAAAATCTAAAAGAAGATGATCAAATCTTTCATATGAGATAAGATTTGTAAAATTCGGATAAACCTTAAAAAGTAAGAGCAGTTTAAATATAAGGTATTTCTCTCAGTTTGGATAAAAATACCGAATTTCGAGCCACCATTCAACGCGATCTGCAACGAATTTTTAAAAATTTAACACAGGAACGTTAAATACCGATGTGTTTATTTTCAACGATAACCATGGTCACATATCCGAAGACCGTATCGAAAATATATGAAATGACTATATTTATTTTTTGCGGATTCCAAAAAAATTTAAAAAATAATTTTTTTTAGCATCACCAAGAACTTAGTTCTAATAATACATTAGAATTAATAAAAGGAGATACTGCTGTAGTAGTCGAAGTTATGCATACCTCCAATAAGAAAGATAATAATAATGGCGGCGGTGGCCACGGGGATCATGATGAGGAACCTATGAGTGAAATTTGGATTCATCAAGCTATCCATACTATTGAATATGTACTCAGTACGATTTCCCATACGGCCTCCTATCTACGTTTATGGGCTTTGTCATTAGCACATGCTCGTAAGTTTGTTTGAAACATTTGATTTAAAGATTGAATAATATATGTCTTTTCTCCTTTTGTAGAATTATCGGACGTATTATGGACTATGATTTTATCTTTGTCTCTAAAAATGAATGGTTACGTTGGTGTTGTTGCTATATTCTTAATTTTTGCCATTTGGGCCTTCTTCACATTGGCCATTATGGTGATGATGGAAGGTTTATCGGCTTTCCTGCATACTTTACGTTTGCATTGGTAAGCTTGGAAAATTTAAGCCATTGTTAAAAGTTGTGAGTTTAAATAATTTTCTTTTATTGCAGGGTTGAGTTTATGAGCAAATTTTACGAAGGTGGTGGTTATAATTTCCAACCTTTCAGTTTTAAAGCTATTTTGGAAGCGGAAGAAGATGAAGAGTAATTTTAAATAATGTTTAACAATAAGACAGTTGCTGAATAAATATTTGCATACCCAGGTGAAAAAATTTCATGTATGAGGATATATGGTTCCATGTATGGGCATATATGAACATATATGTAATGTATGGAAGCTTATATTGGTAAATACATTCAAAGGATAAGTTCATATATGGATATGTATGACACCATATATGATAATATATTGAATATATTGGTTCATATATGCCATATATATCCATATATGAATTCATATATTATTCCATATATGGGCAATATGTTTAAATTTTTATATCAGATATGATCATATACGAGGACGAAATTGTTTTTATTTTTAAGCCCTTCTCTCTGCTGTACGAATTCCTGACAAAAATATATAAAAGACAATAGATTTTAAAGTTTGTATAATTTATAAAGACGATAGTAGAGAATGAGTTATGAGATATCTCACCTTAATCTGAAGAAATATCAGTTGCATTTATGTGCTTCATTCTGAATCGGTAGTACCTAACCTGACCAACCATCCCGCTTTAGGCATGATTATCCAGCTTTTCAATATATTTTTTTAATATTTAAAAAAAAAATGATTAAAAACGTTCAACATATTATAAATGTTAAAGCTTTTTGATAGCAATAAAGTTGCAGCGCCAGAATCGAAATCTCAAATGTATTCATTTGTTGTGCCAAACTGATTTTTTTTAATAATTCAAAGAAACTAAAAATGTTTAAAGTAAAATTTGAGCGATTTAAACTAAGAAATTACGAATTTTTTAAAATCCGTATTTTAAGTCAATAAATCCCGCTTTTTGCACCTAATTACTTGGCAACGATATTTTGGCAACTATAGTTTTAGTAAAAGTTTCTTTTATAAAATTTATAAGTATTCGTACCAAAGGATTTCGTTTGTTGGTTGGCTTGATTACTATCGTTATCGCCAACATCATCATTTTCTAAATCATCGAATTTTATTTTTTGCGGAAGAAGTTGGTTTTCTTATCTTATTAATTTTCATTAAATTCTTTCGCAAATAATATTTTCTTAAACACTTTTACTTTAAACTTTTTATATTTATTAATGCATTTTGAACATGAAATGTATGAATTTATCAGTAACATGTTCTTAGAAATATAATAGAAACCTTTTCTTTTAATAAAAGACAATATTTTTGATAAAAACTTAAAAAATTTCCTTTTTTAACTATACGAGAATGTAGAATAGTAATAATATATGACAATATATGTACATTCATATATGGCATTATATATGACCATATATGTCCATATACCCTCAAAATTTCGGATCCGAACATATATGGATTCATATATGAACTCATATATGTGGCCATATATGACAATATATGAACATTTTCACCTGGGTACCTAAGAAATTAAGTGTTATTGGACTTTTGAATAATTTGAAGGTCAAAATCGGTGTTTATGGCTTTCAGATTAAAACGAACTAACAAGGAATCTAAAATTTTGATATTTTGTAGAGGACAAACGATTATTAACTTAAGTTTTGAGGGTAAAAAGTGGGGTCAAAAATTAACCTTGACGTATTTTTAATATAATATTTAAAAAAAAACGTCAAGGGTAATTTTATTACATATATTATTTCTAAAAAATAATTTAACTATAGGCAAGTTATTCTAAAGACGCATCCACCGGTTTATAAAACATGTATGTCCGAACATTTTTGTTCTTCAAAAAAATATTTTTCTAATATGTACTACATTTGTATGGGAAGTTTTTTTTTTTTTGGTTCGAGGTCAAATTGACATATAATGATGCTTATTTTATCGATATAATGATTTTATCGTTAGGCTTTAATAGGACTTTTTCCGAAGAGCTATTATAACCCATATTTTATTTATTCCAAATAAGTGACAACCCTGGGCCCACATCAAAGACAATATGGGTATCAAAATTTTAGTATTCTCGAGCACTTCAGAGACCAATCGAGATACCCTGAATTTTTTTACAAATAGAGAGAATGGTTCAATGATAAGCACATATTTTTTTGAGAATTAAAAAAAATGCATATTTCGCGATATGGACCCTAAAAACCCTAAAAACTACCATGAAAAACTGCAATATGCATTTTATTTTAAAGAGTACATTTCAATCTTAAAGATAATGCCCACGCGATTTTGTACCGTGTATAGTTTGATAGTTATAGTCCAGTTTGTAACGATACTGAAGTAAAAACATTTTTTGCTATTTTCATAACGTCATATTTTGAAAACCGAAATGGTCCGGGCTCTGAAACTTATGTTTCGTAGATTTCTTGTCGAGTATGGCAGTCATGGTAAATTTTATTTTGTTAAATAAGCAATATTAAAAAAACGGCCTTGATTTAGTCCCGCTATTCGCAAAAAAACTGAACCAGAGTTGGATCAACTTCGAAATTTCATACTTTCAAATAGAAATATCTCGAGAACTATAAAAGATAGCCCAGACCTCTACACTCAGCAAAAAAGCTTCATCATATTTATAAAAAACTTCATAAATTTTATGAAAAATTTCATTGATTTTCGTCTAATGTAACACTTCTGAAATATGATAAAGCTGTTTCATAAAAATGCAAGTTGATGACAAGTTTATGAAATGTTTCATAAATATGAAGAAGCTTCATAGTTTTTTTTTTTTTAATATTTTATAAATGTTATAAGACGTTTCAAGCAAGGAACTATTCTTTCGAATTATTAAAAGAATATAAACTGAACGAGAACTCGGAAACAAAAAGAAATTACCTTAAGGCAAATGAACTTTTCAAAGCTGTTTGTAAGGAAAGAAAAGAAAAATACTACATAGACCTTGATATAAAACTCAATCAAGTAAATGATAGTAAGTCTTGGTGGAAAATCGCCAACGAAATAAGAAATAAAGAATCGCAAAAGCCACATAATATATCAACGTCAGAATTCCAACACTACTTTATGACATTACTTAATCCACCACAAATTTCAAACGATATACTTTATGCGCCTTTTTATAAAACAGATTATCTTCTGGACCAAAACTTTACCACAACGGAAATATGCGAAGTTATTGCAAAAGCAAAGGCGGACAAAGCGCCTGGTATGGACCGAATTCCCTATGAATTCTTCAAAAATGCTCCACATGAGCTAATTGTAGAAATGACAAACGCTTATAACAAATTATTTAATAACATGAAAATAGATGAAACGTTTGCTACAAGTGTTATTTTTCCCATATTAAAAAAGGGAGATCCAAACCAGCCGAACAATTATAGAGGTATATCCTTTATAAATTGTATTGCAAAAATTTTAATGGGTGTTATAACGGAAAGGATGTATAACTGGGTATACCAACACAACATACTCTCTGAATATCAAGCAGGGTTTAGAAAGGACTATTCCACCATTGATAACATCTATAATTTGACAGCAATAGTTCATTTGAAGCTTAAAGAAAAACGAAAAGTATACGCTTTCTTTTTTGATTTCAAAGCTGCTTTGACAAGGTAGCAAGAAAGTCATTAATATTTAAATTACACTCTATCGGAGTATCTACAAAAATGGTTTGCTTTATTGAGAGTATATACCAAAATACTTCCTCTACAGTCTGGAATGGATCTGAGCTCTCAGATACATTTGAAACAATGTCTGGAGTCAAGCAGGGGTGCCTATTATCCCCTTTGCTTTTTTCCTTATACATAAATGACTTACATGATGAACTCGGTGGGGGGCTGTATATCGGAAATTTGAACATCAGATTACTTCTATATGCCGATGATATTGTTGTTATATCGGATGAAGTCAAAACGTTACAGAAGATGATAGATAATCTAGAAACTTACTGTGGTTTATGGAATCTTGAGGTTAATCTTTTAAAATCAAAGATTATGGTCTTCAGAAATGGTGGTCGTCTGGCCGGAAATGAAAAATGGAAATATAATGGCAGAGAAATAGAGATAGTTTCTGATTATTGTTATCTTGGTATGGTTATAACCCCGCAATGCGTGTTTACCAAACATGTGCAGAAAAGAAACTCATCTGCTAAAAGCTGTATCAATTCAACTTGGAGTACCTTTTTAAGCAAGAAAGATATATCTTTCGAAAGCAAGACTCACCTTTTTAATGCTGTGTGCAGGTCAATTCAGTCGTATGGGGCACAAGTATGGGGCCATTCCCATTTTAAAGAAGTGGATATTTTGCACAAGTATTTTATAAAAAGAATTCTTAAACTTCCTAAGTTTACACCAACTTATGCCCTTATGCTTGAGTCGCGAAAGGAGGAGGGTCATCTCTTCACACTTAACCTACATATGAGGTATATTAAACGTACCCTTTTTCAAAACTCAGAAATCCGTCTTCCAAATCAACTAAGTTTGTTGTGTTTAGAACATAATGCATCATGGGTGAGAAAATTAAATGATATCGGACAAGAATTCAACATACAATGGTCACCAAATATTACTGCTGAAGAATGGGATGAAAAACAAACGGCTCTTAATAATTGCTTAAAAATAAAATATTTTCAAGAACGACTGGATAGAGCTGGTCAAACTGATTCTTTTTATAGTAAAGTAGATCCAAGAGTGGCACATTTCTATTTTAATGCAAACAATACTATTATGACTATTATGTGGATATTTAAAGCTAGATGTGATCTTATTGAACTAAATGGTTCACATTTCTCGAGAAGATTAGCTAAAAATTGCTCTCTTTGTAACTTAAAAGAGATTGAAAATATTCAACACTTCATAGGAAGATGCCCAATACTGAAAACTTTTAGATTATATTGGTTTCACAAAACTACAATATCAGAAGTAGAACTGATACGAATTTTAGATGGTGAAGGGGGCTGGAAGAGTCTTGTAAACTATATTATCAATGCTTTGGCTTATCGTAAAACGCTAATACTTGAATATAATTATTAAAAATACACTGAAATAAAAAAAAAAAAAAAAAAATAATTATAGAGTTAAACTCTCTTTTACCGGCATAGTCACAGCCGTATATTCTTAAGATTTTATAATGTAATTTTGAAAAAAGAAGCATTATCAAATAAAGAATTATTACTACTACGACTACTACTATAAGACGTTTCATAAATCTGTGGTTTTCTAGAATAACCGCGTATGTCTTAAAATAAAAGTTTTCAGGAGAGCCAAATAAAGGTTTTTTCTGAAAATTAGAGGCTATTTATGAAACTTTTTAACTTTTTTTTTAACAGTCATGTAGTTATAAGTAAAACAATATTTAATTTAAAATTTTGAGGTAAAATCCCAAAAGGACGAGATCCTAGAGAAAGTTAAAAAAAAACAATGTCTAAAAATGACTTAAAGTGTGTGCAGAAAAAAACACTGATGTAGACATACGTTGTTATTTTTGGTAAAAAAAAGTTGTCATGCAAGTACGTATGTAGATTTCCGTTGTTATTGTTTGAAAAATATTTGCTGCTTTTTTCATATTTTTTGTATAGAAATTTTGTAGGTATGTAAATTAAAATATATCTAAGTATATATTTTTCTACTAAAGTAAAAAAAGTGGTAAGTTTTATTAAATTTTATTCAATTTGTATGATTACTTACTAAAACAAAAATAAAGAATACTTCACAAGAATTACATATTATATAAAAAATAAAAGGCAAATGCAATTCAATTCAATTTGATTTTAATTAAATTATATTGTTATATATTTTATATTATTAAAAAATAACACTGAGGTTGTATATATTACTCTTGTTCTGAGTCTACATCGTGTATAAAATTTGGTGTTTTTCCAGATTCTCTAAGATTTTTATAAAATTATGAAATATATCCGGAATTAATGTCAATAAATTAATTAGATCTTTCTTTTTTTCCGAAGAGATAGGAACTGTTGTTTCATTTATTACATGAAGTTCAAAATTTTTGACATTTTCGATTTTAATATTTTTATTTTTTAGGATATTAATTTTGAGAGCACTGCTGTTATAATATTTTCTATATTCAATTTCATCAAAGGAACCTTTTTTGTATATAATATTTCGGAAATTTTTCCACAGAACTTTTTCTCCGTCTACATTTTTGATAGCTTTCTGAAAAATGCTTTTGAAAGTCAATGAAAAGTCGAAGAAGTCTGTGTTTTTCATTTCAATTACTGTGAATTTATTGGATTTGCTGCCACAAGACTTTATTAATTGTACCCAATCATACGGATGAAATATTTCCAAAATGTTATTTTTTACGTTCAATAATACTATGATCACTGTCACATTCCAAATGTGTGTGGCCAGGTTCCAAAAATTTTTGTTCAATAAGTTCTACATTAACTCCACTTTTATTAATGAGAAGAACAAACATTGCACTTACAATATTATTCTTGTTTTGCCCAGAACATGTATCCGAATAAATTACCACATGTTGTCTTACATCAATGTTCATATTGAAAAATTTCCATATGCATGATGCTATTTCGTTGGCACCTCTTCCGCTGACTGTTTCGTCCCAAACAAAACAATACGTTTTGTTTGTTGAACAGTTTCTAATTGTGAAGTTAAATGCCCACAAAGATCTTTTATAAAAGGCTATGGAAGAATTTAAAAATGGAGTTGGTAAACATTTTTGTAAATCCATACATAAAACGGTTTTTGTGACATCCGATTTATCAGATTTTTTGTTGGCGTATGCAATTTCGGATATCTCATGATGTTTATCACGATCGTGAATTAACTGAGTTTTTATCTCATCAGATTTTGCATGTTTTATGTAAATTGAGAATTGGTCGCATTTAGAGCATGTATCTAAACTTGGTCTCTTAAACTTTAATTTTTGAGTTTTAAATATTCTTCTGTATGAAGCAAAAGAAACACAATTGTCAGTTTTCTCTCTATATATTTCATACATTTTTGACAAGTTTAAGTTTTCGGCTAAATATTTTTGATTTGTATGAGCTCTTGAGTAATGAGATTCATAGGAAGGAAAGGACTTTATATGTGCAATTATATTGTTCTTTATATGTTGAGATATTTTGTTTTTGTGATGCAAAGATTTTCCTCGTTTATCCTCTAAATCATGTTTTTTCACAATTTTTTGTTGTATATTGCGCAAAAATGATTCAGTCTCACCATATACATCAAGAAAACATTTTATACAAACTAATACAGTAGTTTCTCTGATGAAAATACGATATTTAAATACGTTGTTACGAATATTTTTGTTAGAAATTAGATTTTGTTTGGAATTTGTAAAAGAGTGCTCAATTTGTTTAAACATGTAAGCAACGCGAGAGGAATATTTACCCAAGTCCCAATATTGTTTAAATAGGAATAAACGGTCCGCATCGCATATTTTATCTTTGCACTTTAATCTACAATGAGATAGTTCATTGCTGCGACGCTCAGATATATTTTTTCCACTTTTTAATGATGTGTACTGCATTCCCGAATTTCTTTTAATTTTATTTCGGACAGCTGTTGCTTCAATGATGTTCTTCTGCCCTCATTAATATGGTTATCATAAGTAGAAGAAGTAGAATTTTCTTCATCTTCATCTTCAAAATAAAAATAAAAGATTTTTTGAAAGAAAACAAATATATGTAATCATGCTATCTTACCGCACATATTTAGTGATCCCGTTGCCTCATTGTCAACTTCAATTTCTGTCATTATTTTTTCTTTTTTGTTGGTGGAATACCTTCACAAAATAAATTAGAATATATTTTACATCGATCAGACAAAAAGTCTATACAAATATCACTTTTTTTAGCGTAACTTTATTTGCTTTTTTCACCTTTATTCAAATGCACTTTTTATTTATCGACACTCTATTACTGCATTAATCACTACGTTTAAAATGAAACTGTCACAAACTTCTATCGAAACTTACCACCCAACTCATCAATTCGAAGTGTTTTTTTCGTTAACAACAACGTAACGGGACTTGGGATGAGAAAAGAACAGCGTAACGAAAACACTTTTTGAAAAATAAGTCAGAAAAAAACAAGCAAGAAGTTATGCGTGGTTATTAACAGAACACATACCAAAAAACATTTGCAAAATGTTTTCAGACAAAACAACGGATATGCTTGTATGTTTTTGTTAAAGAAAATAATTTTCAAGCAACCAAACGCATGTCGACATCCGTCGTTAGTGCTGAAAATAATTTTAGTAAATCTTGAAGTTAAGTTGTTTTTTGGTAAAAAAAAATCGGAAATGGTCTATATTTAAAAAAAAAAATTAGGCCCATGTATTGAGCATTAAAAATAAAGTATTGTGGCATCAATAACTCAAAATCAAGAAAAACGGAGATCCGCGGTTATTCTAGAAAACCACAGAAATATGATATACGAAATGCATACATTTTTATGAAATGACAAATTTTTTTGGTAGCGTACAATAAAGATTATATCCAATGACGAAAATTTGTTTTTAATATATTTTTTCTATGACACAATATTTTTGCAACTGTAATTCAAAATAAATGAATTCAAATTTAGAATTTCAAATTGAAATTCAGAAAATATTAATTAATGCTCATTTTGTTTGAAATTCAGAAATAAATAAATATATAATAATAAATTTAAAGTAAGAATTTTCCTTTGGAATTTAAAAACATTAATTGAATTTAAAATTTAGAACACATCAACTTATTACAGTTCCCGACTTTCAATTGATGTTACGATAGTTTCTGAATTTTAAACAGAAAAACTGAATTAAAAATTATATTTTCTTAAATTCGAATAAAAAATCTTAATTTCGATTGATGATTTCTAAATTTCAAATGGAAATTCTGAATTTCAATTGATGTACAAACAAAAAAAAATATTTTCACGCGGTTTATGAAATGATGAAGATTTATTAAACATTTGTCATACATTTTTATGGAACTCTTCATCAGGTCTAAGAAAACTTCATAAATATGATGAATAATTGATGACAAACGATTTATGATACAGTTTCTTCAATATGATGAAACTTTCTTCCCTCAGTGTATGCTAGAAGATTACAAATATGTTAATTTTTGAAATTTTAAAATCGGATAAGAAATAAAAAAAAGGCGAGCACTCACAATTTTGTATGCAAAAAGAGTCCTACTTTCGAAAGTTTCGCTCGATTTTACGTCACTTATGCCTGTTCCTTAGATACGTTGTAGAGAATAAAAATTTAAGGGACACGTAGTATTTTTTTTAGCTGCCCAATTTCATTTTTAGGCATTACTAACATGGAAGATATCTTGACCCGGACCGGCAGATCTTAATGAACTTCGAATTTGTTGTAGAGAATAAAAATTTAAGAGACCCGTGTTTTTTTAGCTGCCCAATCTAATGTTTAGGGGTTAGTAAGTGGGGTAAAAAATTACCCCATTTTACGCTTTTTCGGCTTATTTTGATCTATTTGAACAAATTTGGTGTCAAATGAAAGGTTTCTTTAAGACACACATTTACTGGTGTACAAATTATATCTAAAGACTTTCAAGTATTTTTGTTTTTAAAAAATATGCTTTTTGAGTAATATTTAATAGTTTGAGTAACATGTATTAAGATAAAAATATTTAATTTAGCCTTTTCCGATATTCGAAATCGTTCAAGTTTCATGCGACTTTTCTCAAACAGCCTTTTTTCCTTTATTTAAAATAATTCAAAAATGTGGCAACTCTGTGTCCACTATATAGGCAATATGGGTATCAAAATTTTTGTACTAATTTAACTTTGTGTACAAATAAATCTAGTTTTCGTAAACTAAAGACAAATGGTCATACAAAAACAAATGAATTTTTAACCCACTTTTTAAACTTTAAACGTGAGATTGGGAAGCTAAAAAAACTACGTGTCCATTTAATTTTTGCTCCTCTACAACATATCCAAAGTTCATTAAAATCTGTGAGCTCAGGTAGGGATACCTAACTTGCAAGTAGAATCAAAAGCGACGCCATTATAGTTTTCTTCGGGTTATTTCGTTCTATATAAAGTTTGGTATCAAATCAAAACTTTTTGAAGGCTTCAGCTGGTATATAAAATATGTCTAAGAACTTTCAAGTAGTTTTGTTATTCAAATTGGGTTTTTGCGTAACATTCAATCTGACATTTTATTAAGGAATTGTAGTTGTATTATTTAAGCTAAAGATAATGCACAATAATGCCTATTTTATTTAATATAGGAAGTGTCTGTGCTTTTTCCGAGATTCGAATCGTTAGTTTTTTATGCGTCTTTTCCTGAAGAGCCTTATCCCCTACGTTTAAAATAATTAAAAAAAGATGTGGCCACTCTCAGTCCACTATATCAGAGCTGTGAATGAATCATTCATTTTTGAATTAATTCGCGAATCATTCATGCACTGAATTAGTAAATTTTTGAATTAATTCTTTTGAATCGATTCATATGCATTTGGTTGGAATGAATTCCAATTCATTTTAAATCAAATGAATTCGGCAAAATGAACTGCAATTCATTTTCAATTCAAATGAGTTTGGCGAAATGAATTGCAATTCATTTCCAATTCATTTGACTTGAATTGATTTTGAATTAATTTAAATGAATTAGAAAAATGAATTGCAATTCTTTTTCAATTCATTTAAATTAATGTAAGTAATACTTGACGAAACAAACTCCAAACACCATGTTTACTTTGATTTATTGCAATTCATTTTTCATTTCATTAATATTAATTGCAATATTTTTTCTAATTCATTTGAATTTATTCAAAATCAATTCAATACAAATGAATTGAAAATGAATTGCAATTCATTTCTCTTATTCACTTGAATTAATTCAAATTCAATTCAAGTCAAATGAATTGCAATTCATTTCGCCAAACTCATTTGAATTGAAAATGAATTGCAATTCATTTTGCCGAATTCATTTGAATTGGAAATGAATTCCAATTCATTTTTACCAAATTCATTTGAATTAATTCAAATTTCATTCAATTCTTTTTTTATGTGAAAAGAATTATTCAAAATTCAATTCAAATTCGTAATGAATTGAAATCAAAAACGAATGATTCATTCACAGCTCTGCACTATATATATAGGCAATATGGGTATCAAAATCATTATTTTCTTTAGTACTTTAACCTTGCGTACAAATATAACTAATTTAAATTAAAGACAAGTTTTCATACAAAAACAAATAATTATTTAACCCCACATTTTAACTCTTAAACGCGGGATTGGGCAACTAAAAAAATATGTGTCTCTTGTTTATTTTTTTTTTGTTTGATTCTCTACAACAAATCAAATTTCATTAAAATCTGTTTGAATTATTTTCAAACATTTTGTGATATATCCCACTGTGCACCAGTTGTTTAAAAATCTGATTTTTTGCACAAACCAAATTTCTAGTTTTCTAAATTCGTAGATTTTTTGGTTATGATGGAAACATTTGGAAAATATATTTAGAATAAAGAGATCAAAATCAATCGAGTTAAATTATTTCGATTTCTTTAGGTCTACTATCAAGTGGAAAAAAGGAAGAGTAAAAAATCCAAAACTGGCTGATTTTAAATTTCTTTCCTATCATATATCGAAAAGAGTTTGGCTTGGAATATTTTCCTAGTAAGCTTTTTAGTAAGAAAAATATTTTTTTTTTTTTTTTTTTAATTTTACAAGTTTGTTGGCCTCAAAATTCGCATTTTTACGCATACTCCGAATAAATTTTAAATAACCCTCAAAAAACCCACAAAATTAAAAATATTATTAATACATTTGAACACGTTTTTGAACTTGTTTTCATTGCACGTAAACTTCAATGAACTTTTGCACATTTTAAAAGAAATTTCTGCTGAGAGTGCAAAAAAATATTATCTACAATTATCAACAAAATTCTATATAAACTAAAAATCTACGTAAAATTAATTAAACTAGATCAAAATTCAATTAAGTGAAACTTTAAATGAAAAGACATTAACAACACGAATTAAGAACAGTTTAGAATTAAAACAGTTTAGAATTAAAAGTGACAACTAGAAGCTTATCAGAAGCAGTTTAATAAAATATTCGGTAAAACAATGTCCTGGAGAAAAATATTAATCTATGGATTTGTAGTGATTATTGCAAAGTTAACATGGGCTGATGTAATGGTGCAATTAAATATTAATCGTCCTATTTACGATATTAGTGATAAATTTATAAGTTTTACGATTAAACCCGAAGATTTATACAAGGCTTTAGATGGTTCGAATAGGTGGGTGGTAGTGATTTAAAATAAAATGTGTAGATAAAATAGAAAATTTTAACACTTATTAAAAAATTTTTAGGAAAACTATAACACGTATGGCTTCCATGTTAAGTCAATCGCATGTTAAATTTGTGGGTGATTATTATTTTGCCGCTGAAACCGATACTAAATTACGTAATCCTACTAAAATTATATGGAAGGGTTTTAATAAATGGACCAAGTAAGTAAACTTTTCAAACCTAAAGAAAAAAATCGATTTAAATAAATTTCAATTAAATTTTGTTAAAGAGCTGTTGGTTGGTCTATGATTATACCGGTGCCCTACACACCCAATGATTGGGATCCTATGCATACTTTGAAGATATTAAATACTTCCCAAATTGTTAATATTAGTGACTGTATATGGCAATTGGGTACAGGTAAGTTTAAAGTTTGTTTTTTTTTGTAAATGATGACTTTTTTAAATTGATTAAAATTTTTTAGATTTTGGTTCTTCTCGTGCTTTGGATTATGCTACTGAATTAAAGACTTTTAATGTAATGGTCGACTCCTTTAGACATAAGGTTGATAATTGGCGAATTATGGGTGCTGATATTTCTGCTGGCAGCAGCCCTGATGAAACTCGTCGTTATGTGGAAATGTCTAGAGATTTTAATGCTGCCTATGGTTGGATACAGTAAGTAAAAGTCTATACAAAAAATTTTAAAGCTAAATCTTTTTGTGGGTTCCCTTAGATTTTGAGCAAATTTGGATATGTGACAGATATATTTTAATATTTTAGTAGTTCATTAAAAGATTTCAAAATAACTTTCATTTGATACCCACTTTGTACATGTTTGTTTGAAACAAACACAAAAAACAACGAAAATCTGGTTAATTTTTAGCCCCCCTTTTGAACCCTTAAACGTGAGAAAGCCTTATTCTCTGTCCCATCAATCACATATCCAAATTTCTTTGAAATTATAGAAATCTTTAAAAAGTCTATCCTTATTTAAGGAAATTATATTGAATTTTTCTCAATTTCAAATCGAAAATCTCAATTTTATTTTGAATTTTCTTAATTTTCCTAGTTTTAATAAACAGTATTAATTTTAATTGGCCTTTTCCTTATTAGAAAAAAAAATCCAGTTTTAAATGGAATTTTTCTCAATTTTAAATCGAAAATCTCAATTTTATTTTGAATTTTCTTAATTTTAAATAGAAAAACTAAATTTAATCAAAATGCAATTTGTTATTTTCTTAATTTAAAATGGCAACTAACAATTTTCAATTTTAAATTCCAATTTCATTTAGAATTTTTTCATTTTCAACAGAAAATGGTAAAGTTAAAATATTGGTCTCCAATATCAAATACAAAAATTAACAAATTTTGGGTTGAAAAACTTTTTGGAATGCAAAAATTGTTTTTGTGGTGAAAAACTATTTTTGTGGCGAAAATAAATTTTATAGTGAAAAAAAAGTGAAATAAGAATTTGAGGTGAATTTTTAATATTATTCACCTCTAAGTGTCTGGGAGGTATCCCGACCAGGACCGGCAGATCTTAATGAACTTTGGATATGTTTTAGAGAATAAAAATGTAAGGGACGCGTGTTAATTTCGCTGCCCAATCTCATGTATAGGCTTTACTAAATGGGTTAAAATATTACCCCATTTTACTTTTTTTCGGATAAATTTGGTATCAAGATATTTAAATTTGGTATTAGAGACACATTCAGTGTTGTATTAATTATGTCTAAAGACTTTTAAGTATTTTTATTATTAAACAAAATGTGTTTTGAGTAACATGAAATTGTAGTTGAAGTAAGCTAAAAATAATGCATTCTAATGCTTATTTAACTTAATCGATGAGGTATCTGAGCTCTTTCCGATATTTGAAATTGTTCGGTTTTTATGCGACTTTTCCCGAAAAACTTTTTCACCCTATATTTCAAATAATTTAATGTGTATCAAAAGCTTTGTTTTCTTGAGTGTAGAACTGATTTTAGAATATATCCAAAGTTCATTAAATTCTGCAAGTTCTTGTCGGGATGCCTTCCTTGTAATTAATTGTACTAAGGTACCTTCACATTTTCACTCATAACTTTTTACCGCTGTGTGAATTTTGCTCACTTTCAATACCACTGCTCTGGATAATGTTTATTAATCTAGATAAAACTGAGCAGCCCCGCCTCTGGCGTTTTAGCGCGATAATCGCCATTTCCACACACAGAAAAATATTTAACTATTTGCCAACTGAAATTCAGTTACTACCACTCAATTTGGGATAATACGACTGAAATCGGTTTTTACAACTGAACATTGGTTTTCACAACAAAATTCGGTTAATTCAACATATTCCGAAATCTAATGTAAATATCGTTGAACTTTCTGAATTTATTAGTTGTTATCGTTAAAATTCCCGCATTTCTTGGAAATCCTTTACAGTTCACTTTGACTTTAGCTAAACTAAAGTATTTTGATTTCGGGACGAGCAAGTTTTTCTAAATTTTTTCCGCTTTTTAATTTTTTTGTTAAAAATTTAAGATTAACTTATATTTTTTAATATTCCTTCCTTTCTAGATCTAATGACATGTTTTTAGGCAATAGTTTAAGTTTACCCCAAATGGATCAAGATCCTGCTTTAAAAGTTCTCTTCGATGAAAATGTACCAGTTTGGTTAACTCTGCCCGATTCGAAAGCATCAATAACAAACTACAGAGATGATATTATTGAAGGTCTTAATTGGGCTCAAACTATGGGTGATGCTGCTAATGTAGGTTTCCAATCAATATTTAAACCGTTGTCTCTTAGCGATTTGGAAAAACCAAAATATAGTTTTTATGTTACGGCTCTGTTTAAACAAATTATGGGCTCTAGAGTATATCCAGCTAGACCTTTGGGATTATTTGGACGTACTAATAAATTGTATACACATTGTGCTAATGCCGTATCCGGAGGCTTGGCATTTATGGTTGTTAATAAACAGGAAAGTCCATTACAAATTGCCATTAGATCCATGAGTAAAATACAGGATACGGAACTATGGCAATATGATTTAACAATGACCAATGGTAATATTATGTTGAATAATAAGCAAATTAATTTGAATTCGAACCTTACGCCAGAGATTAGGCGCAAACATGCCCAGTCGATGTTACAATTAAAATCACCTGGAATGTCCGTTAGTTTTTGGGTTTTACCAAATGTTAAATTAGATCATTGTCAATTTACCGAAGTCGAAACACCAGTATTAACCGAAACAGAAGCCGAGCAAAAATATAAACACTATTCTGCTACCGATCGTTTATTGAAACAACTTATTAAAGAGTCATCTAAGACTCTAGATGGTCGCGGAAAAAGACATAGACGTTCCGTGGAAAATGATGATAGATTTAAACGTTTTATCTTAAAAGATGATAATGATGAAGTTACGCCTTTAAAAAAATTTGCTGAAACTACAGTGGAAGATTCAAGTACTGCCTTAAAACGAGATATATTTTCACCCGAACGAAGAAAAGCCGCTATAAATTGGTTGGGTAACATATTCAATAAACCTTTAAATTTTGATATGCCTTTATTAACACGCAATGTACGTGAGTCAGATGCTTATAATGGTCCATATTTTATGACTCGTGATGGTAAAAAGACAGCTTTTACCAAAAAGATAACTGAGATTAAAAAACCGGAAAGGCAAATCAGTCAATTCCTTTCTGAAGATGAAGAATTCGATGAGGAAAAATTCTTTAAAAATGTGGCACCACAACCAGAACCAAACTATGTTAAATTTCCTGAAGGTGATATATTTTTAAGGCATATAGCTTCCCTAGATGGTGATGATAATGCCGAAGAAGAATTAAAGATTGAAACTAAACAAACCACAAAACCGAAGGCAGTGAAAAAAGAAATTGTTAGTGAAATGAAACCTTTACGCTTATTGCCTACAGAATTTTTTGAATCTTTGCCAGTAAATCCAGTTAAACCAATGCCAAAAAAGAAATCGAATCTTGGCTCGGCTTTAAATAATCTTTTATTTTCAGAAGCATTTGGCAAACAATATGGTAAAGGAAACGACGATAATATATTTGGTAAAAATTCAGATTTAAAAGATCCTATTACAACAGAAATTGAAGAAACAGATAACGATAAAAAGTCAGATATCGAGTCGGATAATCAAAATGCTAATGATGATGACAATAATGATTTTGTGCAAACCCAAATCGATATAACACAGAAGGCTTTAAGCAATAAATCAATTCAAATAATGAAGATGAGCCCAACAAAGATGTTGATGATTTGTTAGAAACTCCTACAGTTAAAACTATAGAAAATTCGAAAAACTTGTATGACGATTTTATATCTTCTAACAATTTCAATTTCTTTGCTGATACTGAAAAGACTAAAGATGAGGACGATGATAAAACAACTCAAATTGAAACGTCTACAAAATCAAAATTTAAAGAATTACCTTGGTGGGATTTAACACCGCTACGTTTGAAACGTTCTTTAGATACACTTTATCCATCTGATTCTTGGCGTAATAATATGATTACCAAAAATAATGATCCTATAACAGCGGCTAATGAAATGTCTCCCAAACGTTTACGTACTTTCGAATATAAAGTCGATGAAGCTGTTCGCAGTGGTAATGAAATTATAAATGATGATAATTCTATAGGTACGAGAATTGTTAAAACTTTTAAAGATAAAGTTACAAAATTTGTCGATATTGTTTCACATCATGTTCATGATTTCTATAATACATTGACCAAACAAATGGAAAACTCTGAAACGGAGGCTGCCACTGCCGCTTATCGTATTATTTAAAAAGCAGACGATTAATTTATTTGTAAATTTTATGTAGTTTTTAAGTAAATTTAATTGACATATTGAAATGTATATTAGATGTGTAAAAAGTATTTGCTTTATAATTTTCTGATGAATGTATTTCTCTTAAAAGTTATTAATTTAAATAAACCGGTTTTTGGGTTTTCCGAATAGCCGAAAATTTAAAAAAACTGGTTTCTTTTTCTGGAATATTTCAAAAAACCATGAATAAATTGAACAAATTAAAATTTTTATGATTATGTTCTTTATTTATTTATTTATTTATTTAAGTCTATGGATACAATATCCTTACAGACTAGCGTATAAAAATTAAGATATTTAAAATAAATTATTTAACAAAATTTTAAATTGGGAGTGAGAAACACTTATGTCTAACTTATTACAATAAATATTAAATAATCTCATAGATCTATTTAGTGGTTCATTTAATGCATATTCAGTTGAGTGTATATCAATATGAAAAAATTTACTTATATTTCTAAAACTTCTTGGTGGAACATATATTGAATTAACTCTAATAGCTCAGGAGAATCAATAACACCACAAATAACACCATGTAAAAAAGTTAAATTAGCAATAATACGACGAGTTTCCAGAGTTTTTAAAGAAATAAACTCACATTTATCTGCGTAAGAAGGGCTAGAAAAAGAAGGAACGTTTAAATGATTCGGATAGTTAGAACATGGTAGGGCAAACTTGACAAACTTTCTTTGAATTCTCTCAATACGACCAATATGAAGAGCAGCATTAAGACTCCAAGTAAATGAAGAATATTCCAATCTAGATCTAACAAACGAAGTATAAACAACTTTCTTCGTTATGTGATCAAAACATTTATCCAAATTACGTCGAATAAATGCTTAAAGCGAATAAGCTTTTGGTACAATAAAATTTAAATGACTGGTGAATGATAATTTAATATCAAAAACTACACCAAGGTCCAAAATTTCATCAACAGATGACAATACATTACCAAACATTCTGTAATCAGAAATTATAATATTTCGACGTCTATGAAAAGACATACTACAACATTTAGAAATATTAAAGGGTAAACCATTACAATTTGACCAATGAACTAGATTATTCAAGTCCTCCTGAAGGTCGAAAACGTCCCTTACAGAAAAAATTGGCTTGCAAAATTAGAGATCATCAGCATACATTAAAAATTTTGAATTTTTAAAGCAATCGCTACTGTCATTTATAAAAATATTAAATAATAAAGGACCAAGGATGCTGCCCTGTGGAATACCTGACGTTGGTATAAAATAGTCCGAACAAATTCCATCAACAGATACTGTTACGATTCTACCAATCAAATAATGACGGAACCAACTAAGCATATTTGAATGGATGCCAATCTTGGAAAACTTATATAATAAAAGTTCATGTTGGACTCGGTCAAAAGCCTTGGCGAAATCGGTGTAAATTGTGTCAATTTGAACACCTTTTTCAAAACAAGAGATGCAAGAGTTAACAAAAACCGATAAATTAGTTGTTGTTGATCTCCCAGCCATAAATCCATGTTGTGAAACAGATATATATCGTTTTAACTGAAAAAAAAGTCTATCAAACACGATGTGCTCAAAAATTTTAGCAATATTGGTTAATTTGGAAATACAATGGTAATTAGTAACATTACTCCTACTACCATTTTTAAGAATTGGGAAAATAGTTATAAATTTCCATTTCTGAATGAAATAAAAAGCTCGTAAAGATTTATTAAAAATTATTTTGAGGGGTAAAATAAATCAAGAAAAGCATTTCTTAAGAAGAAAGCTGAAAGGCCATCATTATCACATTTAAAAGAATTCGAAAGTTTACCAATGCCCGAAGCAATAAATGAAACAATATTACTATAATCCGCTTCATTCATTGAAAAGGAATCATCATTAAAATTTTACTGAAAATACATGGCAAAAAGGTTGAGAGAATCTTTTAAATTTTCAGAAGAAAGATTATTATATGACACTGGTATTGTAGAAGTACTTCTTTTAGAATTAATAAAACTCCAGAAACTTTTCGGATTATATTTAATAGATTCATTAAAACTCATTAAATGTTGATTGTATAAAAACTTGTTTAAAAAATTAAATTCTTTTTCATAACGAAGAAAATTTTTAATTTATATTTTCTACACTTATGTTTAACTAAAATATTTAAAGAAAAACATGATTTTTGATATAAAATAGGAGAAAAGGAAAAAAATGCAATTGTAATAGCTTTATAGTTCCCGTGTAAAAAAGATTAGATCTGATTAGATCTGATCAGATCTGATCAGAACTGATCAGAACTAATTATATCTGTTTTACCATAGAATAGATCTCATAGTAAGTATGATTAGATTTATTACTTAGATCTCAAAAACGGTGACAAATTTGATATCTAATTAGATCTGGTCATATCTGTGCAGAACCGATATTTTTAAATTTAATTATAAATATAATACTTATAACAATTTCTAGTTAAATGAATAATAAAAACACTTATTTTAATTTAAATACGTTTATTCAAAAGTTTATTGCAAATAAATGGATAAGAAACTAAAACAAACTCACATTTTCCCTTTTTTGAAATTCGCCGTGTTGGTCCAACATTTTCCGTAGTCATTTGTTACAGTATAAGTAAATACTGATTTATGCGTAGAGTAACCCGTCTTCGTGCTTTTCTGTGATCAGATTCCGACACAAGCATTTGAATCCATGAACAAAATTTTGGTTGATGGATCTTCAAGAAAATTACTATCATTGTTAAACTATATGGGCTGTCGACTCTTTTCAACCATATAAGTCACCTGGGCCGGACGGTATATTTCCGGCCTTGCTGCGATATGGTGGCCACTGTTTGGTATCGTGGTTGGCCGAAATTGTCAGGGGTTGTCTGAGACTTGGGTATGTGCCTGTATCCTGGAGGACAGCAAATGTTTTATTTTTACCGAAATCGAGTAAAAGCAATCACTTGTACCCAAAGGATTATAGGCCAATTAGCCTTACCTCATTCCTCCTGAAGACTTTGGAGAGAATTTTGGACTTCCATGTTCGAGAAAGCTTGGAGCCTAATTTTCTATGCGACAACCAGCACGCTTACACGAAGGGAAAATCTGTTGAGACAGCACTCCATTCAGTTGTTTCACAGATAGAAAGGGCCCTTCATTATGGGGAATTCGCCCTGGGAGTCTTCCTTGATATAGCTGGTGCTTTCAATAATGTGCATACAGATGCAATTTTGGAGTGTTTGGCAGGAACGGGAGCTTCTATGGGGGCTGTAAATTGGGTAGGCAACCTGCTGGGATGCAGGATAATCTCAGCGGATTGGGGAAGCGCCAGACTGCAGAGGGTGGCGCGTAGGGGAACTCCCCAAGGAGGAGTTCTCTCCCCTTTGTTGTGGACACTTGTTGTTAACGGACTTCTCGAGGAGCTTAAGTGCGATGCGGCTTCAACGACTGTGTATGCAGACGATGTAGTCGTCATTGTCACTGGCAAATACCTGGATGTCGTCAGTTCTGTGATGGAGACTACACTTGGGATCATTAACAGGTGGGCGACCAAAGTGGGACTGGGCGTAAATCCAGAGAAGACGGATTTGGTACTTTTCACTCATAAGACAAAGGTGGGCCCGTGGACCACACCTAGGCTAGGGGGAACCAATCTTGTTTTGAAGGACCACACAAAGTACCTGGGGGTCATATTGGACAGCAAGCTGTCGTGGAAACTCAATGTAGAGGAGAGAGTTAAAAAGACTACAAATGCGCTCTATGCATGTAAGCGAATGTTAGGCAAGACTTGGGGTCTATCTCCCAAACTCATGCACTGGGTTTACACGGCAGTGGCTAGGCCAATTTTACTCTATGGAGTACTTGTTTGGTGGAAAGCGTTAGAGAAAATGTCTTACTGTAGGCGGCTTGAGAGCGCGCAGAGACTCGCTGAACTTTGTATAACAGGCGCACTTCGCAGCACGCCTACCGCGGCACTGGATGTAATCCTAAATCTACAACCGATTAATCTAGTGGCAGAGGGCGCCGCCAGGAAACCCGCCGTTCGCCTTTGTGCTACGGGGCGATTTACGACGAGACCTTATGGTCACGGGAAGATCATTGAGGATAGGATCTGTAGCAGTGACTACACCATCCCGAAAATTGGCTTCAGCACTGGCTTGCGTGTTACCCTGAGTGAATACGGCTGGTTGGCGGGCCTTCGTCCTGACCACAGAACCTTCAACTTCTTCACTGATGGTTCAAAGATGGGGGAGGGGGTCGGGGCAGCGGTTTTCTGTCGAGAGCTGGGTATCGAGGAGTCATATAAACTTCCCGATTACTGCAGCGTCTTTCAGGCGGAAGTTATGGCGGCCAAAATGGCTGCTGACCTTGCTCTGTTTCTGAAACGGAGGGCAGTTACGTTAATTTCTTTAATGATAGTCAGGCGGCTATCAAAGCTATCGCCGCCAACTTGACCTACTCTTCGATTGTCCAAGAGTGCAAGAACTCTCTAGGGAGACTTGGGTCCGGAAGGAGAGTCCACATCTATTGGGTTCGTGGGCACCGGGGTATTGAAGGGAATGAGGTTGCGGATGAACTGGCTAAACGGGGAGTCCATTTGCCAGTTGAAATGGCATTGGATGTTCGCGTGCCACTTCGGTCTCTGAAAAGGGATGTAGAATCCACGATGATGCGAAGAGCTGATGCGGTTTGGAGAAATACCGAAACATGCAGAGTATCTAAAGTCATGTGGAAATCCTACGATCCCGTAGCGACCGAACTTTTACTGTCCTTATCCAGGAGCGACTGTAGACTTCTGGTGGGGGTTTTAACTGGTCACTGCTGGACGGCAGTTCTTGCCAAGAGAGCGGGAAGGCTGCAGAGTGACGAATGTAGATTCTGTGGGGTACCGGGGGACATAGAGACAGTGGAGCACCTAATGTGCCACTGTCCGGCTCTTGCACGCTCCAGGGCGAAATTTTTAGGGGACCACCTATTCCGAGATCTGGGAGAAATCTCAGAAATCGGAATCTTGAGACTTCTGTCATTTGCTAAGAGGGTGTGGGGAACTCTGGCTACCATCACTGACGACTGACCTAACGTGGGGGTTATCGTTTCTTATCTGGTAACGCTAGGCACCTAATGGTCTATGCGGGGTCTTTGACCGGCCAGCTCAACCTAACCTAACCTAAACTATATTAACCCTTCGTTGCATGATTTAATTTTCTTACAGAAATTTTTTGGAGTTTTATTTTTGTTGCGTGTTAAGTTATGATTGTAGAAATTAAATTTAGTGGACTTCCTATATATATTTTAAGAGTTATGTAACATTGTATATATGCAATATCATGCAGCAAATCCATGGAAATGTATAAATTTGCTTTTTTTATACTTTCACGTTTTATCGATTTCAATGCGCAAAAAATAAAAACATTTTATGTTATATAGAAATATTAATTAAAATTTTAAGAAAAAAAATTTGATTTAATTCATGTTTTTATTTTTAATTAGATATACAACTACAAGAAAGGTTGTCTTTAATTTGTATTTGAAAAACTATTCTGTATGAAATTTCCAACAATCGGTGCCCAATATCGACGATTGTTTGGAATTTGAACCACAGACATTGTAATGCATATACCCAAACATTTTTGAAAGTCCAGCTGATCAATATGATCTCTAGAATCTGGATTTTTCTGGCAATTATAGAATTCATTAGTTCGTCCGAAAAAAATATGTGAAGTAACTACAAGGTCCACTCAAATTCCAAAAATGTTCTGGAAGCTCTTCGCTGGCCTTTAAATCCATTGTGAAATCGTTTTGTTTCCAAATAGTTCTTTCATATTTTTGTTTCAGAGACCGCAAATCACCAGATTGCTTCTCTCATTAGCATGTGGCTCCTCTCCAGCACTAGATATTTGTTCTGCATTTGCTTTCTCCTCATTATTGTCATCGTCATCAACAAAACAGTCATCTTTACTTTCATCCCAACCTTCAGTTGTTTGAGCAATTTCGTTATCAGTAAGTGGCCTCAAAATAATTATGATTAAATGCATGGAATTGCATATATGCAATATAAGTTCACATAAGCGCAAACGCATGAATTTGCATATATGCAATGATGCATTAGAGCGCTCTCAAGAAAATACTTTTCAATTAAAAATTTGTAGTTATTTACAAAGAAAATGTAGTAAAATACTAAAATAATACTTACATTTCAGTTAGCTTTCACAGGATTTCAGAATAGTAAAAGAATTAAACACTTTTTTTCGCTTAATTAAAACACTTATTGTTAGAAAGTGTTTTGCAACCGTCAGATAATGACAATCGCAATTAATTTTTTTTATATTAATTACTGTAGAACTTATTGTTTTAGCAACTTATATTAACAAATGTTTAACAAAATACGCAAAATTGCATCAAAAATAGAATTTTTTTTAATAGCGGAGCGCAAAGTCAACACTATGTAATGTCATGCAACGAAGGGTTAAAAATATATGTTATTATTATACCTTCTTTCTATTTTGCAAAAAACGGTATATTTTTACAATCCAAGGGCAATTTATAGCATATAAACAAATTAATGAAATTTTTAGATATGAACAGACTTGGCCCCATATATGATCCAATATGACCAGATCTGCTCATATCTGGACATGAAAATTTTACAATATAGAAATCCGTTCAGGTATGAACAGATCTGGTACTAGATCAGATCTGGCCATAAAGTGTATCAGAAATGACATATCTGATCATATATGTTCATATATGTCATAAGATATAGTTAGATTCAATAATATATAATTTGATATGATCAAATTTGATCAATAATTCTCTGCCCAATTTAGTAAATAACTTTTTAGAGCGAGAAAAAGCTGTCACATGTGTTTAAAATCTGCGGTTTCTTTATGTTTCATGTTGGTATTCTATAAAACATGAAATCGAGTGCTACTTATCCAAAAAATTAATTACAGAGCTTTTACGAGGCTTGTTTTTTTTAATTATTTTGCATTTGTATCATAGCTGTTAAGTAATGATTACTAATCATAATAATTAGTAATTAGATTATTTTTTTTTTGAAACAAACAAGTTTTCAACTTATTTTTTTATCAATGGTTATAATCTTTAACTTCAAGCTCATATATTAGTTCTCATGTAGTGAGTAAACTAGTTTATATGAATGTTTAATGTTTGGCATGGGATTGTTACCGCTTTCAAAACGTGTTCTGATGATGGGAACCTAGAAAATTCCCGAAATAGATCTATCAACACATTCCTGAAAGGGTCAAAGAATAAATTTGAAAACAAAAACTCTATAGATTATTTGTTAGGGCAATATCCTAATAAAGAAATATAGAGTATGGCCTCGAACTTGAATAATTTTCATTTTCATAATCACCTAATGTTAAGTTTTTTTTTTAGTGAAAATATGTTTAAATTTAATGAAATAAAGTTTTAGTTGAAATTTAAAAGTATACATTTATATTATAACAAAAAATGCAAGGGTCACTTTTTTCGTGGACAGCTTTTATTTCCCACAAGATGGTGTAACTTTTTTGCAACTAAAATATTATATCCCGAGAGCCTAAGATTTGAATTCATTGTCATTACACAGAAAAAAAATGTCAATAATATACCAGAAATTGTTTCTGATTTTCGCCTAAAAACAAAATCTAAATCTAGTAATTTTTGTTAAATTACAATCATATTAATTTAAACTGTTGTTTTACAATTATTTTTTTAACTAAAATTTAGCATCTGTTTTTCTAACTTTAAAGTAATTCATTTAGGCCTGTTCATACTTATCTCAAAATAACCAAAGTTTAGGGCTTAACCATTTATGTATATGGAAATATCTGTGGTTAAAGTTAAACTTAGGTAATTTTTATTTTTTTAGAAAAATTACTCGCCCTTAAAGCCACAAATGTATTAAATTATTATTATTATTATATTTATTATTATTATTGTTAGCTATGTCCACTAATGTACGATTTCAAGTGTAGTTGACTATTTAAAATATTATATATAATTTTAATAATTATTATGGATTATTATACACATATAATCATACCAATTACATCTCACTTATCTTATAAAACTGATAAGACTGGGAAATATAAAGCATAGAAATAATATAAATTTATTTCAAACTAACAATTAAACTAAAAAGTGGTGAATCCTCGGATTTGAATGAAACTTGGATATATTGTAAAGGACAAGAGAATTATAAGACACGTATTTTTTTTAGGTGCACAATCTACAGTTTAGGGATTTAAAAGGGGTATCAAAAATTACGCAATTTTATGTTTTTTAATATATTTATGGGAGCTTCTTAAGTCTCACACTTTTTATTTATTTTATAATTTACATTTTTATTTTATTTTATATAATAATTTTGTTTAATTTTTATAAAAGACATTTTTAATAATGTAGTTTAAAAAAATTCTAAAATCAAACTGAAAAATATTGACAGCAAAGAAACCAAATAATTTTACAAATATATTATAAATTAAAGGCAATTGGGAAAGTCTCCACATATTTCTTACATTAGTTATTAAGCTATAGGGAAGTTTGTTGTCAAATGAAAGGTATTTTGAAGACGCATCCTCTGGTATATATGTAAAACAACTCAGTGCATGTCCGAACATTTTTGTTATTGAAAACACAATTTTTTTCGGGAAGTTGTTGTTGGTTTGAGTTGAAATTAACATAAAAAAAATTCTTATTTAATTTTATCGAGGGGTTGTCTGGGCTTTCTTTAATTTTCTTAATCGCTCGGCTTTAACACGACTTTTCCCGAAGATCTTTTATAATCCATATTTTGAATATTTAAAATTAGAGGCAACCCTGGGTCCACAGCATTGCAATATTGGTATACAAATTTTGTGTTCTCGAGTACTTTAATACTGCGTACTAAAAATTTTGAATTTCTTTAATTTTAGACATTGGTTCATACGAAAAGGTTGTAAATTTGACCCCATTTTTTTAACCCCAAAACGTACGATTGCGCACCTAAAAAAAATACGTGTCTAATTTTATTTTGTCCTCAACAACATATCCAAGTTTCATTAAAATCAGCGGATTCACCACTGTGTAGTTTCCTTGTAATATCCAATCACATTATAAACCTTTTTTAAATATTTTTCTTTTTGATTTCTAAAAACAAAAGACTGAGGCAACAAACTTGATTTTTACATTTCTTTATTCCATAAAAAAAAGTTTCACAAAAAAATAGAGGAAATGAGGAATTATCAAAAGAAAACAAAAAAAAGCATAATTATTACTATACCTTGTAATAATGATCATTATAAAACCTTAAAATAATATTTATAACGCGAAGAAGACATAGAAAAACAAACAAATAAACTCAGAAAATAAAAATCATAACAAAATGCAATCAAAAAATAAAATAAAAAAAGGTTTAATACTCACAGTTACTCACTCCCAGATTTTAATTAATGCAATCTCAGCATGTTTATCGGTAATAACAACCTGTTACTGTCGTTGAAGTAAAACAAATGTTATTCACAATACATAGAAATAGTACAACCAACGAAAAAGAAAAGACGTGGCTTTGTTAGTTAACTGAGATTCCACTATAGAGACACGCTTAATTCATAACTATTGACCAGTCTTATAGAAAACGTTCAAGGCGAAGGTTGTAGACTAGACTTGTTAACAGTTTTTTTTTTCGGCGTAGTTAACAAAAAATATAAAATCGTTCACTATAAAAGAAAATAAAAAAAAAAATTATATATTAATATAAATATTACTTACAAGGTAAGTTTACAAAGAAAAATTAAATAAAATATTGCAAAACAACAATTTGGAGTTGAAAAATTATATAAAAATGTATGTAAAAAGTGGAATTTCTTTACACAAAGAATTGTAAAGTCTTTTTTGGTTGATACACAGAGAGAATTTTAGTTGACGAGAAATATTAAAAAATATTAAAACTAATAAAACTTTTCTTTACAAAATTAACAAACAATTTATAAAAATAATGAAAAGCTTTATATTTTTTATGAAACTTGTATTTTAATGAAACTTCTTCCTGGTGAGTGTGAAACTTTTAATAAATAAAATGATATTTTAATTGAAATTTTACGAAAACTTACATTAACTAAATGAAAAATTTCAATTTGACAGGTTCAATTGCAACTTTATTGCTTTTCATACAAAAATGTATTAATATCAGGACAAAAATTTTCTCAGTGTACAATCAATTTATTCGGGTATTACATCGACATTTTCATATGGTTTGGGTGTTGCAACTAAAATGTAGTTCCAAACCCTATCAAACAATTTTAGTCGTAGTATCCGAATTTAGAAACTGTCCAAATATTTCTCTGTATGTAGCGAAGAGGTTTCAGATTATAAATCTAAAATTTTCTAAATGTATTTTTTTTTTTGTCATCTAAATTAAGGTCATTGAGGTAAATTATTATTTCGAAATTGTTATTTACGAGATTTTAACTACAGATTTCCTTAACTTTTAACGGAAGGCTGTACGTTTATTTCTTTCATTACTTAGGAACTAATTTTCTACATATTTTTCAATGACGTGGAAGATTTTTTATTTTCCTTATATGCATTAAATTCCCTTTATGTATACGATCATTAACTTTAGTTGTTGTTAAACTATCTTCTTCTGTTTTTTCATTGTTTTCTTTTTTTTCATCATCGTCGACATTGAACTCCAATAAACTTTATGTTAGTGCTAAATATTTGTCTCGTAAATGTTTGATATACTTCATAAATTAGGGTAACCTCTTATCGTATAGGATTTGGGAAAATCTACGAAACCGTATAACCAAGTCTGAATTAGCTGCTGGACCAAAACTGATGACACCTTTTTTCGAGGGGCCCACTGATTTTCAGAACCTTTAGAGGCCCATAAAAAAATTGGTCACCATACTCGCCAATCCCAGTATAGGGCTTAAACTACCCTTTGGTAGTAGAATAGAACCTATACTGCCAAGTCCGTGTATTTTTCAAAAAGTCTTTATTTGTTGCATGGTGTTAATAACTAGGGCAAGGAATTTCATGCAAATACATGTTTGTAGTCAGTATCCCAAAATCGATGTTGTCCAAATACATTTCAGAGTCAAAGAATTTGCAAGCAAAATGGCATCGATTTGTTGTTGCATATTGTTGCATATTTTGTTTAAAATTTATATTTTGGTATTAATACATATTTTATGACATTTTTTGTTGCATATTTTCAATTTAATTGCATGATTTGTAAAATCAAAATAAAATTTTAATTAAAAATAAACAAATAAAAACATTTGTAGCCCTAGTTGTCATTTGTTAGACATTAATATTAAATTTTCAACAAGCTCGTGTAATACACCGATTTTTAAAAATCAAAAATTGTTAAAATCAACTATCACGTAGTAACTGTAAAATTTTTGTTGAGTTCACACTCCTAGAAATAACCCTGAAAAAATAGCAAACAAATTTTTAAAATTACACTGGAGAAAATTTTTAAAATAAGCAGATCTTTTTTTGCTTACTTTTAGTAAGATAGCAAAAAAAAATCTTAATATTATTTTTACGAATATTAAAAATTCATTTTTTTTTTTGAGATTTTAGCAATTTTTTTTGCTATTTTCAATTAAAAAAAAATTCAACTTAAAATTTTGTATATTTAACAGTTTTATTTATTGCATTCAAAAAAGTTTCACAGTTACACATGTCAGTTGTTTGTGTAGTAATTTCAGTGGTTTTTCTATGAAATAATAAAAAACTGCTATTATAAAAGTTATTTTAAAAAAGAACTTAAAAAAATACTGTATTTTTGTGACAGTTATTTGAAGCAGTGATTTAAGTATTTTAATAAACAACTACACTCATAGAAATAAACCTGTAATTTTTGCTAAAAAGTTGTAAATTGCTGATTTCATAAGAGCCGACTTTTATTCACATTTAAAATAAAACTAAAAAAAAAAATTTTTTAATGATGGGTTTGTCTACTAATATTAAGTAAATGTTTTTGCTGATTTTATTAGATTATTTTGTTACTTTCAATTAACTAAAATTTAGCTGAAATGTAACTAAATATTTGTGAATTCAATGGATTTATATTTGCTATTCTTATATTACTAATATTTAGTAAAAAAATCTGTTAATTTTAGCAGTTTTTTCTGCAAGGTTATTTTTACTAATTTTTCGTAGCTTTTTTGATATCTTTATGGGTTTATTTCTATGAGTGCTCAAAACAGTAATTCTGCTGTCAACAGTTAATTTTTGCTAGTTATTTTAAAAATTACGTCGAGTTCTTTAAAAATCTTTGTTTTTGTTGTTATCGTAAAAAAACTTATTTTTTATTCAAATATATTTTTAAAGTACTGAAAAAATATCTGTTAAAAACAGTCGTTTTTACCAATTTCTGCAATTATTTAAAAAATGTTGCAGTAAAAGATTGTCGGCATTGTTAGTTATTTTTACTACATTTCGTAAAACAATTACAGTGTTGCCATGGTTGAAGCACTTCACATTTCCCTACCTTTCATCTCTCCTCCCCCTTTCTAAAGAAAGCAACACATTAATAAAAAGAAAGAAGTTTCTGAATGTTCTCTTTTAATGCTTCTCTTTTAAATAAAAAAGTTGCCATGACAATTTTAAAAAATGGTAAAAAACAGCGACATTTTACCAAACTATTTCAAAAATTGGTAAACTTAAAAAATATTCAAAACATAAATAATGTCAAGGACAGAAACTTTCATGCAAATGAGTGCATATTTTGGTTAAAATGCATATTTGGGTAAAGTTCATATTTTGGATTTTGACTGAATATTTTTCTTAAGCGGATATTTTCGGCTTTTTAGTCCATGAAAGTTGCTTCCTTGATAATGTCCAGTTTTTTATTGATATATTAAAATACACTTACAAAAGTTGCCTTTTGACAATTTTCAAAAATGCTCAAATCAAAATCATCAAAAAATTTCCAAAAAATCGGTTAATTTAAAAAAAATTAAAATTTAAAATTTTTTAATCAAAATTTGTCCATATAATTATGCAAATTTTAAAATTATCTTTAACCGTCTAGGATTCATATTATGTTAAAGGGTCAACTTTAGTTGCTACTAATTTCACTAGAGGAAAAATAATATCTGCAAAGTTAGGTTGAAAAATGTCCAACAGATCAATGATGTGTCCTTAATGAGTTAATACAAATTTTTATTGTAAAATATAGAAAAAATTTATTGTTTTAATTACAATTTTGAAATACCAAAAATATCTATTCAAACACAATAGTTTTTACTAGTTTGTCATTTGTTTTGAAATTTGTCAGTTATTATTACGACATTATTGGTTATTTTTACTGCATGTGTTAAAAATAACCACAGTTTAATTTAACGACCGATATTTCCATATAAATTTGACATTCATAGCAACGGTTAAGTCCTAAACTTTGGTTACTTTAAAAAAAAATTAGCTAGTCTAAATGAATTTCCTGCGACTAATCAAAAAATAATTCATTCAATTAAAAAGAAAATGGAGTTCGATTTCAAGGAAATTCAATGAAAATAGAATTTTATTATCGAAGCTCTAATTTTATATTTTTAACCCTTAGACGACGAATGGTTGATAGTCAAAGTTTTACTTTTTGCCATTTTAGCGAAACCTTACGGATGATTTTAACAAAACTTGTTGTAATCGACAATAGACAGATGTGGCTTTTTAGCGATACCTATGTATATATTGTAGCCTAATAATCTCAGAGACTTGCAAAGTCAACCCAAAGTCAAAAAAGTAGTTTTTTGTTTTTTTCTGATTTTTTGTACGTTTTTGTTTTTATAATGTGCAAAATTTTTAATTTTAACGCCCATGTGCTAGAAAACGAAACCGCATAAACGTGTCTATATGATTTGGTGTTCTAGATTCTAATATCGCATTTTTATTCTCGTTTTCAAATCCAGCAGTTGTACCTTGTCGAAAGTAAATAGAATGTGGGTTTTTCTGAAAAATATTTGTTGGATAATTAAAACAACACTTGGTATTAAAAATACTAAATGTTTTTTATTTAGTTTAAGTCAAATCGTAATATTTTAATAGCTTTTTAATTTAAAATAAGACTTTTTAAAATCTCTTCAAATTGCATGTATTTTTTGGGTATATTACAAGCTTATTAAAATTATTTTTTTTAAGCTTATGACATTTAAGATTTTTTTTTTCAAATATACCACAACAAGCGCTTTTAAGAACACCGATGCACTATGCTTCGTTCCCATATAACGAAGGGACAAAAATAGAAGGAGTAGTCAGATATTTTTGAAATTTGGTACACTAGCATAAAATAGCTTAGTTAAGAAAAATAAGAATTTTTGGAAAAATCGGCCCTAGGACACGCCTACCTCCCATGTGTCCTGAAATTGAAAAATATAATTTTAGCTTCAATAATGCCCACAAAATTACAAAGAGTGGTCAAGCTGATACACATGCAACTAGCAACGTGTGTGTAAATTTTTATTTAAATCGGACTAAGGACTCAAGGTCCTGCTATATATCCTTTTTCTTAAAAACGCTACCACTCCTAAAAAAATTGTCTGATCGTAATAAATTATGTAAATTGATATTTGCAAGATATATATTTGTGCCAAATTTGGGTAGAATCGGATTATCAATGTGGAAAATACAAAAACATCATTTATTGAAAAATAGGATAAACCGGTTAAAAAAAACTATAAGGATATTTGAAAGATAACATAAATGAATAAATTAAAGAGGAAAACAAGCAATGTAAACGTCATTAAAAACTTATGAAAAAATCATATCGCACTTCCATCAAAATTTTTATTTTTCCACTTTTCGAAAAAAATCGACGAGTAGTATTCATATCCGCTGTAAAAATATCGTGCTATTTTGCCTACTTTTTGATAATGAAATGGTTGGTTTAAAAATTCTTTTTCATGTGCCTTTAATATTAAATTTAAAATTGTTTTGCTTCTACTGAACATTTTGAGTTAATACCCTCCTGTTGATTAAGTGCGATATATTTTGATAAAAAAATTAAAATTATATCTGCTTTCTCTCCATAACTTATTCACTTTACTATTAAAAAACTGAATATTTTGTATTAAGTTTTTTTTTTAAATATGAATCGCCTATCTTATGTTTTACTTATTTATACACCTCTGATATTTTATTGTTTGAGGATACTGCTATCCAATAATCAATTATATCGGAATTTTTTAAAATATTTGCCATCACCACAGATTAGTTACATTAATTTATAAATTTATTTTTTAAACCTTGTTTACATTACAAATAGAGATGGACCCGTTAGTATTTTCATCCACTAGCACTCACGATCACTTATGTTAAAGGCAATTAAATTTGTAACACTTACGGTTTTTATACAATTGAAACTTTTATAGAAAATAAAAATTTCTCTCGCATTTCCGAAAATTTAATATATGGTCGTATTAGCGCTGCTGGAATATAGTTACTATCACACGCGTGTATTGTAACTTAAAAACAAATGTGTCACGCTATCATCTCTAATTTGAAAAATATAATTAACGGCAAATAATATGATAAAGCAAAACAAAAATATGAAACAAAAAAAACTTAAAAATCGAAGTCAATCGCAACTTACACTTTAAAATAGTAATTTAAATATGAAACAGAATCTAATTTATAGTTTAATTGGATCTAACTAATTATTAATGAGATATTTTACATAACTTAAAGCTACAGTTGCATACACTGTGCAATAAATTTTGGGTCTCCGAGTTTATCTTAAATGTTAAACGTTTTAGTGGTGTTCTATGAGGAGGGGTTGAAATGACCCCTAAAAATGGCAGATAGAGGGTTAATTAGTTCTATGAAAAGAACCGTCATCAAATTTTATTAAAATCATCTATTAACCTTGTATTAGATTTAATACATTTTTTTTGACTTACTCAAAACGCCTTTAAAAAAAATTAAAAACTTCAGTGGGCCATAAAAAAGAACTCGAGCTAAATTTTGAAAATACTTCAGTGGTTTTGGTCTACTAATGATATAATTAAATTTTTTTATTTTTCAACATTCAAAATATAAAATCGTGCTGCGCAATGATATTAAACACTCTTAAATGCCTGATATTTGAGTAAAAATCATAAAATTAGGCATTTTAAAAAAACGCATTTTTTTTAAGTTGTGGTAAAAAATAGGCACTAATTTTTGAATACCCTGTTAGCTAAGAGTATAAACTTACAAAAACAGAAAAAAAAAAATATCTAATTTTATATAATTTTTTTTTATACTCCAGCAAACTTAAGTAATTTTTGGATTTTCAACAAAAAAAATGTGTTTTTCAGAGCAATAAAAAAAGTTATTTTGTAAATAAATACTAAATTATAAATTTTAATTTAACTGCAAATATATCAAAGTACTTGAAACCCAAATTTCGAGCGACTTTTTAAAAAAATGAATTTTTCAGAATTATTTTTGTGAAACAACTAAAACTCATTTTTCTGTTAAGTAATTTTTGCAAGAAATTATCTGCTTTTACGCCCTCTCGTGGTGGCAAAAGCAATCAGAAAAATTTTTTTTGTTAACATTTATTTGAGATACCTTATTATCTTTCAAAAAATCTGTGTTTAAAAACAATTTGAGACAAACATTTTTTTTTGATTTTTGTCTATGGGACAAAGCATAGTGCGATGTCTACATGATGCATTTTAAAAATTTTTGCGTTTTGAAAACGACTCCAAAAGCCAGCATATAGACGCAAGTTCATACAGAAATGGTTATTATTTTTGGATTAGGCATAACTTAAAGCAACATGCAAAATTAAAACTTTGACAAAATCTTAACCCATTATGGACCGACAGCCCATTAATTATTTAGCTTTAGTACTATATTTCTTCAGGGGAAACAGTAAAGCGCCAAAAGAAGCACAAAATTTATTTTTAGACATAGGCCCAAGTTTCAACGAAGTTTCGTAAAAAAATCTTCAGCGGTTTTAATTCCGTCGTCAAAAGGTTAAGCAGGTTAATGGCCGAGCAATTTAATTTTTTTAAATAACTGTCATAATAGTGGATTGTTTTATTTCATAGAAAACCAACTGTAATCGCAGTTAAAAATAACAACTTCGGATATCTACACAAACAACTGTCAAACTTGCTTCATAACTAATTAAGTTTTCATAAAGTTTAAGTTTTCATAAAATTTTGTTTATTTAATTGAGTTTATTTTCATAATCTCTTTCTGTCTACACAGTCTCTTCCATCGTAAATTGTCAACAAAAAAAAATGTTTAAACCTTAAACTACCATGACATACAAATCCAAATTAAAGTCAATGAATTTTGTTAAGAAATCCATAGATTGCATAGATCTCAAACTCTTTGAAATTAGCTGGCAGAGCCCATAACTCATGAGAATGTGTTGGGCATACGTGGTATACCTATACAAAAAGTATTTGAATGTATATCAAAAAATGTGTTTGTTGCTAAAAGAAGAAAAAGAGTTTGATATCTATGTAATCTATGAGAACTACGTGCATTTTGTTAAGAAATCACCTTTGTTTTCACTTAACACATATCACGATGAATACAAAAAATTAAATTAAATAATTTTTAAAAGCAAAGCTTAAAAAACCAGTTTGCATAATTTATAAAACAAAAAATTACATAATACCGTCTAAAATATTAATGATGAGTTTAAATAAATTTGTTTGTATGTATTAATATTTATTAGATGGGTCTATTGGGTTGGTTACCAAGCGATCATTATATACGTGATATTGGAATAATGGCCGTAATATCAGCAATTGTTGCCACACTAGTAAGTTTGCGTTTTTATTTACGCATAACAGCGGGACGATGTTTTACGGAGGTAAATATTTTGAAAAAAATATATTTTTTACACTCCCCACCAATAAGCCAATAAGAAAAAACAAACAATTCCAACTACCCGCTAACAAGCAAGGCCTTTTAGGCAGACTCTCAGATCTTAGCCATCAACCGGCCTAAGCTTTTTTGCAATAAAATTTATACCAGTTGTTTCTCACGAAAAATAAACAATATGTTCTTCTACCAAAATTTTTTTTCGATGCCTATTTTATGCGTTATGGTCTAAAATAGGTTTTGAGCGAATCTCAAAAACTAATCCATAAAAATGAATTAGTTTAGGCATACATTATTCGTCTTAGCAAGATATAAATACAGTGCAGAAATTGCACTTTTTGTGGTTTTACTTAACATATATTGATGAAACTTAAAGGCTTTACTAATATTACTAAATATAATCTTTCTGTCAAATTTCATAAAAATCGTATATACATTTTCAAGTTAAGACGATGACCGTTATATGCATTCTATTAGAATCCTGTATGTCCTTGGACCAAAATTTAAGCTTTTATCTTACTTTGTGTTAAATATCAACATAAATATGTTTTCAATATTTTTGAAAATTATGCTCATTTCAAAATAGTTATCTTTTGAAATTTTATGAAATACTAACTTTAACGTTTTCTCGCAAAACACAAAAAAATACTTTCCAAAATATTTGTAATTTTGGTTTTCTGTCGAAATAGATTAATTTCTTATTATGAAACATTCATCTGGAGCATTTATGACCAATTTAAAATATCCCGCCTGTAGGCGGGCTTGCCAGTTAGAGGGTTAATAAAGCTTGAATGTGTTGTAGAGGAGAAAAAACTTTATTTAGAAGTATAAAAGCCGGGTCAACAATTATCCCAATATTCGATTTTTTTTAATATTTTTAATGTTGGTTCCAAAAAAACTGATAACTTAAAAATCTATTGAAGCTCTATCTAAAAGGGTAATACACTAAAAGATTCAGCAGTTTTTAAATCTATTTTTTGATTAGTGCAATCAAAACATTCGAATGGCAAAACATTTGGTTGTCTAGCAACTATTCAAGTTTCCTTAAGATCTGACGATCCGCCTGGTAGACCTTCCTTGTAAGTAGTTTTCCCATTGTAAATAAATTTCCATTGCAATTAAATTTTGACATTAAGTTAATATTGTATTATTTATTACTTAATAACATTTTAAACACTTTATTATTATCTGTCTTAACTACACATAGAAAATTTTTCAGTAAAGGGACGTATTAAAAATAATGAACATAAAAGACGACATTTTCCACTTTACCTCTTCTGATTTTAATAAAACGTGGTATAAATATTCTCCTAGTAAGTATGGAGTTTAAATATTTTTTCTTTTTAAAAAATTCTTTATAGTTCGCGTTTAATCGCTGTTCAATGTTGGCCGTTTTTAACAAATGTGTAAGAAATATACAATGTTTGAATTATCATAACTTTCGAATGCGTCTACAGAAAATTAAAAATTTGGTTTAATTTTAAATCCTCTACTTTAAACAGTGTTGAACAAAAATCAGTTTCTAGTTAAACCTCAAACTGTGATACGTAGCTTAAGTAAAAAAATTTTCAACTGTGATATTTAATTTTATTTATTTTTGCAATTATTTTTTAAATTAATTCGTGTTTTATGTCGTGATGTCAAAAGCCGTTTAATACACAGAAAAAAATATGGGCCAAAAATACCCAATTAATCGATTGTTTGAATATCAATGGCAATTTAAACAATTTTTTTAATTGATGCAATTAAAAAATTTATTGAATTTTCTAATATATCCATACAGTGTTGACAACATGTAAACGTCACTACATTGCTAGGTCTGTCAAAAAAACAGAGTAGTATTTGGAAGATGACAAAGCCAATTGTGACAATTTTTTGTTGTTGTTTTTGTTTTTTCTTTGATATTTTAAATTTTGAATCTCGCTCCTAGACGAGGACAAGAAATTCTCTTTGAGTTTGTGATTTAACATAACAAATATCTCTAGAAATTCTAATAACAAGTCCCCTGAAGATTTCCTTGGGCAGGAATGAAATCCGGATAGGGACACGCCTACATCAGATTGTTTTTCACAATTTGTTAAATAAGTTTTGGGACTTTAGCACATTTAATTACTATAAATGCAATTAATGTTTATCCCGATGAAATAAATTTAAATAACATTTTTAAAAATTTGGCAAACTATTTTTTTTTTTATTTTATTTAGATTAAATAATCAAACAAAGGTTTAATAACATCAATATATTATTTAATTTGTAAATAAAAAGAAAAAAAATCGCAAATGATTAACTTTTAATAAGTTGAATAGTTTACCGATTTCAAATACACGCAAAATCGTAGTTATTTCACTAGAGTTTGCAACACTCTTTTTGTTGAGATATTCGTGTACGCACGAAAACTTAATTTAGTTTCGTGTTTTATCTGTGGTAATAAAAGTGCACATGTGGATTTAAATAAACCTTATCGAAAAAGGACAATTGAACTCTTATTTTTGTAAATAATTAAATTTTCAATAAGTATAAGTGTCATTAAACTATGATTTTAAAGTTGTGTGTGATTTTTTTAAGAAAGCAATTCAATTACAAGAAAAAGTTCAAGACAAGACAAGCAAAACAAAAATTTTGTCTTTACTTTTATTTGTTTTCTTATAATACATTTTTATATTAAAAAGCTTTAATTTTATTATAAATAAAATGTCAATTTAATTTACAAACCTACATTTCTTTTTTTATTAACCCATTAATGCCTGACCCCCAATATCGATGAAATTTCACACATTATTTACTTAAGGTTTTGGAAGTTATTTGACATAATTTTCTTTTCGATTTCCCATACTTGGGACTTATGAATTAACCACTGATATAAAATAATTCCTCTGTGGTTTTATAATTAAATTATTTTGTTATGCTCTTTCATGTAAAACTCTTCATTTTTACTTGAAAATAATCGATATTTCAAGCAAATGTACTTCATAAAACTGTAAAATACGTATTTTAATGGTCATGTCATGAAATCATACCTGTAGCACAAGTGAGTGGTCCTACCCAGCTACAAATTTTTTGCACTTTAAAGAATACCTAACACTATTAGCCAACAATAAAGTTTTCCGATGTGTCGCTTCTCCAATTTTTCAGAGGCAATTTCAATTCATTCTTTCAATTTTTCAGAATATGTAAATTTGCAGGCAATTGAACAGATAATTACCAACCCCCAATTTTACACCAACATTTTCCTAAAGTATTTTAATCCTTTCTCCGCCTACCTGTAAAAATCAATTTGATGCAACTCTTACCTGGCTTTAGCTATAATTATTTTAAGATGGCTCCTTTTTGGGTATTTAAATACCCAATAGGCAGGAATGGGTTAAATGGGGGGCATATAACAAAAATAAAAAAACACGAGTTTTCAATTAAAATTACCATTGTTTTCTTCTCAAGTTTAAATTAAAGTTTTAATCAATTTAACTAAACTTTTTAATTGATGTTGTAAAGAAAAATAAACCTCAAACTGTGATACGTAGCTTAAGTAAAATTTTTCAACTGTGATATTTAATTTTATTTATTTTTGCAATTATTTTTTAAATTAATTCGTGTTTTATGTCGTGATGTCAACGTATTGTAAATCCGTTTAATAATTTGAAAATTTTAATGTGCAAATTGACTAAAGATTATTTATTGAAATAAAATTTCATCCCTGAAGATGCTGGAAAAATTCCCCAGCGAAACGTCGGATAGTTTAAAAATGAAATAAATAGTCTTTTATTTTATGTTTTGAAGTGACCTTGAAAGCCCGTTTTAGATTATTCTAAACAAATTAAACTAATAACTCTTTTAATTGATATTATTATTATTTTAATTGAAAGAGTTTTAATAAACTGTCTGCAAATTTTTTTAGTTAATACTATCATTTCAGTGGTAGGTGCAAAATCAATTAAAATATTAATTGATTCAATAAAAATTTTAATTGAAACCCGCTTTTAGTTTTTTCTGTGTAATTTGAAAATTTTAATGTGCAAATTGACTAAAGATTATTTATTGAAATAAAAACGCATCCCTGAAGATGCTGGAAAAATTCCCCAGCGAAACGTCGGATAGTTTGAAAATGAAATAAATAGTATTTTATTTTATGTTTTGAAGTGACCTTGAAAGCCCGTTTTAGATTATTCTAACAAATTTATTAATCAATAGAAAAGGTCGATATAATGTATTAGAAATTATTTTTTTTCCCGTATGGATAACTCATAGTATCACTTACAACATATAAAAATTTCCAGTCGGGAATAGGTGGGTTTCAAAAATAAAAGTAATTTCTCCAAAAGTATCATGATATCCCGGCAAAAACAGACATTACCGATTAATTAAGCGTGGAAGTAGCACACAAAGGGATTTACTATATCGATAAAATTTAGCAATTGCTCTGTTAGAGAATTTCTCAGTTAGAGATTTTTCTCAGTTAAAACCGAAAAATTTTAAATTAACTAAAATAGTCGTTCAACTAATGTTTCAGTTTAAAAACGAAACTTTTTTGTTAACCTGTGTATTTTTTTAAATTGTCAAAAAATGTTTAAACTATTCAAAAAAAAAAATAGTATACAAATTTAAATAAAATCTTTTGTTGGTTTCTAATGTATAAACGCACAATTAGTGCAATAAAGAAAACTGTGAACCACTTGTAGACAAACAACTCGTTAAAGAATAAATATTCCAAGATACGAGTAAGTATGAATTTTAATTTAATTTAATTTTAATTTATTTCAAAAAACCAACCGAGCCCTTCGGGCCATATATATTTGGTAGACCAACATTAACAATCAACTTCATTATGTCACTTAAAACTATAAAACCTTAAATATCCTATTTTCTAACAATATAAAACAGTTTGTATATAGCAAGTTTAACTTACAAAAATTTAAGAAAAAAGTTTAAAAGAATTATTAAAGAATAAAGAATATGGCATAAACTCACATGACAAATTGAATTTTGGTGTATAAAGAAAAAATAATTTTTATTTTAACAATTGCAAGAATTGCCACTGATCCACAAGTTAACAATATAAGAAGTTTTGGAATTACCATTAGCCAAAAACTGATGACATAATTTAGGTTAAAAGAAAAATGGATGGAAATGTGTGTGGAATTAAGATAAAATGGAATCAAACAAAGAATTCAATTAATTGCCGAATGAAGGAACATCAAAAAATGATTTACAGAAACTAAAAACCTAAAATGTAATTAAAAAATCTTCTTAGTTACTGAGTTTTAGTTAAATTTCTTGACACAATTTTCAACGACTTACAAGGGGACTCCCTTGGGTTGTGTCCGATCATTTGTTGTTGTGATTTTCGACAGGAGCACGTGGTTGACTGGATCTTGGGTACCGGAAGTTGATGCACAGGTCTGGTTCACGGATGGCTCAAAACAGTCGAACATGGATACGGGGGCGGGTGTCGTCGGACCCGGATTTCAGCGTGCTCTGCCCATGGGCAAATATCCCTCCGTTTTTCAGGCGGAGGCCTTCGCTATCTGTATCTGTGTGGAAGAGTGTCTGCGGAGGAGGACACGTGGGGCCACGATCTACATTCTATCTGACAGCCAGGCGGCACTTGGTGCCTTGAGGGCTCAAGATGTGTCGTCGGGTCTGGTTAAGGAATGTATCGACTCTCTAAATCGTCTCGGACTTAACAACTCCTTGACACTAGGCTGGGTTCCTGGCCATGAGGCGCATGAGGGCAACGAACGGGCTGACTGTTTGGCCAACTGCGGAGCTTGTCGACAATTCATTGGCCCTGAACCCTTCTATGGCGTACCCAATGGGTATGTCAGAGAGAGGCTCAGAGGATGGAGAGAGTCGGAGTTTGGGGCTTATTGGGCCAGATCGCCTGGGCAGCGACAGGTGAGGCTGTTTATATCTCCCTTTGGGGAGAGGTCGCAGAAACTCTTGTCTATGACGAGGGTCGAACTAAGGACCGTGACGGGTTACCTCACGGTTATGGGAATTATAACCTTAAAAAAAATGTATCCAAAAATTTTAGTTCACATTAAGAATTAAATGTGCAATTGATATAAGTAAATTTGAAATTAATAAAATTAAATATTTAATAGAATTTTTTTAAATATTCTATTACAAAATAAATGAAACAAATTTAATTTTTAACTGAAATCAAAGTTCCTTTTCAACAAATTTTTAATTAAAAATTGTTGGGAATATTTTTTTGGTGTACGTTTATTTTCAACTATAAAATACCTTTTAAAAATTAACATTCAACCCATTACGTGCCACAGTCCCCATTTGGGGACATCTATATTTTGTGCAGTCAAAAGTTGATTTGGAGAAAGAGAAAATATTTTTTAGATTTTATGGATTACAGAAATAATGTACAAATGGTTTTGCTGCTATTTTTTGAAAGTATTTTTTTCTTTAACATTACATTAGATCAAATTAAAGACTGAGAATTAAATGATACATTTTTAATTTTTCTTTATGAACGTGTACTGTAAATCAGCTGATTACACATTTTTTCATAAATATTGTATTTTAGAAGAAAAAAAAAAATAAAATGTTTTAAAAAATTATAAAAATAAAGTTTTTTACTTGCATAGTTTTTTACTTGCATTAGTTTTTACTTGCATAGTTTTTTACGTGCATGGGGTGTTCGTACATATTTAAATCACAAAATTTTAAAATGTTGCGTTAAATATGAAGAGATTCATTAAAAAATGTATAGAATGAAATAGAAAAAGCCCATACTTTTGCTATTGGGTTTAAATTGCGATGCGACAATATAAGAAGTTATAAGAATATGATCAAATCATAGTAAATATTATTATTCTGATCATATTTCCAACAAAATAACAACGAAAGATGTATAAAAATGTAAAATAATAACAACATTGATATTTGTTATTAATAACAAATATCATATTAATGTAAGCATACATCACATCACTGTGATATTTAAAATTATCCTTAAAATAACATTAATTCGCTTAGTATTGAAGTTTTTATGTTAACATCACTCTTTCAATGCTACAAAATCTATAAAAAAAAAACACTTTTCATTAAAAAAATTTTGATTGAACAGTTTCATATCACTTCCGTCCATTGTCCCCATTTGGGGACATGACCTTCAAAAGGACATCAATAGATATTTTAATTATTTTTCTTCATTTTGTATTCTAATTTAACATAATTTATTCAATAAACTAGTTTAAATCAATTTTTCAATTCCAGATTTGATTTGGTCGTTAAAGGGTTAAAAACATATTAGCCTTGTTTTGTTCCTCGCACTTAGCATGGATGTGAAAAAAAAACGAATGGCAGCACTTTTAATATATTTGAATTCAAACTGACAACTTATTGAAGTTGAAAAAATTAAAAAGAGTTAAAACACTTAACATGCCCAATGTCAAATTTTGTATGGGATTTTGTAACATGTATAGGAAAAAAACAAGCATATTATTGTTTTATTAAAATATTTACTAGTCATCATATTGTTTTAAATTAGACTTGCACTTTATACGCCCATTCAATGACTTTTATAGTTTTTTTATAGGTTTGTAAACGCTTTTCACATTGTTGGAGAGTAATTATTTTTCCACAGATGTTTGCATATTGACTTCTTCAAAAATTTTCGACACCCGCTGAAACTCTTATTTGTCTAGGTTTTTTGAATTGAGAGAAACGTTGAACAGGTTTTGGAAGACTATACTTAAAATATATGACATGCAAAGTTTCACGTTAAAAGAGTCTTCACCTAAATAATTGATGGTCATTTAAAAGTCGAAAAATTAAAAAAATTATTTGAGACTGACAAACCTTTTTTCATACATTCATTTAATATTGTTTTTTTTTTTCTCATAGTTTTTAACTTTCAGATCCAAACCAATACAAAAATGAGTCACAAGACCCGGAGATTTATTAACTAAAAAAGAATTTTCCATATCGCTGATTGGTGAAAAGTTGTATGGTGATTTACAAGGGAAACCAAAATTTTCCGAATTTTAAACTTTTAGTTTTTCCCATATGGTTTTGCTCCGTTTATTGGAATTGAATTTTGAGAATAGTACTTAAAAAAAGGTTTAATTTTATAAAGTTTTATGTATACCAAGTTGATGTCAATAAACATGGCTTGTGAACATATTTAATTATCTGGAGTGGAATCTTCATGACGGACATAACTGATAAAGTGCAAAAAAATTATTTTTTCGTTGCTAGAAAGTACAGAGGCAGTTTTTTTCAAACACTTTCCGCTTTGTGACTACTAAAGCACTATAGGAATTCCTCCAAAACGTACATCAAATACAAGATTTTAATGAGCTTAATACTAAAATCGACAAGGCATCAACAAATTTTAAGGACTTTAAATTTTATGGAACAAACAAAATTTTCGTAACCTCAAAAAGTATCCTTATACAAAAATTTAAATTTTTCGAATTTAAAAGTATTTGATATGATTTCCTGCAAATAAGTAAGCCCTAAACCTAAGCCCAATTAAATATCATTAAACCGGCAAAAAATACATATTTCCCAAAATAATCGCGGTTTACTTTTTAAGTTCTAATATATGGCAAAACATTTTTTTTAGTGTATTTTTATATTTTTTGATGGTGTAATATATATTTTAAAATGTGATAAATGAGATCTATAAATTAATTTAGCTTTTATTAAATCCAAACAAAAACTGTAACTTAAATATTTTTAATTTGCTTGAAACTTAAAACCTCCATAATTGTTGTGCCGTTGAAGATAACACAGTGCAACACGAAAAAAAATAACCATATACGGACACCACTGCGTGATAAAAGACTAAAAAAAAGACCCGTGTCTCCCAATTTTTCCCAAAGTCATATCCTCTTTTGTTTATGGGCCGCCAAAGATTTGGGGCCTCGGTATCATTTTCGCAAAAAAGTGATCATTTTCTCAGGCTCATATCTTGCAAACCGTTCAGAATTTCGATTTACTCTCTATGGCAAAGTTGTAGCTCTTGTCATAAAGAACAAAAATTGCGAACATATAAAATCAAAAAAAACTTCACCTTCCAGATCAAAATCGCAAAAACTTAAAAAAATTCGATTTTTTTACCTTTTTTCCCGTGTTCAGGTCCATAGGTAGCAAACCGTTCAAAATTCAAGGAAACAATCAACTACAAAAATTTACCTAAGATCTCAATAAACAAATTTCTAGAACATATAAACTTCCTAGGAATTGGGTTTGCTACCTATGCACCTGAACAGGAGAAAAAAGGAAAAAAAAAATGAAATTAAAAAATTTTTCACTTTTGCGCGCTACCTAAACAGTGTTAAGAATCATCTCTATACACTCAATAATAAAGTTTCAGAGAAATTTTTCAAAAAAAATATAAAACTCTTCATAAATGTTTACTTTTAGAACAAACGTTTTAATAATTTATTAAAAGTTTTCATTAGTGTCATTGCGGGAAAATGTTCTCTGAGTACGGCTGCATTTCTATATAAATTTAGACCTAGGAAAATTTTTTACCAACGACTTTCCTAGAACTACATAGTTCCAAAAAAGTTTGATTTCATGGAAGTTTATAGTTCCGGAACATATTCTATTAAACTGAAATGTAAATTATAACTGCCCGAGACCTTTGGTGACAGCAAATAAGTTCGGAAGCAAATAAGTTTATCCCATCTACCAACGGTTCATTGGAATATAAAATTGTGGAAATTTGTGACATCTTAATTTTTTTTTAGAATAAAAAGTTAATTTTTTTTTAATTAACTGATTTTTAAGTTAGTTTCAACAAGGTTATTTTTTTTTTTTTTGAGTGTACAAGTTATTATAAACCAATGTCCCGTCCCTTATTGAGTCATAAAGTTAGTTTATAGTGGAATAATTTAAAATGTATAATATTTATAAAACAGGTTTTTGTTAAAAGGAATTTTATACTGAATTAATAAATAAACATGTTTACTATAAATTAACTACAAAATGAATGCCGGTAAATGCGGTTACTTTCCAATATTTGATGTAGCTTAAAATCGTAAACGGATACTCGAAACTACGTAATCATTGCTTTTTTTGTTAATATAAAAAACATTTATGGTGTTTTCTTTTCTGGAAAAAAGTGTTGCCTTCTTAATGTGCAACATTTTTCAAATTTTGCCCTCGCCCCATTAAAATGAAGCATTTTTACAATCAGAATAGAACACAATTTCATCACATATTACATTTAGTTAAACAAATGTGTTTTTTAGTGTTGTTAAGGTTCGGGTTCGAGTCCCAGCAAACGTTAAAAAAAAATTAATGTTTTTTTTAATAATAAATTTTTGTGTTTTTAATTATTTAAAACATTTGGATTTAGCTCCATACATTTTTTTCAATTAAATTTTTTTTTATAATTTTGTTTGTAAGAGATTTTCAGATTAAAAAAATTATTAAATACTTATAAAGAGAAAAAATTAAAAAAAATAGCAAAAACAAATTAAAAAAAATCGTAAATTAAATTTAACAAAAAAAAAAAAAAAACATAAAAAAATGTGATACCAATATGGGTTTGAACTCGGGATCTTCTGTGTCAGAAGCCAGCACACTACCACTCTGCTACCAAGGTGAGAGTTTGCTCGCCAAAAACTTTGCTATATATACACATGAGATTGATAAACTAAAAAAAAAACAGGGCAACATCCAACCCTGTAAATTTTTTGAGGGCAGAAAATGTTGCATTATTTGCCTTTTTTAAGGCAACATTTTCAGAAAGAAACACGGCACCCTCTCAGAGTGTTTACCTTATTTTAGAAAAGAACACAAAAAGGTAATTTGAGGGCAAAGTGCAAAAAAACGTGACATTTTTGCCAGAAAAGAAAACGCCATTAGTTAAACAAATGTGTTTTTTAGTGTTGTTAAGGTTCGGGTTCGAGTCCCAGCAAAACGTTAAAAAAAATTTAATGTTTTTTTTAATAATAAATTTTTGTGTTTTTAATTATTTAAAACATGTGGATTTAGCTCCATACATTTTTTTCAATTAAATTTTTTTTTATAATTTTGTTTGTAAGAGATTTTCAGATTAAAAAAAATTATTAAATACTTACAAAAAGAAAAAAATTAAAAAAAATAGCAAAAACAAATTAAAAAAATCGTAAATTAAATTTAACAAAAAAAAAAAAAAAAAAAACATAAAAAAATGTGATACCAATATGGGTTTGAACTCGGGATCTTCTGTGTCAGAAGCCAGCACACTACCACTCTGCTACCAAGGTGAGAGTTTGCTCGCCAAAAACTTTGCTATATATACACATGAGATTGATAAACTAAAAAAAAAAACAGGGCAACATCCAACCCTGTAAATTTTTTGAGGGCAGAAAATGTTGCATTATTTGCCTTTTTTAAGGCAACATTTTCAGAAAGAAACACGGCACCCTTTCAGAGTGTTTACCTTATTTTAGAAAAGAACACAAAAAGGTAATTTGAGGGCAAAGTGCAAAAAAATGTGACATTTTTGCCAGAAAAGAAAACGCCATTAGATTTACACGTTAATACCCCCTATCTATTTTTACATATTATTGGGGATATAATCTGTAATTTTTTTTAAATTTTCTTTTGAAATGACATTTCGTATGCCCAATACTGGAAAAAAAGTACACAGAGTTTGTCGACGTGTGAATAGCCTCTAAAAAAAGACCTACATGTACACTAGGATGTATGTTAAAAACGATTTGTCGATTCGCCAGTTTTATTTAAATAGTTCCCACTTTAGCCTGTAGCCAAAAATTACCCACAAATTTGATAGAAATGCGTAATTTTTTAAATAAATTTTTAAAAATAAAATGCCGAATTTGGAAATGTCGATTGTTATTTTTATAATATAATCAGGGCCCGTAATTATTTCTTTTATCATAAAAGTCAGATGCAAAAAGGTATTTTTTGACTTTTATTTTTTGAGCAAATACAAAAAAAATATTTTTATTTTTTCGAGCGAAAATAGACATTATTTTTTGGCTTTTATTTTTTTGAGCAAACATAACAGTTATTTTTTTATTTTATTTTTATTTTTCTCTTCTAATTTTAAAATGTTTTAAATCTATTGTGAAGATTTTTTTTGATCAAAAAATAAAAGTCATGAAATAAATTACTTTTTTTTCAATTTATAACGAGCTTTCAACCTCTGTATATTTACAAAAATAAAGCAAATCAAACATATTAGCTAGGTTGATACTAGTATTTCGATCTGGCTAAAGATCTCATCAGAACCCGAAGTTTTAGAAAAGTTAGAGCCTCCATAATAGGCACAACTTTAACAAAAAACCTATTAATAATCAATTTTACTCCATTCTTGTCTTCTTAGTAATCAAGCACGTGGTTAGGTCTTTTCCTAACAAGCATCATGACGTTACTAAACTTTGAAGACCAAAAATGTTCTATTTAAATAAAAAATTTTTAGTTTGTACTCTGGCTCAAGTAATATTTTTTACAGTTATATTAGTTTTTTGTTTTTATATACATCGAGATTATTTTTATGTTATTTTCAATTTATAACGAGCTTTCAACCTCCGTATATTTACAAAAATAAAGCAAATCAAACATATTAGCTAGGTTGATACTAGTATTTCGATCTGGCTAAAGATCTCATCAGAACCCGAAGTTTTAGAAAAGTTAGAGCCTCCATAATAGGCACAACTTTAACAAAAAACCTATTAATAATCAATTTTGCTCCATTCTTGTCTTCTTAGTAATCAAGCACGTGGTTAGGTCTTTTCCTAACAAGCATCATGACTTTTATGTTTGCCAAAAAAAAATAAAAGTCCAAATTTAAAAAAAAAGCATTTTATGAAAGACTTTTCCAAAATGATCAATATCCCAGCAAAAAATTTCATTACTACGTAAGTGATAAAAAGTTTCATACAAATTTATGACAAATGTTTCATAGACCTTCATCATTTGAAGGGTTTATTGTAAAAACTTGATAAGCCGCATTCTATTTTTAGTTTGTAATTGGCTTTTAAAGGTTAAAAAATGCAAAAAATATGATTTTTGCAGGACGTTTATACTCTAGGTACTTGTAATTAGTGTTTAAGTAAGACTTCTGTCAAATATTTATCCATGCATGTCTAGAAAGCAGCGAACATCCATAAAACATGTGGCTTATCAAGTTTTTACAATAAGCTCTTCATGTCATAAAAAAGTTTCATAAATTTTGCGAAAAAATGTTTAGCTTTTTATTGAAATTTTTATTTGAAATTTGGACGACACAAAGTAAAAAGTTTTTCATATAGAGCAATTTAACAATTTAAAAATACTTTGTTCAATTGACACACAAATTAACCACTGACGAGTCCTTGGAGAGGAAGAAATTGAGGCAGTCTGGCATATCCATAGTGTACGTTATATTTTTCAATAAAAATTTTTCTTCTTCCTGTAAAAATCTAACTTGGAAAATATAATTTGTAATTAAAGGCTGAAACATAATTGGCTAAAGTGAATTAAGTCAGATATTGGTATAAAACGAAAATTTGGAAATACAATTATTTAAATTAAAAAAAAAATTATTTTCATTTTATATCAATACCTGAATATACTATAGACTTTTTTAAACTCAAAAACTACCAGCAATTTAATAACAATAACGATTTTATAAAAAGTTATGAAACATCATCATCATATTTATGAAACATTTCATAAAAATGAAGCAGCCTGTCATTAATTTGCCTTCTTATGAAACAGCTTCATAATATTTATGAAGTGTTACATTGTACGAAAATCAATGAAGTTTTTCATCATATTTATGAAGTTTTTCATAAATAAGATGAAGCTTTTTCCCTGAGTGTTGTGGTTATTAATGTAGTGTGGTAAAATTGCAAAAAATTATACGTACAGGTAGACAGACTAAATTGAATGATAAGGACACACATTTTAGGTAAATTTTTATTTTATTCCTTTTCTTATTGCAAAAAAGGGGTTGTATATTTAGTAGTTGAAAGATAATTTTGTTTATGCTATATATAATTATTTCTATATATTTTCACATATCAAATTAATTCATGTCGATAATTTGGGAGTATGAACATTTTTATATTTTGTAACGTATTGTAAATTATTTTTAAAAGAATCACAATTTTGAAAATGAAAATTATTCAAGTTCGATGCCATACTCTATATTTCTTTATTAGGATATGGTTCTAACAAGTAATCTATAGAATTTTTGTTTTCAAATTTATTAATTGAACACTTTCAGGAATGTGTTGATAGATCTATTTCGGGAATTTTCTAGGTTCCTATCATCAGAGCACGTTTAGAAAGAAATGACAATCCCTTGCAAAACATCAAACATTCATATAAACTAGTTTTCTCACTAAATGAGAACTAATATATGAGCTCGAACTAATATATGTTTCACAATTAAAGGTCGAAAAAACATAATTTTTATTTTTAATAAAAATTATATCGAACTTGTAGGTAGAATCACATTTTTTTTAAGATTTCCAGCAAATAAATTAACTACAATATGATTTTTCAACAATTTTTTTGAATTTTTTCAGTCTCACTTTATTAACTTTTAGCAAGGATTTTTTAATGTTTAATAAACTAAGTGCTGAATCCACTAACATTCGCTGAATCCACTAATTTTGTTGCTAAAATCGCTGATTTAAAGCAAAAGATTTTGCTGACATTAGCAATTTTTTTGCAAACATCCTCCTAACTAAAAATTTGCTGACTCAGCAAATTTTTTTTTGCTGACTTTACTAACTTTTTTTCTGAAAGTACTTATATTTTGGTTTCCAAAAAAAAAAAAAACTGAAGTAAAAAAACTTTATAGATAACTATCCCCATGGGTTACATGCGTTCTTAATAAAATTGGAATATTCGACAGAGGAGACCGTACAAATTAGCATTAGTTAGCATTTTTTGCTTTTTGAATTATTTTTTGTTTGCTCCAAAAACATAAAGTGAGAGCATCGTTATATACGTATGTAGGTAGAAAATTACATAAAATTTTCAAAATTATTTAAATTTATTTTCTTGAAAATAAATATTTTCGCTCGGTCCAAGGGTTCAAGAAAGAGTAGTATTTATCTCGGAATGCCGATTTGATGGAATTTTTGTAACTTCATATTCGTAAGTAGCAGATCAAAATACTCAAAAAACGTATTGATTGGTAGAAGTTTGTGTGTAAAAGACGATTTTTAATACAAGAGTTATATGGCAGGCTAAACAGGCGCTTTGCCAAAACGAGTGACAAAGAATAAAGAACTTTTATAAAAGAATAAAATGCTTTAAAACACGTGTTTAGCATTAAGATGTGAACGCAATATTACTTACAATTAGTTAATCCAAATGTTTTTGTTTGAACAATATTTATGACACGTTATTTGCTTATAATAATCCTGCTTTATTCCCTTTATAACCAATATATCAATACTCAATATACAATTACAATCATAGATTACATAGATATGTTACTCTTTGACATTTGCTGTTAGAAAACGCACCTTATTTTGTTTAATTGTGTATTGCAAAAAATGAAATGTAAAGTATTTGTAGACTTTGCTTTCGCCCCGAACCTCAGTGATTCAAAAATAATGTATGCTAAATTTCAAGAAGATTGGATAACATTTAGGGGTTGCACACTTTGATATATTGGTCAACTTCTCGAATTCTTATTAGAAAGATCTGCTCACAAGAGTCTTTTAGAGCAACAGGTATGACAAGCAAATTCTCAAAATCTTTACCATTCAATAAAACAGCAACTCTACCGTTCAATGTTTTGATACTAACATGGCCAACTGGGGGCAAAAGAGTAACTTGAGCATTGTTTTTAGTTGCTGGAGGCCAAAACTTTGTCTTTTCGTGACTAAATAGTTATTGATATTGATGATGATGTAAATGAATGTTGCAGTAAGATTTTCCTATTGATTTCAGCTATAGCTTTGTAACGTTTATTCTTATAAGTATAATTAATTTTTGTCTTCTTTTGAACACTTTTATGGGTTTTCCTCAAGATATTCTTCGTGAGACGAATAAATTTTTGTTACATGTATGTTTTAATAGCATTTTCGTTCATCTGGTAAAAAATGTGATCTAAAAACACACCCTTAGTTCATTTTAGAGACAAAAACATCATCCACTGCACTCCTTGAAGATTTCAAATTATCAACTTTTTTTACCTATTAAATTCTTTATCTTCTTGCAATACGCTAGTTATGTCCATTACATTTTTCAGGGAATTAAAAAAAAATACTACTATTATTTCACCATTCCTGTCGTTTTGGAATGGAAAATTCAGACGAACTGGCACTTAAAACTCACTACCTATTTTAGCACACAAATTTCTTTTTTGTAAGAATAAAATGATCATTAGTAAAACTCACTTCAATATTAAATATTTAAAAATTTTTAGAAAAAAGTGGTCAAAGTGTGCAACCCATAAACATTATTCCTGAAATTTGGCACAATATTCCCGAAATTTGGCACATATATCTTATAGACTCGGGGCGATATCAAAGTCATATGAAAATCCCATCTTGGAATTGAATGTGTACAAAACAATGTGTTTGTTGTTAAAAGAAGAAGAGTATGATATCTATGTAATCTATGATTACAGTTCTGTGGACTTTTGACAAATGATAAATTAAAAAAAAAAGTTTACGTCTTTTTTCCAGAGACGATTTTTGTTAGAATTCAAACTTTTTGCATGCATTATTAAGGAGATCAAGGATGCTGATATTATAAACTTTTATGGTCCCTTAAAAAATTCTGCAAAAAGTGTCAGTTTTAACAAAAAAAAAATCGTTTTGACAAATTAAAGCCACATTCACATTAGACAGCAAAACACATGTTTTCCCAAAACACGTATTTAAGTTCTTCGTTTTGACAAAACACGTGTGTTGATATGTAGTCTGAATGCCGTATAACTTAAGTTGATTTGAGATGTTTTGTCACAATTCCATTGAATTCTAAATTTACCATTAAAACGAAATAAATAATTTTATTTGTAATATTTTCAGACAAAAATGGAAGGAAAAACTGTTATCATTACTGGTGCCAACAGTGGTAATTGGCAAAGAAACTGCACGTGATTTGGCTCAACGTGGTGCTCGCATAATAATGGCCTGCAGAAACTTAGAAACTGCTAATCAAGTCAAAGGTATGTACTTAAAGTAATTAAGTAATTTAAAATAAAAATAATAAAGTGTTTAAATTTTTATTACAGAGGAAATCGTTAAAGAAACTGGCAACGATAAATTGGTCGTTAAGAAATTGGATTTGGGTAGCCTTAAATCAGTACGTGAATTTGCTGCCGATATTGTTAAGAATGAAAAGAAAATTGATGTTCTTATTCACAATGCTGGTATGGCTTTGGCTTTCCGTGGTCAAACAAGTGAAGATGGTATCGAATTGACCATGGCCACCAATCACTATGGTCCATTTTTGTTAACTCATCTTTTAATTGATGTCCTTAAAAAGAGTGCCCCTGCTCGTATTGTTATTGTAGCCTCAGAATTATATCGTTTGGCTTCAGTTAATGTCAACAAATTGAATCCTGTTGGTACTTTCCCTGCTGCTTATTTGTACTACGTTTCAAAATTTGCCAACATTTACTTTGCCCGTGAATTGGCCAAACGTTTGGAGGGTTCCGGTGTTACTGTTAACTACTTGCATCCTGGCATGATTGATTCTGGTATTTGGCGTAATGTTCCTTTCCCATTGAATTTACCAATGATGGCCATTACTAAGGGTTTCTTTAAGACACCCAAAGCTGGTGCCCAAACTACCATCTACTTGGCTACATCTGATGAGGTTGCCAATGTTAATGGTAAATATTATATAGATTGCAAGGAATCTACTTTAAATCCTGCTGCTATGGATATGGAGAAGGGTTTGAAAATATGGGAAGAAGCAGTGAAGTTAGTCAAATTGACTCCACAAGATCCAAAAATTTAAAGTTTTGACTGAGTTTTTTAAGTACCTACTTAGGTTTGTTTATTTTTAATATAATGTGTGGTATCTACAGTCTTTAAACATGTAATTTTAAGTTTTCATTTAATTCTTTTTTAATTAATAAACAATTTAAAATTTTATTTTCCTGTTTTTATACATTTTACTCGACATATATTCTCAATTAAAGCTGTTGTAAGCATTTCAGCCACAGGTTCCAAAAGGGACTTCGTAAGAATGTTCGAGTGGGACTGCGAAGAGCTCCGAAATAGTTAATGGTAATGCTTTTCTACACTGGGAAGTTTTAAAAAATTTTGCAAATTGGATTTTTGCAAACGGTAAGAATTTTATTCTCAATTTTAATAAAACTAATTGCTTCCATACAAAATTTTAAAAGTTAAATAAAAAAAAGTGAAAAATAATTTTTTTATAATGTTCCCTAAAGTGAAATTTGATATACTATTTTCTTATAAAGGGTCCGCCATCTAACTTTTTTTTTCAACTAGTGCTTATTTCGTAAATGGTAACACTTAGCTCATGTCTGATTTGACAGATAATTAGTTTTATCCTTCCGCTGAACGAAATATTGCGATATTACTTTGAAAATCATGGTAATGTTGCAGAATGTGTGCGAAAATTGCGTACGGAAGCTCATTTTGATTTTGGCGCGTATGTAAACAAGCTAAATTGTCGCATTTGGGGCACAGAAAACCCGCACGCATACATTGAAAAGCCGATACACCCAAAACGAGTCACTGTTTGGTGCGGATTTTGGTCCAGAGGCATAATTGGGCCATTTTTCTTCGAAAATGAGCAAGGAGTGGCCGTTACAGTCAATGGCGATCGTTATCGGGCCATGTTGAACGAATTTTTGTTCACAAAAATTGAAGAGGAGGATATTGGCAACATTTGGTTTCAACAGGACGGCGCTACGTGCCACACAGCCGAAGCTACACTCGATGTTTTGCCAAGAATATTCTTGGGCCACCTCGGAGCTGCGATTTGACACCGTTGGACTATTATTTGTGGGGTGCCGTCAAAGATAAGTGTTACGCCAACAAGCCAGAGACAATTGACGCTTTAATGTGCTTAAAAATTGGACCGATCGTGTAGGCTACTGTATGGCCAGCCGAGGCAGCCATTTGAATTAAATTATTTTATATTATTAACCGGTACGATTGTACTTTCAAATAAAAAAAGAAATTTGAGAAAATATTCAGTAGTTTTTTTTTATAGCATTTTCAAAAAAAAAAAATTATTTGGCGGACCCTGTATTTTCGATTTTTTTCCAAGTTTTAGTATTATTTAAAAGGTTTATGAATTATTTAAACTATTCTTGTCTATTTTGGACAATTATTCAACATGTTTCACGACAAAAAATATGGTGTCTTTGCCGCAATTTAAAATTATACGAGTAGCGATTACATATGGAAACCCCTTAAGCACACACAAAAAAATTTCAGAGGGAATACGATGAAAGCATACTTACAAGAGAGGTATCCCGACCCAAACTCGCACATTTTTATGAACTTTGCATATGTTGTAAAGGAGCAAAAAAAGAGACACGTATTTTTTTTAGCTGCCCAATCCCACGTTTAAGGGTTAAAAAGTGGCATTTAAAATTCATTTGTTGTTGAAGGAAAACTTCTCTTTAATTTACGAAAACTAGATTTATTTTTACACAGGGTTAAAGTGCTCAAGAAAACAAAAATTCTGAAACCCATATTGCCTAAATAGTGGACCCAGAGTTGCCATATTTTTTAATTATTTCAAATATAGGTGAAAAAGGCATTTCGGGAAAAGTGACAAAAAAAACCGAACAATTTCGAATATATGAACCCCCTTGATTAAATTAAATAGACATTACTACACTGAACCAAAAGTCGTAAGTGAGCTCAACATAACATTTTTGTTAACTTTTGACAAATTTTATTGTTAAAACAACAATTATTTTACTCAAATTGATGTAAATTTTTGTAAAACCATACAATTGTTTTGCTTTACGAAGCAGTTGTCGTTTTGGCAAATTTTTGTTATTTAAATAACAAAATTCCACATGTTAATTCCAGAAAAATTTATAAAAAAGGCTGTTCATTTAATCAAAATATGTTAATTTGATGAAGTTTTATAGCTGTAGAAAATAATTTGTCGTGCTTTTAGTCTTGTGGCATCATAACATTACATGAGCGCCATTTGTAAAAATTAATAAGATTATGTTAAATGGGTACCCAGCCAGAAATTGCCAATGGTCTGAAAAATCAAGCACTGGCCAATGATCCAACAAATAAAGTACTGGCAAAGCACTGATTTACAACGCTCTGCCAACGTTAGTAAAAAGTGCTTTGCCAGTGCTTAATTAACAAAATTTACAACAGTAAAAATAATAAGAGCACTGGCACAGCTCTGGCATAGAACGCTCTGCCAACGTTCGTAAAAAGTGCTTTGCCAGTACTTGATTTACAAAATTAACAACCGCAAAAATAAAAAAGCACTGGCACAGTACTGACTTAGAACGCTTTCCCAACATTGGCAAAAAGTGCATTGCCAGTACTTATTTACAAAATTTACAACCGTTAACTCAATAAAAACAGTGGCAGATCCCTTGTTCACAACAAGAGTGGAAAAATTCAAAACTAAATTGCAATTTATAATTTAAAGTTAAGAATATTAAGGTCTCCTATTATAGTCAGCACAAAGTATAGTTTTTGTATTAAAATTTTACTTAAGAAATTTATTTTCAAATTTCTTTCTTTAGTAAAATTGTAATAAAAATCGTGCTAACTTATCACAAAAATTTTTTGGCCCGGAACCCTTCTGTGGCGTACCCAATGGGTATGTCAGAGAGAGGCTCAGAAGATGGAGGGAGTCGGAGTTTGGGGCCTATTGGTCCAGATCGCCTGGGCAGCGACAGGCGAGGCTGTTTATATCTCCCTCTGGGGAGAGGTCGCGGAAACTCTTGTCTATGACAAGGGGCGAACTAAGGACCGTGACGGGTTACCTCACGGGACACTGTGGCCATAGGTATCAATTGTATCAATTGTGAATTGGAACCCGAGACCTCAGAGCATGTTCTCTGCAAATGTCCGAGGCTCTCCGAGAGGAGGGTACGTTATTTTGGTGGTCGAATAGTGACGCCATCGGACGTTTGGAACTGTTTACCTGGTAGGATAGTTGACTTCGTAGGGAGCCTGAACCTATAATGTGTATTTGCTGGCAGCACAAAATACCAACTTCTGGTCGCGGTGCATAGTGCCACTATAGTCTAATCTAATCTATCACAAAAATAATTTGATAAAAAAAATATTCAGTTATTTTGTAATTAACTTAGCTGAAGCAAGCCTATTGTTATTTCTGTTCAAATTACCAAAATCATTCAATAAGAAATAATACAACTCTTTACTGAAGTGAATTACTAAGTAGGACTCTATTGGTCGTTTTTGGTTTTGGTACTGGCAAAGCGCTTATTGCCAGTGCTTTGCCATCGTTTTAAAAAAGAAACGGCCAAGCCCTGCCCGGTGTTATCATTTTGGGGTTGGCAAAGCACTTATTATATTATTAAAAAAGCACTTTATTGGTTGCTCTACCAATGCTTTGCCAACGTTTTAAAATTATGGTTTTGGTACTGGCAAATCGCTCATTGCCAGTGCTTTGCCAACGTTTTAAAAAAGGAACGGCCAAGCCCTGCACGGTGTTATCATTTTGGGGTTAAGAAAGCACTTAAATCTTCAGATATCCAACGCTCTGTCAACGCTCATACCACCGTTGAAAGCACTGGGCCAATGCTTTGCCGTTCGTATTTTTCTGGCTGGGTATTTAGAAAAGAATTGTGAATTATTAAACTCGGTGAATTATAATGATTTTTCATACTGTTTTATGTAAATTGTAAACTTTTAATACTGTCATTACTTTATTTTTTTATATAAGTGATCATCTGTAATAGTGAAGAAAAGTATTTATATAAATATAAAAAATGAAATTAATTATTAATTTAAATATTAAATAAATTAATGTGTTTTGTAAATTCAATGTTTCATGTGTTTTAAAAATGGGGGTTTGGATACGTACAACGTTATAATTTTAATTTTTAATAAATTATATCGACCTTTTCTATTGATTACTAAATTTGTTTAGAATAATCTAAAATGGGCTTTCAAGGTCACTTCAAAACATAAAAAAAGACTATTTATTTAATTTTCAATTTTAATTTTATTATTTTTTATATTTTTTTATTTACTAACTAAAGAAAAATATAAAATTTTGTGAATTTCATCAAGTTTTGTATAAATTATATATCATATTGTTTTAAGTTTGTATTTGCATTTGCACAATTTCCCTAAACTACTTTCCACGTGTTGACGTGGAAAGTTATTCAGGCAATGTTAATGCACACCCATATATTTTTAGACCCAGTATGACCGAGTTTTAATGATCAAACCTTTGGGAAATAATATATATTTAAGGCAATTTTTTTTCAGATCTTGTCAGATTATATCGGTAACGGTATTTTAAGGATTTTTTTAGCGATAACGGTATTTTAGTTATTTCGGTAACGGTATTTTAGGGATATTGCTATTTTAGTTATATCTGTAACAGTATTTTACGGATAACGGTATTTTAATTATTTAGGGATATCGATAGTCAGTTGAAAGGGTTTTGAATCGATAATGGTGTTTTAGCGGTATTGCCTGCCATCCCTGTAAAATAACCTTACCGAAATAAATGCAAAATCATTATCCCAAAAATAAATAAAATACCGTATGCGAAATAAGTGAAATACCGCTAAAGCTAAAAACCCGTTACCGAAATATCTGAAATATCGTTACCCCTAAAATACAGTTACCGAAATAAAAGAAAATAGCGTTACCCTTACCAATAACCGCATCGAATCGGTTACCATTCATGATTGTAATACAACTTTTTTATATTAGTTGTAGGGTAATCGAGTCGGTTTAAACCGGTTTTTTGTGCGTTGTCGGTTTTTTTGAATTTTTGAATATCGAATAACCCGGTTTTTTTTTTCTTAACTATTCGTTTTTAGTCTCAACATATCAGAAACTGTAAATTTACAGAATTCCGGAACACACAGAATGTTTTCAATTTTTTTTTTCAATAACTTTTTTAGCAAAGTGTAGAAATAAACCTTTAAAAATAGAAGAAAAAGCTACTAAAAATTATTTAAAAATTACCTTGCAGAAAAAACTGCTAAATTTAACAGATTTTTTTTGTTAAATATTAATATAATACGAACAGCAAAAATAAATCTGTTAACTTTACAAAATTTTAATTATATTCGATGTGAATTTTAGTTAATTGAAAATAGCTTTTTACTCTGTAAAAGTATCAAAAACTTTTACTAATTATTTGTAGACTCAACATAGCAAACAAAAACTGTAATATTAACTAAATGTTTGCTATATTTACCTTTAGAATATAATTAACAGTTTATTTCAACCAACAGAAATTTTCGTTTAAAAAATTTTAGATTTCTGATTTCACATTAAAAAACTCTAAAAAAAAACTTTGAATCATTTCACATTTTGTAATGATTTTTTTGTCTACTAATATTTAGTAAATGTTTTTGTTGATTTTAGCATATTATTTTGTTGAGTGTTTTTATAAAATTTTCTACCATTTCTTATATTTTTGTATTGAAAAAATTCATTTTGGGGGAGGAAATGTCCCATTTTACCATTTCCCCCTGGATCCGAGCCTGATATGAGTGGACAGCGGTAGATATCGTGTGGATCATGCTTAAAAGCCACCTAATATTTGAATGTGTTTAAAAAATGTGTTTGTTGTTAAAAGAAGAAGCAGAGTTTGAAATGAATAAGGGGCGTACAAAATGTTGTATGTACACACAGAGAAAAATTTAGCTCTTTGCCAACTGTAATTTTGTTACTTCGACTTAAATTCGGTTATTAAGATTTTCGGTCAGTTGGTACAACTGAATATTAGTAGTACCAACAAAGTTCGGCTAATTCAACTGAATTTTAGTTTTAGCACCCAAAATATTCGGAAATCGAATGCAAATATTGTTGCACTAACTGAATTTATAAGTTGTTACCATTAAAATACACTTTTTCTATTCGGTTGACACTTTATTTCTCTGTGTGTGTTGTATAGTCGTATCGAAAATAGAGATGGTAAAATTTAGTTTTAAAATATACAACAATAGATGATAGTACGATACAACGTTTGTACCTATGTTTAGTGTACAGAGTGAAAACCCAATCCAAAAAAAAAAATAAAATCTTCGTCAAATTGAAAATACAATTTTACCATCTCTATTTTTACATATACAAAACTTAGTACACCTAGTGAAAACCCTTAATATAAAAGGTGTCCGCAAGGTGTACTAAGAGTTGTATATTAGGGTGTGGCGATTAGTATGGAAGGAAAAAAATCTTAATGGGCGCTTCGCGTTTCTGATTCTTGGGATTGTACTGAGCAAAAAAGTCCACTAGACCATACGTCTACGGTGAAAATCGAGCTTCCAGATTTTGACTTTACGGCAAAAAAGCACTATTTTGAAAATTTTTAAAAATTAACCCCTTAAAACCCACCCACAAATATGATTGATGCATTAATCTGCTAGAGAATCTTCCAAAGAAGACATTGATACCATAATCTTGGATAAGCTCCTCCTACTTCCTGAGATATGTCCATCCCACACATTGTTACTTTCACAAAATACGGCTAAAAAGTCAAAATGTGGAAGCTCGATTTTCACTGTAGACGTATGGTCTAGTGGACTTGTTTGCTCAGTACAATCCCAAGAATCAGAAACGCGAAGCGCCCATTAAGATGTTCACATCGCCCCAATGTATATGCTGTATTGTAAAAATAGAGATGGTAAAATTGTATTTTTAATTTCGGGGTTTTTAGGTTGGGTAAAAAATTGTTATACCTACATCATTTTTAAAATGCAAAGTCAAATTTCCAAAAAGCATTCCAGTAATTTTTTTGAATTTGATATACATTGAAATTTTCTAATTATTATTTGCAAACTATGAGCATATCAATAATAACAAATGCAAACTAAGCGAGAATTTTTAAAAACTCGACATAAACTTATATTTTTAAATAATTAACAAAAAAATAACTGTTTACTGCAAAATTACTGTTTTGGTAGTTGTTTATTAAAATACTTAAATAATTACTCAAAACCACTGTTACAAGAGTACATTATTTTTGGTTAGTTATTGTTGAAATGACTGTCTAAAATATTCGTTTTCCGTTTTCTCATAGAAAAATTACTACAATAACAGTTAAAATAACTACTACTGTTTACTACCCGAATGACCTACATGTAGTTACTGTAAGAATATGCTGAGTGTAAAAACAGTTTTTCCAGTACTATCCCGTCAGAAATTACCAACGGTACAAAAATCTAAGCACTGGTAGAGCATTTATTTTATAAAAATGTTGATGCATTGTTTAAAAATGTTTGTAGTCAAAGGTTTCGAATTCGATTCCTGTCCCAGGCATACATTTTTTTTTTTTTTGTGATTCTTTTCAATACTTTTTAATAATTTTTATACATAAATTTGATTTTTTTGTGTATTGAACTTTTTTGTTTTCCCAACATTGACAAGTTGTTACCAGCAAACATTATGCCAGTGCTAGCATATTTGTGCATCCATCGGTTACCCAGCAGTTATCATTCACTTACGTTTTAAGCTATCAATTAATATACATATGTCTTGTTAGCTCAGTGAGTATCCCGGCAGGATAAAAGAAATTATAAATTAACTTTTTGTAATTTTAATTTTTAAAATTTATTTTTAGACCACCTATTCTATGGTTTTGCCAACTTTTTACCAAAGTTGGAAATTCTGTTTACTCAGTGCTTTTCCGACAGTTTTTGAACAGACGGATCTTTTGTCTAATGATGTTATCATTTTGGGATTGGGAAAGCACTTGTAGCCAGCACTTGTACGACCTGTTAAAGTGCCTTGCCAGCGGTGGTCTGTTTGTCGTTTTCTGACTGGGAAATGATTTCAAAATAACGGCTGATGTGGTTTTGTAAAGAAAAAAAAACTCTAAAAATTTTAAAATTGGTTATTGGCCAAAAAATTGGAAAAAATACATAATAATAATTAGTACCTATACCCGATTTTGGATACAAAAAGTATTTTTGTATTTAAAGATCATGTAACTAGTTCCTTTCAGGGCAATTTTTATTTTCCGACCATCCCTAATTTAACCAGCAATTACCAAAAAGTATACCAACGTATAATTTATATTTTATTCCAACAACCTACACACACGTGAAAATTTAGTTTTTTTTTTGTTGGGCATTAAGTAAAAGTTTAAATTCAGGGAATTAAACAAAAAAGTTAAGTCTAAGGGAACTAAAAAAAAATTTAAGTTCTTAGAGAATTTATTCTCTAAACTTTAACTCTTTTAATTCATTCACAGGAATTCATTCTTAGTATTTTCTTGTTAAAGAATTCATTCCTTGAATTCAGATCATGCTCAAAATCTGTTATAGTGGAAAAGCAGTTTCTTAAGATTTTGCTTGATTCGCAAAAATTTTAAATTATAATTTCCTAATTTTTCAACAGATTTTTAAATTTTAAACGTATTTGGAAAAAATGAAAACATTTTATAATTGAACACGAACAAAGCACGTTTTTCAGAAAAGCGCTAAATTGGCATCGCTGACTTAACAGTCCATTAACATTTGTTTATCAGAGCAACTAAAACAGCTGATTAAAATAAATCTGTATGAAAAATATTTCTATTGCAAACCAAAGTGAAAAATTTGTAAATATATTTTTTGCTTTAAAATAAATTAATATTTAGTGTTTGAATGAAAATAAACAATAAACCTCATCATGGGTAATCAATTAGTTGGTATAGCACCATCACAAATTTATCCCGTAGAGCATTATTTCTCGGGCCAATTCGGTAGCGAAATTGTATTTGATTCCAAGTAAGTATACCCAAAAAAAAGAGGCGTGCGTATATTCATTGTCCATTTTCTTACAATTTAGCATGGGAAGTACACGTTTCTTTAAAGTGGCCAAAGCAAAGTCGGAAGAGGGTCTTATTGTGGTAAAAGTTTTCGTAAAACATGATCCAACTTTGCCATTAGAAGATCATAAGGAGAGGGTGGAGTTTATAAAGAAAACATTAGCAAATGCTGTAAATTGTTTGCCATTTCAAAGGGTGGATGTAAGATAATTGAAAGTGTCAAAGTCCTGCTACTTATCCGATGTTTCATATATTTCTAGCTAACCGATAAAGCTGCCTATATAATGCGCGAATATGTTAAAAGCAGTTTGTATGATCGTGTCTCTACTAGACCATTTTTAACCGTACTCGAAAAAAAATGGATTACATTCCAAATTTTATGTGCTCTAAATCAATGTCATAAACAAAAAATATGTCATGGCGATATTAAATTGGAAAACATATTAATAACATCATGGAATTGGATATTACTATCAGATTTTGCTTCATTTAAACCGACTTATTTGCCCGAAGATAATCCGGCAGATTATACGTATTTCTTTGATACAAGTAGAAGACGTACTTGTTATATAGCACCCGAAAGATTTGTAAAAACTCTATCATCTGATGATGCTGATGGAAATGCCTCAATGTTTCCAACAGATTCGATAATACGTTTGGGACCATATTATACGGGAAATACTTTATTGCCTTCAATGGATATATTTTCAGCAGGGTAAGTTTTTCTCTTTATTAAAAATAGAGTAAAACGACATAAATTTAAAATGTTTTGTATTTTTTTTTTGTAATATATTTCCAGTTGTGCTTTATTAGAACTTTGGTCTGAGGGAACTGCACCCTTTGAATTCTCCCAATTATTGACCTATCGCAGTGGAGAACGTGAATTGGTTGAAAAACATTTACAAGGCATAGAAAACGAACGCTTACGTGCTTTGCTTACATCTATGATCGATTTAAATTCTATTTATCGTAAAACTGCCGAAGATTATTTAGATCAAGAACGTGGACAGCTATTTCCCGAATATTTTTATTCTTTCTTACAATCCTATTTACAAATGTTCTCCTCTTCACCCCTTATGTCAGCAGATGATAAAATTATACGTTTACATACGGATATAAATCATTGTATTAAGGTTTTGACATCGGGAGAATGTTCCGATTTAACACCCGAATTTGAAAGTGTAGAAGGAAAACAAATGGACCATCAGTTGCAATCTGAAGATGGAGAAGAAAAGAAAGATTCTGAATCGTGTGCCAATATGTCACCAGATCAAGATGGTTTAATTTTAATAATAACAGTTGTGACTTCCTGTATTCGTGGTTTAAAACTTTCAAATACTAAAATCTGTTCTTTGGAAATATTACAAAAGCTGTCGAAATATACTACATCGGAGACTATTTTGGATCGAATATTGCCTTATATTGTAAGTAAAAAAAGATTGAACGAAAATAACAAAATTGTCTCAAAGAATATTCCGAAATCCTAACAAATGTTTCACAATTTTTAATTTTTTTGATAAGATTCTAAGGATTTTGTTTAAACAATATTTTAAGAATTCTTTTTAGAAAAATATGTTTCAGATTCCGAGAAGTTTTCTTTAAAAAAAATGTCACACACTGAGAATTTTTTGTAGAACAAATGTCTCAGTTTCTTAGAATTTTTCTATTGAAAAATGTCTCGGTTTGTAGGAAATTTTCTATAGAAAATTATTTCAGATTCTAAGAATTTTTCTAAAAAAAAAAAAAAGTCTAAGGTTGTGAGAATTTTTCTGTAGAAAAAATTTCTCCTGATTCTGAGAATTTTTCGAATAAAAAAAATGATTCTAGTTCTGCGGATTTTTGTATATAAAAAAGTATCTCTAGAAAAATTTACTCATATACTGAGAATTTGTCTATACAAAAAAAATTCTCAGATCCTGAAAATGTTTCTATAAAAAAATGTCTCATATTCTTAAAATGTTTCTATTTAAAAAAATGTCTCTTTTTAAAAATAATTTTAAAAAAATGCTTGTTTTAAAAACAAAATTACTTATAAAATAGCCTTGTTTTGTTCCTCACACTTAACATGGATGTAAAAACGATTTTAATATATTTGAATACAAACTGGCAACTTATCGAAGTTGATAAAATTAAAAGAGTTAAAACAATTAAAATGCCCAATGTCAAATTTTGTTTGGGATTTCGTAACATGTATAGGAAAATAACCAGCCTAATGTTATGTTTTCTATAAACTTTGAACTGTTTAATTTTTTTTTTTACTTTTGCTTTTTTATATTTTTTCCAGCTTCAAAATTTTGAACATTTAAAATGACCAAAATTTAAAATTTTTCCAATACGCCTATTATTTAAAAAATAACATAAAAAGGTTATTTCGAAAGGAGATCTTTTTAGTTTTAAATGTCAACATTTAAGTTATGAGTATTAATTTTTGTTTTTAATTTGTACAAACAATTTTAGATGTCAGTAATACAAAGCGATTTTAAAAAATACGAAAAAAAACCGTTTTGAATTTAAAACCCCGAAAACCGGTTTTTAAAAAATGTGGTTTTTTAAATATTCGAAAAACGGGTTTTCAAATAGGTCGAATATTTAACAACTCTTCTAAGATTATAAAAACTTTACCAAAAAAAATTTTAGATTTGTTAAAAAAAATGAGATTCTGAAAATTTTTGTATTTAAAAAATAGTCTCTGAATCAAAAACTTTTTCCATACAAATTATTCCCATTCTAAAATTCTGCATTAAATTTATATTTATTGAACTAAAGTATACTTTCGCCTAACTTATTGTAATTTTTATTTCTTCTTTTGTTAGCTTCATTTGGCTCAAAATTCTTCGGCAAAAGTTCAAGTTCAAGCTATTGAAACTTTAACAGCCTGCCTAAGTATGGTCAAAGATATACCCAGAAGTGATGCTAATGTTTTTCCCGAATATATATTGCTATCTATAACAAAATTGGCCAATTGTGATCAAAGTGCCGTAATTATTAGAGTAGCATTTGCTAGAAATATAGCAAAATTGGCAAAGATAGCGATATATTTTTTGGAAGAAACTCAGCGTAATTCACCGAATGATATGCCAACAAGACGTTATGAGGCGGAATTAAATGCACTACATGAAATAATACGACAAGCGGTATTAAGTTTATTAACAGATCCTAAAGCGGTGGTTAAGCAAACATTAATGGAATCAAATATTTGTGATTTGTGTGCATTCTTTGGCAAAGAAAAGGGTAAGCATGGAAAAAGTTAAAATTAATTAATTTAAAATATAATTTTTGTGGTTTTTAGCTAATGATGTTATTTTGTCGCACATAATGACTTTTCTCAATGATGAGGATAAGAATTTAAGAGGTTCTTTCTATGATAATATAGCTGGTGTTGCTGGTTATGTTGGCTGGCAAGTATCAGATATTTTGGTGCCACTCTTACAGCAGGGTTTTACTGATCGTGAGGAATTTGTCATAGCCAAAGCTATAAGAGCTGTTACCATACTCATTGAATTGGGTCATATTAAAAAGCCCACGGTGACGGAAATCATACAAGATGCCGCTTGTTATTTATGTCATCCTAATTTATGGATTAGACATGAAATTTGTGGCATGATAGCTACTATGGCGCATTCTTTAAGTGCGATAGATGTGCAATGTAAAATAATGCCGGCGATAGCTAAATTTCTAAAAACTCCTTTAATACAAGTGGAAAAACCAGATATTCTATTAGATTGTATATTACCACCGATACCGAGACAAGTTTACGATAGTGTTATACGTTTTGCTGATGTTCATAAATTCATACATGCTTTAGAGGAAAGGGCAAAAGTACGCTCAACCACACGACCTGGTTTAATGCCACCATATGGTGATATGGGGCAGACATTAAGTAGTGTAAGTAATTTATATAAGTTTTCTTTAAAGCATTTTATTTATTGGAATTATTCATTGTTGTTTTTTATTTCATCCTAGCTTTTCCGACGTTTAATGTCTGAAGGTTTAACCGATCAAGTCGAAATGCAATTATTGGCGATGAAAAATTTCCTGGTTAAATTAAAATATAAATCTCAACAAGATACGGATGAACCTTCGATATCTTCAAATGGCCGTATTAGTTTAAGTCGTAAATTTGTTGTTTGCCATGATTTTGCTTTAGTGGATAAACTTACAACCACCAAAATGTCTTTAGAACCCCGTATAAGTGAGGGTATAACACCCACTTCTCCCGCTTCAGATGTAGCCGTTTCACCAGGTGGTGGTTTATCGGGTAGTCCTGCTTCTGGTGTTATAGTTTTAGGTACTCAGGCAACAACTGTTAGTGCAGCTACGTCTTTGGGTGAATATACAATGCCGGAGAGAAATTTTTGGCAAGGTAAGTTTTATTTTCAATTTATAACGAGCTTTCAACCTCCGTATATTTACAAAAATAAAGCAAATCAGACATATTAGCTAGGTTGATACTAGTATTTTAATCTGGCTAAAGATCTCATCAGAACCCGACGTTTTAGAAAAGCTAGATCCTCCATAATAGGCAGAACTTTAACAATAGTTTTAAATAGTTACTGGGTAAACATTTTTGCTAAGTAAAGTTTCTGTTGGGGGTGTGGCGAGGGGGATTTCTTATATCAGATTGTCAGGCTTCTCTGAGTTCTATTAAATATAGGGTTTCCGACTTTTAAGAACTCCCTGGAATATAGAATTTTTTTGAACGCTTCCGTGAATTGCCGGCAATACCAAACTAATTTAAATTTACAATAAAGGTTACAGTCAATAACGAAAATTTGCAGAACTTAAATTTTTTGATAAATTTTCTGACATTTATTTTATTTCTCCGGTTATGCGTCTTTTTCCTTTCGAAACATATAAACTTTTATAAATCTAAAATTTCAAGAAATGTTAACGGTTTTTTTTACACAAAATGTAATTATTTAAATTTGTTAATACACATTTTGAGGGCAATTTCTACACTTTCGATTATAAAAATTTCAGTGTTTCCAATTATTCGACCTGGGTGGTTAATCGTTTAAGGCGTTATTCGTTACATCCCTAATATGGATTAACCAGTTATTCGGGTCGGTTAATCATCAAAATTGGCGATTAATCGTTTAAAATGTATTTCTTTGGTTTTTTTTTATCAATTAAAACGAAAATAACTGCTTTTTTTTTGTTAAATATTAATTAAATGCATTGGTTTATTAAGTGTTTGTTAAACAGGATATGTTTTAATGAAATATTTCTTAGAATCGTGGGGTTTTATTTTGGAGTAATCTAAGGGCTATTGAAAAACAAAATGTTATCAGCAGGGCAAGTTATTTTGACATTTGTCACTTTTCCAATTATTTTTCACAAACAACATTTTTTTTGGATCCTTACCATAAAAGCCATTTGCTGTCAAATATATTTAAAACCCAAATTTTGTACATAACAAAAATTAAAAAATTCATATTTTTTAGTGTTTGTAAAATTTAATTTCGGAATATTTTCTTTTAAAGCAACGAAAATTTTAAACTTTTAAGTTCTACTAATTTACATTAATTTTATTTGTTTCGACATTAACCGAAATAGAGGCGATTAATCGAGGAATATTTTAATCGATTAACCGAATAAGAAGCACTAACAAATCTTAAAAGGCGATAATATTTCTGTTACGAAAAGGTGTAGAACTTTGATTCTTGTAAAACGAATTTTCGAATTTTCTACAAAAATTCTGTAAACAAAAGATTAGACATTTTTAAACTTTTTTTTGATCATTTCAAATCTCGATTCACAAAATTTATGAAAAAATTATCCATTTTCGGATATTTGAATAGAAAAAATATATACTTAAGCCTCTGTCTAATAACTTGTTTAATCGATTTATTGTAATAAAATTACGATATATAAAAAAATATTCAAGAAAATGTTGTGTGTCGCATTCAAGTTATCTGGAATTTTTAAATAATGTTATAATGCTAACATTTAATCATTAGGTATTTGGTTTAATTTTTTTAAAGCTGATCAAAAAATGTATTTATTATAACAGCAACAGCTACTAAAAGATTAGAATCTCTTTGACTTAGTGCTTCAACTGTGGCTTTTATGGAATTCAAAATAATTTTGTTAAGTGAAAGTCAATTAATGTTTTTTTATATCATTTCTTTCTTGCCTTTCGCAGGGAATTCCTGTACCCCAAACCCTAGTCCTTATATATTTCATTTAATTTTTTTTAGATATTACAGTTTCATACTACAGCTTTTGTTTGCTGTCTTTACTCTACAAATATTTAGTAAAAGTTTTTGCTAATTTCAACATAGTTAGTTTGCTCTTTTCAATTAACTTAAATTCAACTCGAATATAACTAAAATTTTGTGAAAGTTAACAGTTTTATTTTTGCTGTTCTTATTTTTATTAATATTTAGCAAAAAAATCTGTTAATTTTCGCAGTTTTTTTTCGCTAAATTTGTAAAAAAAAAAAAAAGATAAGAATCTTTATAACTCGCCAAGCAGTGGTTAAAATATTAGGTTTTGTGCATTAAATATGAGCCAAACATATGAACACAGGCCTTGTTATTTAATTCCATCAAAACAAAAGCAGATTGATTGCTTTCGAAGAGTTTTAAATGTAAAAAACTAAATCCAAAACCGCCAAACTTAAAAGAAATTTTTTTCGAAATCTGTACCATGTCCGAAATATATATAATAGGGTGGGCCGATTTGTAAGGAAACAAATTTGTCGATATTGTGCCATCGATTTTTCGATAGCTTTTGGCATGAGAAAAAAAAAGTTCCACTACGACATATCAAAAAAATCATTTTTGAGGCGCTGAAATTTAATTTTTTTGACTTTTTCTCAACATTTATTTTTAAGGTTTTTTTAGTAGGTAATAAAAAAATCGCTGATTTAATTTTTTTTTAAATACTACCTTTCCAAGATGACATACAATACATACAAATATACATTTCCACATTCAATACAATATAACATATAGTAAATTATATTACACAATGTTTTTAAAGTTTTTAAAGAAACAATTTTATTTTTTTCAATTTCAATGTTAATAGTTTAATTGATAACTTAAGACTAAACTAGCTTTTACAAAATTCTTTTTCTTTCTATTAAATTTAATTCAAATCATAAAGAAAAGTAACGGTAAAACTAGATTTGAACAATTGAAAATGATATAAAATAAAGTAAAGAATATTTGAAAAGAAATAGTTGATAATATAATATAAAACAAAAATAAAGATAATTAACAAATTTAAAGTAAAACAATATAAAATAATTTAATCAAATAAAACGGGTGTAAAGTATAATTCAAAGAGGAGAAATTATTAGGGAAATTCATAAAACATATAACTATATGAGCTCGTGAGAATAGAAATACGACTGAGAGCAGTGATGCAAAACGTGGCACAATAGGGCCATTTGTGGCACTTGTAACTGCTTGATGTCCCTGTGGTACTTTCTTATCTATTTTGGCCCTTTCAGCTCAAAATTGAACTAACTACTTTAAACCGTTTAGCTCAGACTTTTATGAAATTTGTCTGATTTTTTTTATTCGATGAGAGCATATGCTAGTTCCTTAGAGAATGAAAAACGGGGAATTGTTTATTTTTTATAAAAATCGCATCGGGTTTGTCTTGCATTTTTAAAAAAGCATTAAAATGACGAACTCTAATTAACAAATTAATATTATTTTTATTTTAGTAAAAATCTAATAATCGAATTTTTTAAAAAATATGGCCCTACAGGGATGATAAATGGGATTTTCAAATAGTACCAACCAGCATAAAAAATATTACTTTTTCCACCCCCATAGTACTAAAAACAAGTTTTTATTATAAATTAACGTTTTTAAAACTTATTTGTATATAAAAACAAAATTTAGTTGATTTTAGTTACAGAATTTATAAAAATTATCAGACTATTTCTTAAATTCACCTTTTTTGGCAAGGAAATCTATTTCATTACTCATTCGATTTTAGAATCACAATGCAAATTTGAAGATGTTGCAATGGCCTTTTTTCAATTGTACTTTTTAAGATATTTATTTTTCACTTTTCAAAGGTACTTTTCCGGATCAAATAGTACCAAAAAAAGTACTATAGTACTAACTTTATCATTCCTGTGGCCCTATCAATGGTATTTTGGCCCTTTTAAATTGTCAATTTGGCCCAAAACAAAAAAAACTCAAAATGCAGCACTGACTGAGAGTACTCTTTTTTTGATGCGTACATATAGGATGTACGATTCTCTCCGTCGTATTCCTATTCTCACGCGCTCATATGTTATATTGTATTGTATGTGGCAATGTATATTTGTATGTATTGTATGTCACCTTAGAAAGGTAATACATATTTTAAAAAAATTAAATCATCCGATTTTTTTTTTTATTAAGCCCGTATGACACTGTATAGTTTTTGTATTGACAATCTAAATTAAAGCAGTACAAATATATTGTTACTCAATTTTTTAACTAGTGTAAAGAGTACGAACACATAGTGCCAAATTGTAGTAAATGTCAAAACAAATACTTTTGTTATCGATAAATCAGCGAAAAATTGGGATATCTGTCAAAAGTGCAAACGAAAATTTGAACTTTATCTTGACATTTCTCACAGGCAAATAAGTTTGTTGTCAGTTTTTTGTAAACAAATAATAGTACAATTAAAAAAAGAAAATGAATAAAAATATTGCACTTTGTGGTTTTGTGCACAATTTAAATATGATCCAAGTTTACAAATTGTATATATGTTTCATTCGCACATTAATGTTGTTTCTTTCTCCCAATACATCTTGAAACTATACAAAAACTATAGTGTCATACGGGCTTTACCTACTAAAAAAAAACCTTAAAAATAAAGGTTGAGAAAAAGTAAAAAATTTAAATATGGCGACCCGAAAATGATTTTTTTCCTCATGCCAAAAGCTATCGAAAATCCGATAGCACAATATCGATTGCTAAATCGACCCACCCTAATATATAATATATGGTCAGATCTTTATTAATTTTTAAAAAGTAACATTTTGTCCTTCCAGAATACCAGAATCTTAAAATTTTGTACAAAAAAATGTAAATTTTATTAAGAAATTGTTTAGCTCAAAAATTTGATTTCGCACTAAAAATTTAATGAAACTAAAAGTGTTTTAATTAATTTTCCAGAACGTTCATCTGAATGTCGCAAAGATTTGGAAAGTTTGCGTAATAAAATTAAAAGCCGTTATAGCGTTTTGGCTCTATCGCAACGTAGTCATTTGGATAAACATAATACACCCTATCCTCATGGTTGGCGTCTCGGAGGTACTATGGTGGCACATCTACATGAACATTCCGAATCAGTTATTAAACTGGCATCTCTAAAACCATATGGATCACTATTTGCCAGTGGCAGCATAGATGGTACAGTACGTCTATGGGATGCTAATAAACTAAGTGGTAGTCATGGCATAAATAAATCACGACAAATTTATACAGCTAATACCCCCATACATTCTTTGGCTGCCTGTGATAATGGACAGTCATTGGCAGTGGGTGGTAAAGATGGTAGTTTGCTGATAATGCGCATCGATAGAAATTCATCAAAAATGACATTACAGCAAGCATTGCATTTAGATCAGAAGTAAGTTTGCAATATGAGTAAATGTTTAAAGATGCTCGCTTTTATAATTATGATTCTTGTTTTAATATTTTAGTGAAAATGTAGGTCCTGTGGTCGATATGCATTCCTATGAGCAAAGTTCTCAAAGTGTTATAATTTATGCCACTTTATATGGTAGCATCGTAGCCTGGGATACACGCATGCAAAATAGTGTTTGGCGTTTACAAAATGAACTAAGACATGGTGTTATTACTACCATATGTGCCGATCCAACTGGATCATGGTTGGCTACCGGTACAAGTGGTGGTAAACATATTTGCTGGGATTTAAGATTTCGTTTGCCCATAGCGGAAATAAAACATCCAGCTGATTCTTGGATACGCAAGATAGCATGTCATCCCACAGAACCATCATGTCTTATATCAGCTTCACAATCTAATAATGAAGTATCCATATGGAATATTGAAACCGGTCACCGTCATACAGTATTATGGGCTAGTTCTGCACCGGTTTTATCATATACCAGTATGGTAAGTAAATAACGATAACTATAATTTTTTAATTGAACAAAACAAGTCAAATTTGCGTTCTTCATTTCTTTAAATATAGAATGATCCTGCTACCACTTGTGGTATATTAAATGGTGTAGTTGATAACTCCCCATTTATTATAACAGGCAGTTCCGATCAACGTCTACGGTTTTGGGATATATTACAACCTAAAAACTCTTCATTGATTGTACCATCAGCTAAAGATAATCTTAATGATATCTCCTTTAATTATGAGTAAGTGTGGGAACATTTTTTTTTTAAGGCAATACTTATAATAATTTTAAAATCTCTTTTATATTTATTTACAGTTCACGTTTAATTGAGGGTAGTCAAGTTATAGAAGAAAATGTAATTTCTTTGGGTAATGTGGCCGATATAAATTCTATGCGTGCGTCTACTGAAGAAAATCCCCGTTCTGGTCCTGAAATGCCTTCAGCCAGTCATCATGATGCTATAACTGATTTATTAATGTGTAAAACTGATAAGGATCAAATTTATGTGGCTTCAGCTGCCCGAGATGGTGTTATTAAATTATGGAAATAAGTTTTTCTTTTTTCGAAAAGTATCTTATATTATTATTTTTGTGATTATTTTTAAGTTTATTTATAATTTTACAAAAATAGATATCCCCCATAATAAAATATTAACTAAGTAGTAAAAATATATAAAATATACTTACTTTTAGCTAAAAGAATGTTTTACTGCAATGTAATGATAATTTTTGCAATATTTTTTTTTTTTAATATTTTTCACACACGCCACGACCCGTTTTAAGACACGTTTACAATGCTACACATGTGTTTTGCAAAAACCCGTATTTAGCACTGGTTTTTACAAGACGTTCGCCTCAACACGAATGGGGGACTACATGTCTTTTGTTAAGGGTTTTTCGTTCGTGTGAAGAAAAACGTCATCTAAAAACAGGGTATTAAGCTCTTTATTTTATTACAAAAGGTCTTTTCAACAGTTGTTGCAAAACGCGCTTTCCACTTAGGTGTGAATGTCTTATTTTACGGCATTTACTCTACATTGCAAAACACTGTTGGAATATAATAAAGAGCTTAAATATGTGTTTTGGCAAAACACTTGCTTTGCAATCTAGTGTGAACGTGGCTTTAGTTATTTTTTTTAATATACATTTAAACATTACACTTTACAACACTATCTGTGAATTTGAGAAATTTTTATTAACATGCTATCTCTTTCACACATGATGCAGCAGCAGCTAATTAGCTTATTTTGAAAACGGAAAAAACTTAATAAATATCACTTTTTTCAAAAGACCTTTATGCACCGTTGATAAAATAGAATGTTTACTGTGTATTTATAAACTTTTTACAATTAAAACACAACATTTTACCACTTTTTTCAATGAAATGCCCGCACTAACAAAATTCTCGACGAAAATAAAAAAGTAACGGTACTGAACTAACAGTTGGAAATTTTTGGTATTAAATGTATATTAAAAGTACTAAAATTAACATCACTAATATGAGATCGAAACGAAGGTATTTGCAACCCGTGTATATCGCTGTCTTCTAAAAAGCGGAACTGCGATTTTGAAAGTTTTGGTGCACACAAAAAAATCTTTACCAAGGAGCATTTCAACTAATAAAGTTTTTTCACACAAATTATTCAAACACTAAGTAGAAACAAGAAAAAAATTGGTAAAATGCTACTAGTTTTTGCTAATAAACTTTATTAGTTTAAATGCTCCTAATTACTTGGCAACGATTTATTTGTGTGCAGAAAACGTTAAAATTTTATTAACAATTTTTGTTTATTTAAATAATTTTCAAGTTTATAAGTTGTTTTAAGTTTTCAAGTAAAAATGTGTTTTTATATATATTCTCTACATTATTAATGCATAATAATAACACACTTTTAATTATTTATATTGAAAAATAAGCATTATGCATATATGCTTTATGAGACGGTTTAGCTACATACTCAATGGTAAAACATTGTATTTATGTATTTAAATCAGTGTTGGCGGAAGAGAAATTCAAAATTAAACATGAAGGGATTTAAGATTACACAAAAAGTTCAGAGTTACACATGCAGTTAAAACTAATTTATAATACTATGTTCTCAGCGGCATTTTCCTTTTTCGAAAATTTCTAAGAATCTGCGTGATTTCTATAAGAAAATGTAATTGGAATCAAAGGATATAAAAACCCTGATCTTTTTCTATGGTCAAAGCTTAGATATTTTTAAAGTTTTTCTATAGGAAAAAGTACTTGGAATGTGGAGGCTTTTTTACGAAAAAAAACATCCTATACATTTAACAGGTTTTTTGATTATTAAAACTCTTTAAAATGTATGAAGTTTTCTACATAGAATGTTTCTTAAAGTTAGAGAGGCAATTCTATTGAAAACAGCGTATAGGATATTTGGACTTTTCTGGAAAATTATTTTAAGAATCAAGCCGTTCTTACAAAAAACTTCTAGTGATCTGCAACATATTTTAAAAGGTTTTTATATGAACTATTCATTAGCATCTCAAAGAATTGATTAAAAAAAACTCTCAGAATCTAAAATTTTTCAAAATAAACAAAAATGAATATAAATTTTAAATTACACATTGATGCAATCTCACATGGACTATACAAGCAAGTGAAAACTATAAGCGATTTGTGTAATTTCACACGAAGTGGCTACACTGATTCAAAAGTAAATGGAATAAATAATGCTACCATACTTAGCACATTTCACGCTGTGAAAATAGTGTTGAAAAGTTTTGTAAATTAAAAATCAATATAAATTGAAAAAGAATTTAACAACAAAAAAGGGAAATAGTACCCCATTCACATGAACGTGGTTTTAGTAATCTTCTTTATTATCACGAACAAGGTTTTAGTAATCTTCTTTATTATCACGAGATTTCCCATACAAATTTCTTCCAATAATCACTTCAATTTGACGATATAATTTATAAACCCCGTCAATAATATCTTAAAAGTCAGGGTTTGGCAGTTATTTTAGCGATTTTAGCTGTGTTTAGGAATATATTTGAATGACGTACAAGCTCATCATTTTATTTTAACGGTTTTTTATTCTTTTTGGCAAAACATGAATGCATTATTAAACTGTCTCATAAAGTATTTATATATGCAAGCTTGGAAATAGGAAACTGTTAATAGTGCTGTTTTCCATGCTTATTTTTCAATATAATTAATTAAATCTGAGTGTTCATTATGTATTAATAATGCAGAGATTATATTGAAAAACACAATTTGACTTGAAAATTAATTTAAAAAACTTATGAGAAACAGTTATAAGTTGAAATGCTCCTACTGCACTTGATAATATTAAACACTTTTTTTGATAAACGACCCCCTAGATTTTTGTGTGTGTGTGTCTCATGATTCCAAGAATTTTTGGACTTAAAACAAGCTTTTAAAATTGCCTTTTATAAAGTTTCTTCGCATAATTTTCTAAAAATTTTTTGCTTTTTCTTTTATAAAGTTTAATTTTTTTTCTTTTTTAGTTTTGATTTTGCTTTTTTCCAATATTTTTTGCTGTAAACATCACGGATTTTGTAATTTTTTTTTCCACTTGTAATTACCTTTGTCACATTTTTAATTGAACTTACAATTGTTTTAATTGACATTTTTAATAGATTCTATTGAAAGGGTAAACATTTTTAAATCCCCATATTCTACGTTAAAATATTAGGCGATGGACAAAGTTTCATAAAGTTTGGCAACATGCGGCAAAACTTTATTCGTTCTGCCAAAAAATAATTATTCGTGTTTCCGATTAAAGAGAAAAATACCTTTTTGGAAAATATTGTTGAATTTGTTGTCATGTTTTGTGTGCAAGGAGCAGATGTTGGAAACGTTCAACCTAAACACCTTAATTTTATATGTTAACACTTTTGTTTTAGGTTTTATATAAACGTGTTAAAGAATCGTGGTGTGAACTTCTTATTATTTTATTTAAACAGTTCTTTAAACCATATTCACATTAGATTGCAAAACACGTGTGTTGCCAAAACACCTATTTAAGCGTTTTATTCTGTTGCAATAGTTCTTTATTCTATTCTTCTCGTTATGGCAAAGACTCGTGCTTTGCACTCTTTATGCAAAGTCTTTATTCATTTCCACTACTTTTGGCAAAACACGTGTTTTGCCTTCAGGTGTGAATGCCGTATTAAATTGACGTTCACGTTCACACCTATATGCAAAACATGTGGTTTGCTCTTCGTGCAAAGCTCTTATTTATATTCCAATAGTTTTTTATTCTTTTTCACTTGTTTGGAGAAAACACATGTGTTGCAATCAAGTGTGAGTGCCGTATAAATAATTCACTTGTAAATTAAATACCACATCCAGAACAGTTTCCAAAAACACGTGCTTAGATATGTAGTCTGAATGCCGTATTATACCGCTTGTCGACGAAAGCTGCATTTACAATACCCCCGAAAACCAGTTTAAACTAGATTTCGATATCTATGATATATATGATCGAAATCTAGTTTGTACTGGATTTCGATGGTAAATGTGAAGCCACGTTCACACTAGATTGGCAAAAGACGTACTTAAGCTCTTTATTCTATTGCAACAGTTCTTTATTTTTTTAATGCATATTTATACTACGTTTCCCCTGAACCCTGGTAAATATACTACAAAAATGCAGGTGTCATATATGCTTAAGGCTACGTTTCCACTGAAAAAGTTTTAGACGTGTTTTGAAACAACAAATGTTTTGTACATTTTTCTCATGCATTTTTTTTCACCAAAATATATTTTTTGCAGTTATCGATTCAAAACCCTTTCAACTGATTATCATTATCCCTAAAATACCGTTACCGAAGTAATTGATATACCGTTACCGATATAAGTAAAATTTTAAGATTACTAGCTTAACATACCGTTAGCGAAATAACTTATATACCGTTACCGAACTAATTTAAATTGCGTTATCTTTTAAATAATGGTACCGAAAGAAACGACTTCTTGTATTACCTGTTGAATAAATAAATAAATAAATAAAAATATTGTTTCCCAAACCGATACCCGAATTGAATCGGTTACCATCCATTTTTATAATAGATTTACCAGGGTTTTCTATTTCTATTGGAAACTTTAAAATTTTTCACATTCCGTTTTGTTTTTTTAAACATTTTATAGAAAAACCCTGGTAAAGTTACTGCAAAACAGCAGGTGTCATATAGGCTTTAATCATAAAACGTATGTTTAGAATTGAAAATCGAATTTAGGGATTTATTTCTCTATAAACTCTGGTGGCACACATTTTTTTTTTTTGAAATTTTTGTTTTTTAAAAAGATATTTCGTCGATTGATTATTGGAGAGTCGCACCGACCAAAAACATTTTTGCGAGAAAAACGATAAAGAATGTTTACAACAAAATTATTAAATTTCTAAAAGATAGGTTTTCTTGTTTGTTTGCTATATCTATAGCTGCATTTATTATAAACAATATTGTTAATTTTTAAGCCTTTTTGCACTGAGTATCCAGAGTTATTAACAATTTTTTAAAAAAAGATTTTTTTATTATATGGCCTATAAGCCGTTTTTATCACAATTTTATTGTTTTTCGTTCAAGTAGGTCAAGTTTTTTTTTCTTTTAACCATTATAAGACTAGGTTGCCATAGTGCAAACCAATGCTTAAAATTTTTTATTGTTTTTTGTTTTATATGCGTTGCTTATTTCAAATGTGTCAAACCAAGATTGACGAATAATGTTTTTATTTTTCTATAGAAAGTTTGACTCATTATCCAAAAAGTGGTCTATACACCATACCAATGCTAAGAAATTTGTAAAAATAGTGATACGCAGCACATATGGGGCTGGATATCTCTTAATTGATATGAGGTATATAAACACGGATTAAAAATTTAGAAAGAGGACACATTAATCATATATAATCAATTCCAAACTCAATTTTGGCATAAATGGTCTATAGGTCTCACCAATATTCATACGACGATTTGCCAAATAACTCCTAGGCCCCAAAAAGCAACTCTGTCATGTTTGCAAACTTAAATCTCTGGCAACCCGATACCTCAACTGCAGCCAACTTCGCAGTTAGCTTGCATTTATGCGCTTGTATTCTTTGAAAAGTTGCAAGCGCCGTTACTTCACGAAAGCGGCGGAATTGAAAAAGAATAAATAAAAGAAAAATACAACAAAAGGAAGAAAAGGACCAGGTGTTTGAAAGTTATAGAATCTTTTTTTATAAATTTAAGAAAAAAAGTAAGTTTTTCCTATACAAATTAATCATTAAAATAACTAAAAAGAAATTATGCAAATTTGCAGAAGCTGAAAACCATGCGAATAATATAAAAAAAAAAACAAAATACAAAAAACAAAAAAAATATTAAAAATTTATAAAAAATAACACAATTCCTGGATTTATAACTCAATACTAAAAGCCGCATTAATATACAAAAAAAAAAAAAATAATTACAAAAAAAAAACAGAATATTTACTTAAATAAAAAATTATTGTGAAGAAATTAGCCAAAAGCAAAATTCATTTTTTTTTAAAAAATGGCGCCCACAAAGAATACCCGTGCAGTTTCCAAACCAACAGTGGCCACCACTACTTTAACCAGCTTAATGCCATTGGCACGCAAAGGTTTGACCAGACGTACGGCCAACAATGTCCAAGATCAAACTGTTGATATCGTACAAACACGGGCAAAACGCAAAGCCGAACATAGTCCACAAAAGTTGGATCCAAAAATAAAACGTTCAGCTTTGGGAAATCTTACCAACAATGCTAATAATCATAATAAATTGACAACTCAAGAGGAAGATGCTAAACAACAGCAATTAAGAAAAAAAGATTTGGCGCAAAATCTATTTGGACAACAAAATGCTGCGGCCGCAGTACAAACTTTAAAGGACGCACAAAATTTAATAGTACAACAGGCTCAGCAGGGAGCTTTGCAACAACAACAAAAGCCACAACAACCCCATCCTACAAAGATATCAACACGGGCTTCCACACGCACTCACATAGATGGTGGTGGGGCCTTAAAAGAAAACCTAACCTCCAAAATTGCATTGGAAGAGCAACAAGCCAACAAATTAATGACTGCCGCTTGTCAATCAATGAAATCTAAACAAAAAGATGATATACCAGCTGCTCCTCTGCCACCTATACAACATCATCAAGTCCAAAAGATAGGCAATAAACCGGTAAGACGTATTTCAAATGAATTTAATAAGACTGAAGAATCTTTATATATGTCCGCCCTGGAAGATATGTCGGCCAGTGATTCTTTACGTTTATCGGCCAATTTTGAGGCAGCCAGAAGACGATCGGTATTGTCACTACAACAACAGCAACAACAAAATAAAACAGATGACTACAAATTAGAAGAAGAAGAAAATGCCTTGAAGGAAATCGAGGAAACATTACCCGAAGGTGTAGAAGACATAGATAAACTTAACTGGAATGACTTATTTTTAGTATCACATTATGCTCGTAATATATTTGCATATTTAAAAAAACGTGAATCAGAATTTCCCATTGATGACTACATGGAAAGACAGATACACATTTCAAAATGGATGCGTTCTTTATTGGTCGATTGGATGGTTGAGGTTCAAGAGACCTTCGAACTAAATCATGAGACTTTGTATTTGGCCGTAAAAGTAGTAGATCTATTTTTATGTAAAGAACTTATTAACAAAGACAAATTACAATTATTGGGTGCCGCCGCCCTCTTTATAGCCTGTAAATTTGATGAACGTACTCCACCCCTAATCGAGGATTTCCTTTACATCTGTGATGGTGCCTATAAGCATGATGAACTTATAAAAATGGAGATTGTTACACTCAAAACAATACAATTTGATTTGGGTATACCATTATCGTATCGCTTCCTTAGACGTTATGCTCGTTGTGCCAAAACTCAAATGCCAACTTTAACTTTAGCTCGTTATATTTTAGAATTATCCCTTATGGACTATGAATGCATTACTTTAAGTGATTCGAAAATGGCTTGTGCTGCTCTTTTTATGGCATTACGTTTACATGGTGAGGCTACGCCCTGGTCGTCTACACTCATCCATTATACGGGTTATCAGTTGCAGGATTTTGCAGAAATTGTGCCCATACTCAATGCTGGATTACATCGTAAACCCAAGGGTACCATTAAAACTATAAGAAGTAAATATTCTCATAAAATATTCCATGAAGTAGCTAAAGTTCCTTTATTGACTACCGAACAATTATTTTCAAATAATTTAGAGTTTGTTTTAAATACGCCCGAACAACAGAACAAAATACAAAAACCGTCATCATCAGGATAGTAATCAGGGGGATAATAAAAAGACATAAGAAAGAAAAAGAGACTTAACAAATTTAACATAAGAGGGAGGGTTTTTTTTTTCAAATAGACTTAAACAAAATTATTAACTAACTTTAAAACTTGTAATAAATTAAAAAATCTGCTTTATTATTTAATCATATAAAATTGTAAAGAATGTTCATTCATTTTCATATGCGAACCATTTGAAACTTTAATTTCTAATCAAAATGAACAGTGTTCTTAAATTTAGCAGTTTTTTTTTATATTCTCCGATTGTATTTGAATAATTTGTTTAAGAAAAGAGTTTTGAATATATAATTTTACTTCATGCAAAGAATATTTATATATTACAGATAGAGCTACCAAACGGAACATTTGGCGGGTAAAACTAATTTGTTTTCGCTAAATTTAGTGCTGTCAGACATTTTGCTGGGTTAGCTCTTATAAAAAAGATATATAAATTTTATCGTGTTTCGGGACCCCAAAATCTTACAATTTGTGTTTTTTTTTTATCATTTTTATTCAAACTATTTGCTATTCGTTCAAGCAGATATGTGTTAAAATTGGTAAAACTTGGTTCAGCGGATACCTCGAAAATCATCTTACAAAATCGAAAATGAAAATTTTCTTGGAATTTTCACATTTTCACTCACTCACAACTACTTCTCAATAGATGGGTTAATTTCCATAATTTTTTACACAAATCTGCTTTGGAGCATACCAAATAATTTAGATAAAAATGAAAAATTGCAAGTTTTTGTTTGTTTTTTAAGAACAAACCAAAAACAAAAACTTTTATGTTTATCATTTAAAACTTAATTACAAAAGAAAAAAATTAACAATGTTTTAAAATGTAGCAGGCTTTTTCTATTTTCCGTCTATATTTACATAATTCTTAAAAAAAAAAGATTTTAAAATTTATAATTTTACTTCATACAAAAGAATTTTTATATACCACAAATAGTTAAAAAATCTAAAAGACGATACAACTGGAGAATAAAAACCCGGAGGTTTAAAGTTGTGTTTGAAAATATTTATACAAAATCGAAAATGGGAAATTTTTAGGGGCTTTCACGATTTCACTTACAATTTTTCAACCGCTGGACCAGTTTCGATAATGTTTAATACAAATCTGTTTTGGAGAATGACAAATAATTTAGATCATAATTATTGTTTGAAAAATAACCACAATTTTAAAAATCAAAAAAACTTATGGTTATCATTTAAAACTTTAGTTTCTAAACAAAATTAACAGGGGTTTTTAAATTTACAGGTTTTTGTTATATATTTTCCATCCGTATCGAGGGTTTTGTTTCGATTGAAACAAAGTTATTAACAAATTTTAAAAGTTTTAATAAATTGAAAATCTGCTTTATTATTTAAATTTAAACCTTATTTAAAATTTCAAAAACTTTTTCTTACAACTTTTATGGTTATCATTTAAAACTTTTATTTTATAACAAAACTAACAGTGTTTTTAAATTTAGCAGATTTTTTTTTTTTTTTATATTTTATATCTTTTATAATTTTACATAACATTTTTAACAGCATAATTTTAATATACCACAGATAGTTGAAAAGCTAACAAATTTAAAATTGTGTTTCTTAGGCCCCCAAAATCTCAGATTTTTTTTAGATTTTTTGTTCAAACTATATACTACCCTCCCAAGCAACTATGCGTTAAAAATGGTTAGAAACTTGGATTCAAATCGATCCAGTGGTTTAAAAGTTGTAATTCAAAACGAGGGGACGGACACCTCGATAATTTTAATACAAAATAGAAAATTTTTAGGTGTTCTTACATTTTCACCCATAATTTTTCAATCGCTTGGCCAATTTCAAATCTGCTATGGAGATAAGAATAACAAATAGTTTGATTAAAAATTGTTGGTTCAAAAATCTGTAAAGAGACTTATTTGAGAAAATTCAAAAATTTTAAAACAAATATGTCGTTAGTTCCATGCTTTCAATTTTATATTTGATAGTGTTGTAATATTTAAGTAAGGCAGAAGGTTAAGACTTATGACTCCTTGTAAGCAAGAATAAAAATATTAGCCGAATATAAAGTTTTGGCTGCAAAAAAACGAAAAAAACTATAAAATTCTTTTCAAGAAAAATGTTAAACACTGCAGATTCATAAAATTAACATTTTAAAAAATTTTCAACGAGAGTATTGGGTATTCCAATTAAATCTGTGTCATTTTCGCATAGTCGCTTAAGTCGACGAAAATCAAATTTAATAATCAAGACACATTATTTTGTCTACACCATTTTCAATTGAAATTGAGAACATTTTAAATGAAATTAAAATATCTCAACTGAAAATGAGAATTTTTAAATAAAGTTTAGGTTTTCTAATTTAAATAAGGGAACATTTCATATGTTATTGAGAATTTGTATTTGAAATTGAAACTTTCTATTTGAAATTTAGAATTTCTGTTTGAAATTGAGAATTTCTATTTAAAATCTATAAAATTCTATATTTTCCATTTAAAATTGGGAAATTTTTTAATTTAAAATTAAATTTTTAATTTATATGAAATTTAGATTTTCCATTTGAAATTGAGAAAATTCTAAAATTAATTGCGGCTTTACACTCGTAATGATAAAATTACATTTAAAATACAGACTTTCCATGTGAAATTGAGACTTTCTATTTGGTATTGACATGTTTTACTTGAAATTTGGAAAATTTTATATGAAATTCAGAAAATTTTATATGAGAATGGGAAAATTCCAAATGAAATAAAATATTTTTATCGGCGATTTTTTTTTCGACAATAAAACTACTTAATTATTAATTGCTAATTATTATTTTATTATTCAATTTTTTTTTTTAAATTTTTCAAATTTTTTTTTTATTAAATAAAAATAAATTTTAAAAATATCGGGAAAAAACTGTAAAAAAGAAAATAATTCCTCTATATTTTTCATACTTAAAATTTTTCCATTTCATAAATATTTTTTGAAACAAAAGTAGAATTTACTTTTTTTAATTTTCTCAATTTTATTTAGGCATTTCTTAATTTTTAAAGAAAAACGATTTTTCATTTATAATTTCCTAATTCGTAATGAAAAGTCTCAATTTCAATTGTTATTTTCTCAATGTCAATTGAAAAAACTCAATTTTATTTAGAATTTACATAATTTCAAATACAAAATTTCATTTTAGTTTTAAATTTTCTTAATTTCAAATAAAAAAATTTCAATTTCATTTAGAATTTTCTAAATTACAAACAGAAATTCTCACAAACATATGAAATGTTCTCGAATTTGATACAGAAAATCTCAATTTCATTTGGATTTCTTCCTTTTAAAAATAAAAATCTTAATTTCATTTGGAATTTCTAAATTCAATTAAAAAGTTCTGAAAACTACATTTTAATCGAAAAATGTAAAAAAATGAAAACTGCTATATTCGACAGAAACAATTTTATCTGAAAATATCGACATATGTATAAAACAGTTTTTGATAATTTTTGTTATTCTCATTTGGATACCACAAAACTCGATTCAAAATTTCTGTTTGTTTAAAAGTTATAAAATTGTTTTATCATTTTTCAAAAATGCCTTTAAATACAGTTAGGGACAAAAAAATAGGGCCACTTTTTCATAATACAATATAAAGTTTAAAAATAAAAAATATAACAAATTTTGTGGGAATATTTGCAGTTTTGTTTTTAGATTATATCAAATCAATAACAACTCTTTTTTTATGATACAATCCAAACTAAGTTGTTGCAATTAAAAAAAAAAGAACAACAACAAAATATAGAATTAATTCCATTTTTTAAACGACAAAAAATAGGATCAGTTTGCAAATTCAACGAAACATTCAATAACACAGTGACGCAATATTCAACTTTTTGACTCCAAACAAAAAAAACACTTATCCCAGCTGAAAGTACTCGATGAGAGGAGAAAATAATTTCTGGATTTTGCTAGATTGGTTGCCGTTCGTTTTTTATGAGCCTCTATAGTTTTTTCGCCAAATTCGATTTTGAGCACTTTTCTGCAATTTTCTTCTATTTTTCGCATGGCCATAGCTCGAAAAATGCTGTGAATTTTTATTTGCAGTCTTCAGAAAAGTTGTAGCTCTTGACTCGGCCAACAAAAATGCTGAATATATTAAGTCAGAAAAATTTCATCTTCATGCTCAAAACCCCAAAAATGTCGAAAAAATTACCACTTTTTTCACCGATTTTTTCCGTTTTTCGACTACAGCTCTTGAACTATTGAAAATTTTACCAAACAATCAAGGGAAGAAATGTAGCCTATAAAATTATGAACAACTTTCCACTACATACTAACTTCATACGACCACTCCTTGATACGGATTTTGCCATACAAATGTGATTAATTTTCATTTTTTTTGAAATGATGAAATTTTTCCGACTTAATATATTCAGCATTTTTGTTGGCCGAGTCAAGAGCTACAAATTGATGAAATTTTTCCGACTTAATATATTCAGCATTTTTGTTGGCCGAGTCAAGAGCTACAACTTTGCTGAAGACTGCAAAAAAAAATTCACAGCATTTTTCGAGCTATGGAAAATTGCAAAAAAGTGCTCAAAATCGAATTTGGCGAAAAAACTATAGAGGCTCATAAAAAACGAACGGCAACCAATCTAGCAAAATCCAGAAATTACTTTTCTCCTCTCATCGAGTACTTTCGGCTAGGATAAGTGTTTTTTTATTTGGAATTTTTGTGTTGCACTGTGTAATCCTTATATTTTGTATTTGATTTTTATTTAAAATATTGTAATGGTAATTGAATTTAGTAGACAGACTAATTTTTGTATTTGTATTGCACCAAGTTTGAACCCAGGAGTTAAAATAGTCTAATATCTCTAAAATCCCAATATATTTGCATGCCAACAAGAATTTTTAATAGTACTAGATTTTGTATTTGATTAATATTGATTTTTAATTACAAGACAAAGTATGCTTGAATCACGTTTTAGGGCTAAAAAGAGGCGATTTATTATATAAAACTGTCAATTATTTAGAAATTTTGAAAAGCTTCCCTCACTTGATAATATTTATTGGAATGTTCTCACCAATATCGCGATTTTTAGTTGATGGTGCCCTAAAGTGCACATGTTTAGTAAACTAACGCCATTCTTGTTTCAATTGTATCGGTTCTGGTTTTTCATTGACATACCACGGAAAAAATACTTAAATATTTTTAATTGAACTAAATTTTTGAAATATGATTATGTGAGAATAATATAAAAGTGCATTAAATATTTTACATTTCTTACTAATGCGGTAATAAAAACAAAAAACTTAAGTTATTCGATCGATTTCACTTTAATATATCATTTATTACTGGTTGCTTCTACTTAGGAATTTTAGTAAAAACTAGCTTCTTACAAATAAACCTGGTCGTTCTACTAAAAACTCTACCTAAATGATAAACTAAAATATTGATGACATCAGTTAACCGAACATGTACATACACTTTTAAGCACAATCAACTAAAAATCGCTATATCGATGATAACATTCCAATAAATATTATCAAGTAAGGGATTCTTTACAAAATTTCTAAATAATTCAAAGTTTTGGAAAGTAAATCATCAGCCCTTTTATACTAAAAATTAGTACATTCTTTTTTTGTTTTTCTTGTAATTAAAAATCAATATTAATAAAATAATCTAGCACAAATAAATATTAAAAATTCCTATATTAGCAAGCAAATCATCGCAATTTTCAATATACTACACCTTTTACAACTGTAATTCAAAAAATATCAATTGAAATTCAAAATTTCCATTTGAAATTCAAAATTTCCATTTGAAATTCAAAAAATATCAATTGAAATTCAAAAATTTCATTTGTAATTCAAAAAATATCAATTGAAATTCAAAATTTCCATTTGAAATTCAAAAAATATCAATTGAAATTCAAAAAATATAAATTGAAATTCAAAATACATCAATTGAAATTCAAAATACATCAATTGAAATTCAAAAATTTCTATTTGAAATTCAAAAGTTTCTATTTGAAATTCAAAAATTATTCCATTTGGAATTCAAAACATATCAATTGAAATTCAAAAGTTTCTATTTGAAATTCAAAAGTTTCCATTTGCAATTCAAAAATTTCCATTTGAAATTCAAAAGTTTCTATTTGAAATTCAAAAATTTCCATTTGAAATTCAAAAAATTCCAATTGAAATTCAAAAAATATTCCATTTGAAATTCAAAAAATTCCAATTGAAATTCAAAATACATCAATTGAAATTCAAAAAATATCAATTGAAATTCAAAAAATATCAATTGAAATTCAAAACACATCAATTGAAATTCAAAATATGTCAATTGAAATTAAAAAATTTCCATTTGAAATTCAAAAAATTCTAATTGAAATTCAAAAAGAATTCCATTTGAAATTCAAAGAATTCCAATTGAAATTCAAAAAATGTAAACAAATCAAAATGTAAACATTAGGCCAACACTTTTTTAAGTATTTTGGTTTATTTTGAGTATTTTGGTTTATTTTGTATTTTGGTTTATTTTTTAGTATTTTGGTTTATTTTGAAAACCGAACTATAAAAGTTATTTTTGAAATTAAATTTTAAAAAATCTTTTGGGACTCCTATTTTTGTTTTCAATATATATTACATTGTGGAGGCTAAAAAAGTTTCATCAAAGTCAAATTTATTATTCCAGAATTTCATGTCTCTGGGTTCTTTAATTAATATGAAATGAGGCAGCCACGTAGCCAGAAAAATTTTTTACCGGCCCAACAACAAATTATATAACAACAAGAGAGAAATATTATTTTTTTATGTATTGTTCTTGTTGTTTTTGTTGTTGGGCCGGTAAAATATAGTTCTGAGGGGTTCCACTTTCACTCGGTATTTTCTTGCATTTACTACCATTTTAAAATGACATTCCACAGGATCTTTATGATAGAGTTAAACTAATTTTTCAAATTAATGGTTTCCCACTTCAGCGGTTTCTCTTTATTAATGACAAGCGAGTACGTGAGTGAGTAATCCATCCAAACACTTACTCTGAACGTCACTAGTTTATACATCAATAGTTGCATGCATAAATATTTTATGGCTTTATGACAGGTTATTACAAATATTTTCCAACAAAATCTTGTATACTCTCCTGCAATAAATGCATTAAAAGTTTTAATAATGTTTTTATCACCCATGACAAACCAAAATACTCAAAAAAAGTGTTGGCCTAATGTATTAATTTCTTAAATTGATTTGTTTACATTTTTTGAATTTCAATTGGAATTTTTTGAATTTCAAATGGAATATTTTTTGAATTTCAATTAGAATTTTTTGAATTTCAAATGGAAATTTTTTAATTTCAATTGACATATTTTGAATTTCAATTGATGTGTTTTGAATTTCAATTGATATTTTTTGAATTTCAATTGATATTTTTTGAATTTCAATTGATGTATTTTGAATTTCAATTGGAATTTTTTGAATTTCAAATGGAATATTTTTTGAATTTCAATTGGAATTTTTTGAATTTCAAATGGAAATTTTTGAATTTCAAATAGAAACTTTTGAATTTCAAATGGAAATTTTTGAATTTCAAATGGAAATTTTTGAATTTCAAATGGAAACTTTTGAATTTCAATTGATATGTTTTGAATTTCAAATGGAATAATTTTTGAATTTCAAATAGAAACTTTTAGAATTTCAAATAGAAATTTTTGAATTTCAATTGATGTATTTTGAATTTCAATTGATGTTTTTTGAATTTCAATTGATATTTTTTGAATTTCAAATGGAAATTTTGAATTTCAATTGATGTTTTTTGAATTTCAAATGGAATTTTTGAATTTTAAATGGAGTTTTTGAATTTCAAATGGAAATTTTGAATTTCAATTGATATGTTTTGAATTACAATTGTAAAAGGTGTAGACTTTTTTTTAACCCTTGGGGCTAACGTTAGTACAATAAAGATACAGAATTTAGTCTGTCTATTAGACACAATCACCATTACGATATTTCAAATAAAAAATACAAGGATTATTGTATATTTCGTACAATTTGCATACTGACCCTATTTTTATGTCTTTTAAAAAATGGAATTAATTCTATATTTTGTTGTTTTTTTAATTGCAACAACTAAGTTTGGACTATATTAAATAAAATAATTATATCATAATCTAAAAATAATATTTCAAAATTTTCCCACCAACTTTGTAGTTTTTTTTTTTTTTTTAATTTTAAGTTGTGTTACGAAAAAGTGACCCTACTTTTTTGTCCTTAACTGTATATCGTATCAGAACTACGAATTTCAACTTAAGCGATATGCGAAAATAACATAGAAATATTCAATTTATGAAATTGAAAAATTGTGTCAATTTCTTTAGTGTGTTGTAAAATTATTTCAAATTATCAAAACTCTTTTTTTTTCAAATAAATTCTTTTAATAAAACAAAATTTTTAACAAATTTCTTCTATTCCTTATTTATTATCCTTCTTAAGAATATAGTTTTATAAACGCTTTTATTTTCTTACATTTTTTGATATTGTTCTTCTATTGTCTATTTTTGAAACAAATTATATTTCATCTTTATATAATTATTCAAATATCTTTAAAATACTTTATAAAATTGACTTGGAAAAAAGTTATAATTTACAAGCCTACCCCCAAAAATATTGAAACATAACCCACCAAAATACGCTTCATCATATTTTCATTACAAAACAAAGAAAATCCATAATAAACACACATTAAGTATCATTAGAAAGTAATATAATTAAGTTATTCATTTTTGTTTTCATAATCATCTACAAATAACTGATTATATTTTATTTTTAATTAAATTTTTTTTATTATTAAGTTGCATTTATTATTTTATAAATTACTATATAATTAAAAAACGAACAAAAACAAACAACTTTAATAAATTAGTCTTAACTAAACGTATTTTTTAAACAAAATAAAAAAAAATCATGTTTTTCTATATTTATAAAGTTAAAAGAGTTAAAATTGACTTAAGCAAGTTTTAGTTAATTAAAATTTATTTCCTGCATCTGTTGAGGAAAATGTTATGAAAATAATGATTTTCATAAATATTTTCGACATTGAATCAATTTTTCTCCTAATTTCTAACTCAATTATAATTTTAGTTTAAAACATTTTTATTAGACCTTTCATAAAATCATTAGATTTTTTATGATCTTTATTTAATCTGATAATTTGGTCTATTGTTTGTATGTGTTTTCAGCCTTTTATATACAATTTTGTTTAATATTTTTTTTATATATTTAATTTTTTTCTAGTAAATGTTCTTATTTTTTTTCCCCCATATAATAAAATATATTTTTAAGTTTCTTTTCTCCAAACTCATCAAACATTTTGTTTCTATTTTCTTTTTGTTAGTTTTGTTCTATTTGCAAGTTTTTGTTATGCCCATTATCGTTAAAAACAAAATAAATGTTTTTTTTTTTCATGTTAAGTTATTTCTTTTTTGGTTAATAAATACGATTTTTTATTTTTTAAAATAATTTTTTTTTGTTTTATTATTTTTTTTAACTATTTTTTGTTTTATCATTTTTTTTAGTAATTTATAATTTTTGTCCTTAAAGTTTTCAGTGTGCCAAAGTTTTGAATGTTTGTCTACATCTTTTGCAATTGCAATTCAGAAAATATCAATTGAAAAGGCAAAAACCGACGAAAAATAAAATGTGGCTCATTAAGTTTTTTTAAAATAAGCCCTTCAATTGGAAATCAGATTTTCCATTTGAAATACTGAAAATATCAGTTGAAATTTAGGAAATATCATTTGAAATTCTGAAAATTTCAATTGAAATTCCGATAACATCATTTGAAATTCAGAAACACATCAGTTGTAATTCAGAAAATAACAATTGACATTCAGAAAATATCAATTGAAATTCAGAAAATATCACTTGATATTCTGTATATATTAAATGAAATTTAGAAAACATTTCATATTAATTTTAACTAATATTTTCTGAATTTCAAATAATATCTGAATATCAATTGCTATTTTCTGAATTTCAATTGATATTTTCTATATTTCAAATGATAATTTTTTGAATTTAAATTGATGTGTTTCAGAATTGCAATTAGTATTTTCTGAATTTCAAATGATGTTTTGCGATCTTCAATGAATATTTTCTGAATTTCAAGTGGTACTTCTGAATTTCAATTGGTATTTTCTAAATTTCAAATGGCAACTCTAAATTTCAATTGATACTTTCTGAATTTCAAATGTTTTTTTTTAATGTTTTATAAATTTCAAATGGAATTTCAAATGATATTTTCTGAATTCCAATTGATATAGTCTGAATTAGAAATTTAAAAAATTTGTAGGGTTAATGCAAACTGGATAAACTAGATCTGAATAAATAATAAATGTTGCCACCTCGAACAGACCAAATTCTGAAAACAAATTCTGAATACAAAAATTATAATTTTTTGGAATAATTTTTAAATTTTTTTAATGATTTTGTTTTAAATACTTGTATTTAAACATGAGCGCATTTATTAACCAAAAATGTTTTTGGGCAAGAGAAGCACAACTGAAAATTTTCTATCGATAATCGATCGTTTTATGAAATTTCAATCCCAAATATTTAGCATTGATATACCCTACACCATATATGATGAGGGTATAACAATGATGTACATCCTCCCGAAAAGTTATGAGTGAAAATAAAGGTGCCTCTAAGTTTTCCATCACGAGATATAATGAGATTAGAAAACTGAGGTGAATCAAAGGGTTTAGAAACTAAAGAGATTGCAATACTCTCACTTACTGAGAAAAAATATAAATTTGTGGCTGCAAATTAATATTTTTTCGCGACTTTAAATTGATAAAATTACTTTTTTAATGTTGCTCTGCTGATAGGTTTCGACATATTTTAAATATAATATTTTAAATTTAGCTTTGGTATTTTTCCTGTTTGCAGGCACAAGGTGAGTGCGAGCATTGCATAGCCATTGGGCGAAGAGCTACCGCAGCTAAATGCAGTTCATTTTGATTTTTTGATTTAAACGATTAATCGCCAATTTTGTCGATTTTTTTTTGTCGTTTTTTGAAATTTCAATCCCAAATATTTAGCATTGATATACCCTACACCATATGTGATGAGGGTATAACAATGATGTACATCCTCCCGAAAAGTTTGGTATTCAATTTGAGCAAAATCGGTCTAGCGGTTCAAAAGTTATGAGTGAAAATAAAGGTACCTCTAAATTTTCCATTACGAGATATAATGAGATTAGAAAATTGAGGGGAATCAAAGAGTTTAGAAACTAAAGAGATTGCAATACTCTCACTTACTGAGAAAAAATATATAATTTGTGTCTGCAAATGAATATTTTTTCGCGACTTTAAATTGATAAAAGTACGTTTTTAATGTTGCTCTGCTGTTAGTTTTCGACATATTTGAGCAAAAAATTTTTAAATTCAGTTTTTCCTGCAGGCACAAGGCGAGTGCGAGCATTGCATGGCCATTGAGCGAAGAGCTGCCGCAGCTAAATGCAGTTCATTGTGATTTTTTGATAATAAGCAAATAATTAGTTTTTTTTTTTGAATTAAACGATTAATCGCCAATTTTGTCGATTAACCGACTCAAAAACACGTTTAATTAATTTAAGCGATTTTTCGAATAATGCCTTAACCGGTTATCCGCCTAAAAAATTAAAATTTTAATACGAATTTTTTTTAGAGATCTAAGAAGCTGATATTGAAACTGCAAGGACCTCATTAAAAAATCATGAAAAACGTGTTTATTTAAAAATTCCTTTTGACTAAAAAAATTAAGAAGACAACTATTTTGGCGTTTTTTCAGAATTTCTATTTTAACGATTTTTTAGTCAAAAACAAAAAAAAAAAAAAAATTTTAATTTCGGATGACCCAATTACCGAAAATAAAAAATCATCTATGTTCTGCATTTCCCAGTGAATTTTAAAATCGCAATGAAATTGGTGTCACTATTACACTATTAAATCAATTCCATCAAAATTTCAATTTCCATCGTTAGTATCAAAATTAGATTGAGCAGCAAATTCAGAACAGAGAACAGAATGAAACCATTCGTTTTTTTTTGTCCATTCATACATTCATTGCTTTTGCATTGCTGTTTATTCCAGTTATTGTTTTTGTTGAATGCCTTTTTAACATTCATTTTTATAATGCCGTTACATGTCAAGCAATGAAATGAAATGATGACACATGAATAACATGAAATCAATCACAACATTCGCGTAGTATTCGTTGACCTGTAGCAATAATAATAATAATTTTTTTTTAGTTTTATTAAACATGAAATATGTATAAATTTTTGTTTAAATTTATTAAACATGAAATATGTATAAAATTTTTTAATTTTCTTAATACAGTAATATGTTTCACAAAAAAATCTGTTAACGTTTTATCTATTTAACATTGAGACCATTCATACCAATCGTTGTGTATTCGTTGTTTTCGTGAGTGTTAAGTGAGGTTAACACTAGACAAGCAATGCAATGCATGGTTTTCGCAGACTTGTCAGTTTAGGGGATTTATCCCCAAATTGGGGATTTTTTTTCAAATTGGGGATACAATTTTTGGTTTGGGGATCTGGGGATTCGATGGGGATTTCATTTCATTTCTAGAACAATGGGTAGAACTAAAATACCACTTTTCCATTATTGCTACAGCAGAGGCCGAGAAAACAGCACAAATTATTTACGACCTAATGTGCAATGAAGAGATAAGGCTATACTTAGTATTTATGAAACCTATTTTAGGTGAAATAAATAGACTGAACTTAGATTTTCAAAATGACAAAATGGATGCTGGAAGCGTTTATGAGAAATTACATAGAAGTCTTCTTTCCCTAGCTGCAAGAATTTTAAAACCATCAATAATTGCTGGGTTAAGAGATGAAGAAGAAGTATTGAAAATACTTGAAATTATGGAAAAGGTTTCGGCATATCTACCGTTAGAAGCAATGGATTTGGGATACGATTTCGAAGAGGAAGTAAAAGCTCAGCCTCAGTCTTCGTCGTTAAAAATTAAAAACACATGTTTCTTATATCTAAAAAATTTGCTGTTGCAAATGCTAAAACGTTTTCCGCCAAACTTGAATTTTTTCAAAATATATAAACAATTTTCCCCAAATGTATGTTGTAACTCAATTGGTCAACCAAGCTTTAGTCCCATTATGAAAATTTTACAGCCTGTAGTAAAGGCCAATGTCTCAACAGACGAATATGAATCACAGTGGCGAAAAATGCCATTTGTAAAATGGAAAGATTTCTTTGGTGATGACATCACAAATAATATAAGCATATTTTGGATTAAAGTTTATTTGTATGAAGATGCAGGTGGTTCAAAACAGTTTAAAGAACTTGCTGAGCTGGTATTAAATATGCTTTGTGTACAAACAAGTAATGCTTGCGTAGAACGTGTTTTTCCGTCATGAACACCATAAAAACTAAAATTCGAAATAAAATTTAATATGAATTATTAGAACCTCTTTTAAGATTAAATACACACTTTAAAAACAATTATAATTGCTGTGAATCGTTCGATCCATCTCCTGAAATGGTGAAACTTTTTAATACAAAAAAATATGTACAGAAAAATTGAAGAAGGAAATGAATTAGAAGATTTTGATTCTGAAGTTTATGTGGCACTAAAAGACATCGACATTTGAAACACAATTCTGTCGATTGTTGCTGTATTGAAATGATGTGAGTTGACAACAATGTACTCATTTTTTGTGATTGCATTCAAAAGCATGAAATAAGGCACTCAAACCGTTCTCTGATTTAGAACATCTCCTATTTTAAAATTACAAAAAAAAAATCAAATTAGTTTTCAATAAAATTCGTAAATATTATTCAAATAGCTGAAAAATAAGATGAAATTAAAAAAAAAAAATCCATAAAAAATGTAGAGTACAATTCCTATACTCAAAAAAAGTTTTACATCTACATGACGGTTGTTTTTGTAGTAATCAACTATTGTAGTTTTTAAAGGTTTTTCTACGAAATAATACAAAAAAAAAAAAAAACAACTAATATGATATTTAATAAAAAACAACTAAATAATAATACTGTATTTTTGAAACAGTTGTTTGAAGCAGTTATTTTTAGCATAGACCAATTACCAAGGACTGTTATTTGTGACGTTACTCAGAACAATAACATTTCAAAATAGAGATACATGGCCATGGTTAATGCCTTAAGATTCAGTAAACAATTTGATTCACTTTATCTTCGCAAATGCTTTTAACATTTCATTAAACAATACATTCAAAAAAGTTTTACAGTTACCACGTGACAGTTGTTTGTGTAGTAATCAGTAGTGTCCGACACAGTTTTTTTGGCAGAAGCCGAACTTTTGAATTTGAATAAAACTAGAATTTTGATTGATTTTGACAACGAAGTTTGTTTAAAGTAAAACAAAAAAACAATATTTGAACGCGAGTAATTCTCAAAAAGGCAAATTTAGAAATTTTTTTCTTGAATATGAAATAATGAGTAGAATTATTTTAATAACGTCGTTTGAAAAAATTGTAATGCTTGAACTTTTTTATTTGTATTAAAATATATAGCGAAATTAATATAAATTATTGTGTTTGTAGTTGAAATTATAGAATTTAATCTGAAAATGTACTCGATTCCGAACTCCGATGCCGAATACTCAGTCGGACCCTAGTAATCAGTAGCAGTTGTTTTTAACTGCAATTACAGTAGTTTTTTTTTATGAAATAATAGCAAAACAACTATTGAGACGGTTATTTAAAAAAACAACTGAAGAAAATTACTCTACTTCTCTTTGCAACAGCTGTTTAAAAGCATTTATTTTTAGTATTATAAAAACAAACTACCAAAACAGTATTTTTTCAGTAAACAGTTAATTTTTGTTAGTTGTTTAAAAAACTCAAAACTTAGTTGAGTTTTTAAAAATTCTTGTTTAGTTTATATTTGTTTTTATTGCTAAATTCATAGTTTGAAAATAATAATTAAAAAAATTTGTTGTAATCGAAAAAAAAAATTTTGTTTTTATATTCAAAAATATTTTTAAAATACCTAAAAAACAACTGTTAAAAAACATTAGTTTTAGAAATTTTTTTTAAAATTTTTGTAGTAAAAATAGTCATCCAGCCAGAAAAATACAATCGGCACAGGGTTGGCAAAGAGTCGGCAACGGTCGGTTATGGGTTGGCAGAACGTGGGATTAACCATCTTGACAGCATTGTCCTGTTACCCGAAACCGTTGGTATAAACGAACTTGCCACCGTTGGTAATTCATAAAATTTGGTGCTTTTAAAATAGCTTAAATTAAATTTATTTCAAAAAAGATCAGGGACCGTAACGGTTATAAGTGATATCAAAAAAGTTCCTTTATAACAGTTATTTTGTGGCTTAAAAAGAAAAAAAAACATCCAAAACAGTTATTTTTCAACGGAAAAATAAAAGATCGGATGAAACTCTTAAGAAGAGAGTTTTATTTCGCCTTCATTAAATAAAACTCTTTTGAGGAGTTTTATTTTTTCCGTCTAAAATAAAACTTATTTGAGGAGTTTTATTTTAAAACTCATTTGAGGAGTTTTATTTTTTCCGTCAGAGAATAAAACTCATTTTATGTAAATTGACACTCAAAGCCTGCCGTTTGCCAGATCATTACAATTTGTAAGGCAGTGTAATCTAATCACTTGCATTCCAATTGAAAAATCGGAATTAAAATGAAAACATGTGGGTTTTTAATTTGTTATTGTTTGCTTCCTATTATTAAATGGTTGTTGTTTTATTTCTTATATATATATGGAACAAGAAAGCGAAGGAAGTGATAATGAGGATGAAAAAAAGCTTTCTATGAATCGACAATTTTTCTCCAAGGGCCTTATCGATTGATAAACATTTTTTTGAAGAATACACTATCCGTACATTGGTAAAAACTATACAGTGTGTACCTGCAACCCAGGTAAGCGTAGAAAGAGTATTCTCTGCTCTTAAATTGGTATTGAGCTACCTGCGTTCAAATCTTTCCGCAGAAAATTTGGAAAAAGTTATGTTCGTTAAATTAAATAAATAAATTACTACACACATTAAAGCAAATAAAGTCAATAAAAAAAGAAGAAAATAAACAACATGAGTTTTATTTTAGACGGATAAATAAAACTCTTTAAATGAGTTTCGAAATAAAACTCCTCAAATGAGCTTTATTTTCTGACGGCAAAAATAAAACTCCTCAAAAGAGTTTTATTTAATGAAGGCGAAATAAAACACTCTTCTTAAGAGTTTCATCCGATCTTTTATTTTTTCATTAAAAAATAACTCTTAACTGTGGAGTTGAGATCGTTTCCTTAAGATCACAATAGATTCTGAAAGAGCACTTCAATACGAATCGTTTGGTATATAATAGTATACGTCTCCGTTGACTCTAACATAGAGAGTTTTTGAGTTAAAGTTTTCGGGATAACTGTTATTTTCGGTCCCTGAAAAAGATGTCTAATATCTTTAAAAAGCAGCAATACAGTTCGGTCTTAGTCTTATTTATACATCATTTAACTGTGTGAAATATAATAAAATCAAAATTCTTCTAATTGGTTGTACTTTTTTTAAAAACAATATTGGCAAAGAATTTTGCGTGTGTATGTACCTGCAAAGTAGGGTTAAAACATATCAAGTTGATCTATACACTTAAAAGCGATTAAAGTTATAAGCGCTATGTAGGATTAAATCGTCGATCGCTCAAAATGTGGCTTTTCTACAGATAAGAAATTGTAATGTGACATGAAAAATTTCAAATTATTTCAAATCGAAGCGAAGTTGTAAAAATATGAAAATATAATATTGGTTCAAAATGACCCAAACATAACAGATGTATGTTAAACATAAATTCGCTCATAGAGGAAAACCAAATAAATTGTTTTTTATTAAATTTTTTTACATTAATAAAATTTTTGACGATATAAATATAATAAAATTAAATCTTACAGGGAACCTGCAGTTTTAAGTGTAGTTTTTGAACTTTGTTTTTCAAAATTGGGTCAAACAGGACTTAAAAGTTAAATTAAATTTCAGTGTGTACATTTTTGATATGAGTTGCAGTTTTGCTGGGAAGTTTTATATTTTTCATTCTGTATTGAGAGAAAAAACCTGTGAATAAATAAGGCAGGACTACACTCAGAAAATTACAGTCAAAATTACTACAAATGTAGTCAAAATGGCGATGACTGTATTTGTCATAAAAATTACTAACCATGTAATCATTTTAACTATTTACAATATAGTTAAATGTTATATTTTACTACAATGGTAGTAAAAACCACTATCGAAGCGGTAAAAAAACAACTAACCTTAAATGAATGCAATGAACCTGAAACGACTACATAAGTTGTTAAAACTACTGTTTTCAAAAGTTATTTTTTCGGTATTTTAAAACTTTTTTTTTTTAGTAAAAAAAATATATTTTTTTATTTTAATTACAATAACAATTTATTTTTCCTGCATCGTACATTACAACTTAAGTAAAAACTACTGTTTTTAACAGTAATTTTAATAATACAGGGTCCGCCATGTGACGTTTTTTTCAACTAGTGCTTATTTCGTGAATGGTAACACTTAGCTCATGTCTGATTTGACAGATAATTAGTTTTATTCTTCCGCTGAACGAATATGGTCCGTATGTTCGTTATCTTGTGAAAAAAGTGAAAGAAACTGCATCCTTATCGATAAACCAAAGCGTGAAAAGCCAAAAACAGTACGTACACCCGAAAATTTTGCTGCTGTGGAAGAAAGTGTGCGTGAAGCGCCATCAACATCAATTCACTATCGTTCTCAACAATTGAACATTTCGGAGACATCATTGAGACGAATTTTGCATAAAGACCTTGGTATGACGCCATAGAAAGTCCAATTGGTTCAGGAGTTCAAAAAAAAAAGTTATTTGGCGGACCCTTTATTTTTTAATAAAAAAAATATATTTTTTTTCTTTTAATTAAATAATTGACCTAAAGTTAAATAATAAAGTCATTAATTTCAAAGGTCAAAAATACTTCATAATTTATAAAAAAATAAAAATTTGTGTGCGCCCGGTAGGCTAGTTGGTAGCGTGCTGACTTATCAGTGCGGGGGTCGTGGGTTCGATTATAACCAGAGGCACTGGTCTGTTTTCGCTACAATGCGCCGAAAGCCATAGTAGCTAGTGCTCGGTTAGGGTAATAGTATATAATTTGTAATTGTATGATTATTAATTAATAAAATTAATAAAATAAAATTTGTTAATTCCAGTTATGACGTTTTTATGAATTGGAGAAACTTTCTAATTATTATTTGCAAATTATGAAAATATCAATAATAATAAATATAAACTAAATGAGAATTTAAAAAAATCGACATAATCTTCTATTTTTAACTAACTAACTTTTAACTAACAAACATTAACTGTTTACTGCAAAATTACTGTTTTGGTAGTTGTTTAATAAAATACTAAAATAACTACCCAAAACAACTGTCACTGAAGTACAGTATTTTTGGTTAGTTAGTTTTTAAAATGACTGTCTAAATTAGTCGTTTTTCATTTTCTCATAGAAAAATTACTAAAATAGTAGTTAAAACAACTACTACAGTTTACTACCCGAATGACCTATGTACATTAGGGTGTCCCATTCAAAAAAAAATTTTGGGGATCATTCTTAATTTGAATACTCATAAGGCTAAGAATTTTTGAGAATTTTTTCAGATTTTTCGGAGGTGGTTTAGAGGTCGCGCAAATCGATTTTTTACCAAAAATCGAGCTTTTTGGCCTTTTTTGAATTTTGCTTGAAAATTGGTAAAAAATCGGTATTTCTTCAGCTTCTGAGTCAATATTCTTAAAGAAAATTTTCCGATCTTTAATTTGATGTGCATAAATAATAAGTTTCGGCAATGATTTTGCACATTTTGACAATTTAATAACGGTTTTTTCGTAAATTTTCAACAAATATGGAAAATAATGCTTTATAACTTTTAAAATTCGTATAAAGACTAAAAAAACTAATGATGCAGTTTAATAGATTATTAAGTTTTAAATTAATTAGCAGAAAAAAAAATGAATTTTCTCTCACCGTTCTCGAGTTATACCCTTTTAAAGCTTTGTACACATTGTATGAAATGTATAATACTATAAGGTGTGAACTAGGTTTGCATTGGTTTAAGCTTTAAATAATTGGATTTAGAAAATGTTTTTACAAATAAAATAATAGTTACTTACCACTCATACATTACAATTATATTAAAAACAAAGAAAAATAGAGTTGTTATAAATCATTTATTAGTGTTCTTGCGATGATGCTCTACCCCCTGCAGTAAACTCTGAAAGTCTGTTTCAGAAGTTGTGATATTGATATAACTATTAGCCAAGGCCACACCACGTTCTGCGACATCATTTACAACTTGCAATTGTTGAACTTTGTGTTTTGCTTCCTGAAATGATTTGTTGTTTTCCCATTTTTCTGGATCCGTTTGTAAAAAATCAGTAAATGTTGCAGGCTTCAAAAAAAGTTAGGCTGGCTTTTGTAATAAAACACTGAATTTGTTTATTTTCAATCATGTCTTCTGTTAAATTTCCTTTCACTAATTCGTTGTTATTACTTGGTTCATATAGGTTTCTAAGCATTAAACGCAAAGTTTTGGTATCTATACGTTCATCAAAAAACGATAAGGCAGCCAACTCCTCGGAAAGGTACCACTGATGACCCAGAAAGGCTTTCAGAGTCTCGCATGCAACTTTTTCATTAAAGCGTTTGTAATCATAAAATTATTTCAAAAGTCTAAGGTCATTGAGAGGAGCGTATCGGGGACACTGGCATAGGTACCAATTTTTAATATATACTCTTAAAATAAATGAGGTAAACTCCAGCAAGGCATCAATTTTTGAATTTTGAATGAAAGGTTGTAGCTGGTTTCGAAAAATACATATTTTTAGAGAGTATATAATTTTCATCATCCAGCGAGCTCGGTTAATGGCTCCAGGAGATTTTATAGTTGGATGGGGCTCAGGTCAATCACCCAAAAAAATAAGGCTCAGTTGCAGCATTTCTTTATAATCTTCCCTTGGTTGCATATTCTCCAGCTGCTAATTACCGGAAGAGGGCTCTAGCATAAAAGCTTTTATCTCAAGCCATAAAATTTATCTCAATCTCTAGCAAGCGTCTTCCACTTATTAGTTTACAAAAATTTTAATTGAATTGTGACTTGTTATCTCTAAACCTATAGACTATCTGCCAAAAATAGGGTTGTAGTTCCCCAAATCCAATAAATCATGAATTTTAGTTCGAGCCATATCAGTGCCACCTAGTGATAACGGCTTTTTGGCTACTTTTTTTGCTGTCCACAACTTGACAACACTTAAAACTAAATTTTGACATACAATAAATAAATTTTCAAATCTCATAATCTAAAGTTTACAACAAATCGGATGCCCAAATCTTATAGTACTAAAAATTTCATACAATGGGTGTAAAGCTTTAAAAGGGTATAACTCGAGAACGGTAAAAGAAAATTATATTGTTTTTTCTGCTAATTTATTTAAAACTTCATAATCTTTTAAACTGCATCATTAGTTTTTTTAGTCTTCATACAAATTTTAAAAGTTATAAAGCATTATTTTTCATATTTGTTGAAAATTTCCAAAAACTGTTATATAATGTATTAAAATGTGCAAAATCCCTGACGAAACTTATTACTTATGCACATAAAATTAAAGATCGGAAAATTTTCTTTAAGAATATTTACTCAGAAGCCGAAAAATTACCGATTTTTTAGCAATTTTCAAGAATAATTCAATAAAAGCCCAAAAAGCTCGATTTTTGGTACAAAATCGGTTTGCGCGACCTCTAAACCACTTCCGAAAAATCTGATAAAATTCTCAAAAATACTTTACGTTATGAGTATCCAAATTAGGAAAGATCTTCCGAGAAAATCCAAATTTTTATTTTTTTTGGGACAACCTAATGTACATGTAGGTACTGTAAGCATATTCTGAGTGTATTAAGATGACAAGATGTAAAAAAAAATATTATTTTAATAGTGTAAAAACCAACAGAAAATAAGGTCCTTAATATACTTTATAAATACTTCCCTTAAATTTTTTTTTTCGAATTTTCTTTGACACAAAAAAACTACAACCTAAGTTACCACATACCGATTGGTAAAGAGGAAATATTTTTAAAGAAAGGATATTTAAATATAAATACACTAACTGTATGTACCCGCTCTTGCCAGGGACTTAACTAGTTTTAATGGAACACATATTAGAAACAAATTTTTGTTGGATATCATAAGTCTTTAAAATATACCCCGCGACATACCGTTTCCGCCGAGCCGCTCCCGATGCGTACGCTCGCTACGCGCCCACTTACCACCCTTAGCGCCGCCACCACCAACATTGCAGTGTGCCCCGTTTTAAATATATTGCTTAAATTCTTAAAGCTATAAATGTAATTATTTTAATTTTATTTAAATAGACGCTTATAAAATGCAGCTAAAAATGATAAATATGCACCAAAAACATAAAAAATATGCACTTAAGAAAACACTTTTTGCCACACCCAAAACTTAAAAACATCAAAAATATAGAAAAAAAATAGAAATTGGCATCAAATTTTTCAATATGATCGGAATCTTAGGTTTTTATTTGGTTCAGCAAGATTTTAAAATGTAAAAATGATTTTGCTTAAATCAAAATATAAAAATGTATACATTTTTTCAAATTAAAAAAATACTTAAAATATATGGAAAATATGCCAAAACAGGACATAATATGCATAAATAAGCACAAAATATGCATAAAAAGTCAAAATATGCAAATAAAAATCGATGTCATTTAGTTACACTTTTGATGATTCGAATAAATATTTAGTCTACATATATCAGTTTTAGATTATCGTGAAAAAAACATGCTTTTGCATGAAATTCCTTGCAATACCGATATTTATGTATTTTATGAGCTCGCTTTCGGAGTAAAAATTTGTGAGTGCCAAATTTTACCGAAATCCGTTCATAAACGAAAATGTGTATAGCAACCACCTTAAGCGTGCATACATTTTTTTTAAAATAGTGGGCGTAAAATTGGGCGTGTCAAATAAACATATATGGCGATCTTGCCTGGGTTATGGGAATCGTATGCAGTAGATTTTAGTAAAATCTGTTAACAAATAAAAACTTGATAGAACCATCCTATGTTAAATAAAACATTCCGTGGTCGATGAAAAGTAAGTGGCGATCTTGCCTGGGGTATGGGGATCATGTGTGCCTGTTTTGAGCTAGTTCCAGTGAGAAAAATAAGTTTTATCTAAAGTGAAGTAATGCACACAAAAGTAAAAATGTGGGCGTAAGAGTAGGCATGGTCAATGAAAAGTATATGATGACCTCGGCTGAGGTATAGAGACCATGTGTACCAAGTTTGAGCGAAATCCGTTGGAAAATAAAAATTGAATTACTTAATTACAAATACATATTTTTTTAAGTGGGCGTGGTCGGTAAAAATGTATACGGCGACAATTCCCTTGAGTATGAGAATCAATTGTACCAAATTACAAAGAAATCCGTTCAAAATTATTTTAAAAAAAAGTTTTAAAAATTTGTATAGCGAACAAACAAACAAACAGAAAATGAATTTTATATATATCGTCACCTAAAATGCAAAAGGGCGTAACTAACAAAGTTTGCAAAACCGGTTTTATTGATGATTATGATTCATTTGGCTAAATTATATGCCTACACAAAATTTTGGACTTCTACGATTAAAAATAGCGGTTTTATAAATAAAGTTTGGATCTTATATGTTTTTGTTTTCGCGCATTTTTTTGGTTGCCCTGTAAAATACTAAAGTGGAGTGGAGTGATTATGAAGCACTGTATCGAACGTGGTCAATGAAAAGTATATGGTGACCTCGGCTGAGGTATAGAGACCATGTGTACCAAGTTTGAGCGAAATCCGTTGGAAAATAAAAATTGAATTACTAAATAACAAATTCATATTTTTTTAAGTGGGCGTGCTCGGTAAAAATGTATATGGCGACATTCACTTGAGTATGAGGATCGAGTGTACTAAATTTCAAACAAATCCGTTCAATATTATTTTAAAAAAAATTTTAAAAATTTGTATAGCGAACAAACAAACAGAAAATGAATTTTATATATATCTTCACCTAAAATGCAAAAGGGCGTAACTAACAAAGTTTGCAAAACCGGTTTTATTGATGATTATGATTCATTTGGCTAAATTATATGCCTACACAAAATTTTGGACTTCTACGATTAAAAATAGCGGTTTTATAAATAAAGTTTGAATCTTATATGTTTTTGTTTTCGCGCATTTTTTTGGTTGCCCTGTAAAATACTAAAGTGGAGTGGAGTGATTATGAAGCACTGTATCGAACGACATTTCGATATGTCTATGATTAAAAATATCAGTTTTATTAACGATATTGCTAAAATATCTGTGAACATTTTTTGATTCTCCTGTAGAAGAGTAAATATGTTAGTTACGGTCTTTTGCATTTTCGGTGACGATATGTATATGTAGATAAGGAAAACGATTTCTTCGTTACTTATAAGGACAAATATAGTCATTTCTTGAACACATTAACTTAAGAATACGCAACGTAACAACATCTTTTGTTTTAAGTTTTTTTTTTTTTTTTCTTTAAAAAGTAAAACTAGTTCATCTACTACTTTGAGGTAATGTCAGTAGTTTCAGCTGTTGGTTACTGTTTTCCTTTTCCTTTTGTACGGTAATTAACTCTTAAAGGAATCTTTTGCCAGATGTTTCGGAGTTTTGTTATTTATTTGAATTGGAACACATTTCTTACAAAAAAAAAAAAATAATTGAAATCAATGTTTTAATTGTTTTTGCAAAAAAAAAACAAAAAAAATGGAATCATATTTTATTAGACCTGACGCACTTACTGATAAGATGAAATACATATTTTATTTTTGAACCTTTAATTTTTTTTTTAAATTTTGTTTTATTTTTTTTTTTCAATAAAAAAGGTTGACATTGACCTACTTCTGAGAAAAGTGCTTCTCATAGTACAGTGGAATTCCTTTAAAATGAATCGCATGTAAACATTCAGAAAACTAAGAAGGTGCACACAGAGAAAAATTTTTCCATTTGCCAACTGAAATTCGGTTACCACTACTCAATATATTCGGAAATCAAATTAGAATATGGTTGTACAAATCGAATTTATTGGTTGTTAACAACAAAATACACTTTTCAATTCGGTTGTCACTTTATTTCTCTGTGTGTAGAAATGACTATAAATGACAATTTAAATGATTAAAAGCCGGTGACTGTATTTGTCATAAAAATGACTAACCATATACAGTAGAAACTCGATTCTTGCACGTAATGAAAACCGGGCTTGGTGCAAGTTTCGAGGTTGTCGTAAGTACCGAGTATTAATTTCCCATACAAAATAAAAGGCACATACATCTGTTTAGAATCTAAGTTTAATATTTCAATTCAAAACACTTAAGTTCAACGCATTCGTATAACAGTAGATACATATTTTATGTGGAATTAAAGAAATTTAAAATTTTTGTTTGTTTTGTACAAAGTCGCTTGTTCAGTATTACACTGTTTCTTAGTCTCTGGAGCATCATAATATCGTCTAATCAAGCATTGTTTTTCTCCGCCCATTCTAAGCAAATATTGAACGCTGATATATATACATAATACAAAAATGTTGCAAGTATCGAGTTCAAAATTTTCGGATGTCGCAAGTACTGAGTGCGTAATGAAAAATATTCCTATGTTGCAAGAATCGAGGTGTGCAAGTATCAAGTATGTGCAAGAATCGAGTTACTACTGTAGTCATTTTTAACTATTGATAAAATAACTACAATAGTATTAAAAACAATTTACGAAGCGGTAAAAAAATAACCTTAAATGAATGGATAAACCATAAAAATGATAAACAGTTATTTTTTTTGGTATTTTAAAACTTTTTTTTAATAAAAAAAAAAAAAATATTTTTTTCTTTTAATTACAATAACAATTGTATATCCCACATCCTATTTAAAATGCATAGTTTAATTTCGAAGCGGTATTCCAGTTATGACGTTTTTATACATTGTAGATACAATGAAATTTTCTAATTTTTATTTGCAAACACTATGAACATATCAAGTATAAACTAAACAAAATTTTTTAAAAACTCGACACAATCTTCTATATTTAAATAACTAACACAAATTAACTGTTTAATGCAAAACTACTGTTTTGGTAGTTGTTTATTAAAATACTAAAATAACGTCACAAAACTATTTTTTGAAATGACTGTCTTAGTCGTTTTTTATTTTCTAAAAAAAAAAAAAAAAAAAAAAAAAAATTAATAAATTGTGTGGGGGTCGTGGGTTCGATTCCCACCAGAGGCACTGGTCTGTTTTCGCTACAACGCGCCGAAGGTCATAGTAGCTAGTGTTCGGTTAGGGTAATAGTATATAATTTGTAATTATATGATTATTTGCATTTATAGTAATTAAATGTGCTAAAGTCCCAAAACTTATTTAACAAATTGTGAAAAGCAATCTGATGTAGGCGTGTCCCTATCCGGATTTCATTCCTGCCTAAGGAAATCTTCAGGGGACTTTGTTATTAGAATTTCTAGAGATACTTGTTATGTTAAATCACAAACTCAATGAGAATTTCTTGTCCTCGTCTAGGAGCGAGATTCAAAATTTAAAATATCAAAGAAAAAACAAAAACAACAACAAAAAATTGTCACAATTGGCTTTGTCATCTTCCAAATACTACTCTGTTTTTTTGACAGACCTAGCAATGTAGTGACGTTTATTCAAGTAAATCAACAATAGAAAATCATATGTTTTCTATTAGTGTCAGTTACATTTAAATTTGCACAAGCACCTGCATATTTGTTATTTAAATTTATTTTCATCATTTATTTTTTATTATTAATTAATAAAATAAAAAAGAAAAAAAATTACTACAATAGCAGTTAAAACAACTATTACTGTTTACTACCCGAATGATCTACATGAAGTTACTGTAAGAATATTCTGAGTGTACATAATCCAAATTTAATGTTTAGTGATTATTATGTCCGAATACGTTTAGATCTTATTAGTCCCCTAAGCAGAAGCAGGTACTATAACATTTTTCTAATAATGATTTTCGTCTAAAACGATAATAAATATTCGGTCCTGTTGTGCGCCCCGGTAGGCTAGTTGGTAGCGTGCTGGCTTCTCAGTGCGGGGGTCGTGGGTTCGATTCCCACCAGAGGCACTGGTCTGTTTTCGCTACAACGCGCCAAAAGCCATAGTAGCTAGTGCTCGGTTAGGGTTATAGTATATAATTTGTAATTATATGATTATTAATTAATAAAATAAAATAAATAAAAAATTCGGTCCTAACGAATTTGATGTAACTATAATATATTCTATATGTTTTTCAAAATAATCAATATTTGTTTTAATATGAATGTGGTAAAAGCGGAAGGTTTTCTATTTATTATTCATTTTGCACAGTGGCATGCGTTTTTTATGACTATTCTAGAATTTCTTCTAGTCAAGAAAAGTTAATAGTAGAGCGGCATTTTTTTGTTGTGCTCTTTCAAATACATTCTTTTGAAGCAATAAAGAATGCATACAATGAAGCAATAAATTACCAATGAATCGATTTCATTAATTTAATAAAAATAAAAAATTATTAACTGTATGAAAATTAAATAATGTTGTCAAAATAAAAAAAAAATACTTTTCATTTCCTACTAAGGCATGAATTTATAGCTTCTTAGGTCACATGAAAGGAGCATTTTTCAAAAAAAACATACAAACTGGGACATCACCAACAAAAATCATGTTTTATTTAAGTAGTTTATGAAGCGCTCAGTAATTAATGGAAAAATTAACTAGTTAATAGTAATTAATTATTATATGTATTAAAGTAATGCACAGAGTAAGCTGGTGTCATTATTGCAGTCAAAAAAATTTTACAGTAGAATCTACTGAAAATGAAGGCTAAAACAACTGTTATTTCTGTTAAAAAGGCGACAAAAAATGCAATTACCTTTGCTCTAACTGTCTCAAGGGAGCCACATAGACAAGTCAATATTTTTTCAACCCCAACATTTTCTCAGAACATACCTACCCCGTATTTGCAATTCCTAAGGGTGCTATCATCTAAAACATTCAATTTTTATAAAATTTGCTTCCACTGCTCTAACTGTCCTCAGGGTGCCCCTAGCGGAGTCAAATGTATGACTGACCCCCAATACTTTTTCAGAGCATACCTACAATCTATCTCCACTTCCTAAGGAGGCTCCCATACAAAATGACAAATCCCACTGCTCTGTCTCAAGGGTGCTGCTAGACAAGTCAAATGTATGACCGACCCCAGATATTTTTTCAGCCCCAACATTTTCTCAGAACATACCTACCCCGTATATGCAATCGCTAAGGGAACTTCCACAAAATTCCATTTTTATAAAATTTGCTTTCACTGCTCTTTTTTCTCTGAAAATACGATATAGGGATCAATGGAAGCATGAAAACTATTTCTTTAGATCATAAAGTTTCAAAAAAATAAATTAAATTTAAAAAAGTTTTTTTATACGGGTTCAAAAATAAAAATAAATCAAAATTTTTTTAAAATGTAACTTATTAGTTGTAGAAAAAACGGAATTGATTTTTTAAATTTAGTGAAAGATTAGCTTTGTATTTGTAGAGAATTTAATTCCCTACAAAACTGTACTAAAAAAAATTTTGTTCATCCAAAATTCTTATTTTCGCGAGCGCTAACTGAAAAATGAAGATAGAGGGCTGAAATTTTGCCAACTTTTTTTTTGTGACCGACAACATTATTTTATGTTTTCTTTTTCTTATTGTAAAAACGGTTGTATATTAGGGCAATAACTTTTTGCATTTTTTGCAAATATCAAATCTCCCCAGACAAAATCGTGTAGGGCATGGACAAATATTAAGAACTGCGTTTTTAGTTTTTCGCTATCGTTAAAAAAGGTTCCGCACCAAACGCGTTAAAGTTTTGAATCAAACAAAGTTAAAAAAAAAACTTTTTTGATGCCTCAACGTCTGACTGTCACATCTATATAATTAAGGCATGCTGGTATCAATAGTAAAGTCCGTTTTCGAGTCAATGGAATAGTTTTCTTCCAAATTTGCTTACTTACATATGTATAAACCATATTTAAAAAAAATTGTTATTAAAAAAAATTTAAAATAAACATATTAAAGGCATTTTAGAAATCGCTGTCGGTGCGCAAGGTTTTTTTACCAAATTGAACTGAAATAGTTTTTTTTATCATTAATACAATATTTGCCATTAGAAAACCCCTGGGGAGAATGTTGTCCAAAAAAAGTTATCACCCTATTGTATATCCTGTATTTGAAATTTTTTTTTTGTTTCGTATCTAGAATTACTGCATTTGTCTTCCTTAAAACGATGCCTTTATTTAGACAACCATTGAAATAAGTTAGTAGAAAAGTTAGTAAAACGTCTTGTAAATCAGTTATTTTATTTTTCAGCAAAGTTTTTGCTATAATTATATTTTCAGCTAAAATTTTAGTTATTAAGCACTGTTTTGAAATAATGTTTTACTAATATTTTACTAATGTGTTACTAATTTATTTGGCAAAAAAAAAAAAAATTGTGCTGATAAGCACATTAATAGTGTGGACGACAACCAGATTGAAAGATATACGCAGAATGAATTAGTTGTCGCGGCATTTCAAGATGTAGTAGAGACGAGGAAAATGTTACTAAAAAGAGCAACTCTTGTAAGACATATGAAAAAATCAACTATGTACGATTTTTGTATCTGTTTTTCATACAAAAAACAAAATTGCGGATTAAAACAACTTAAATTTTGTGTTGTCACCGGCTTGTGACAGTAATTGTCTATTAATTCAATAAAAGACAAAATAATATATTTAAATTTAATAAAGACTAAATGTGTATTTGTAAACTAAATGTTTATAGAGATTAATAATCTAGTGTGGTCAGATTGCAATTACAGTTGCACCTCGATTATCCGGGCCTCTATTAACCGGGTACATCTGTTAACCGGCATGCTGGTTGTTTGATTTATACCTCTATTAACCGTGTTTATCTCTGTTATCCGTGCTATTATTTTTTTTTTCCGTGCAGCACACATATTTTTTTGCTTGTTTTTTCTTTTCACCTACGTACAAAGAGTTAAAATTCGAGAAAAATAAATAACTTCTATTAACCGTGTTTTCGATTATCCGTGCAGAGTCCGGTCCCGAGCAACCCGGATAATCGAGGTTCAACTGTAAATATACAGTAGACAGATAGATTTTTATGTTTCCTTTTTCTTATTGCAAAAAGAGGGTTGTATATGTTATATTTTGTTATTTTTTCGTTTCGTTTCTATAATTATCTGCTGCATTTGCGTTCCTTTAAAAGATAGCATCAGTTAGACAACCATTGATGTAAGTAGTTGAAAGAAAATTTTGTTTGTGTTATATAAAATTATTTCTTTTTTTTTTTAGATATCATATTAATTCATGTCGTCAATGTGGGAATATGAACATTTTTATATTTTGTAACGTATTGTAAATTATTTTCAAAAGAATCACAAAAATATGTTTTATGATTTTCAGCAAATAAATTAAGTAAAGTACAATTTTTCTACAAATTTTTTGATTTTTTTTAGTCTATTGATATTCAGCAATAATTTTATTAACTTTTAGCAAGGATTTTTTTATTTTTAATCAACTAACTGTTAGTAAAACTTTTGCTAAATCTACTAATTTTGTTGCTGAAAATCAGCGAACTGATTTTGCTGACATTAGGAATTTTTTTTGCAAGCACCCTCCTGACTAAAATTTTGGCTTACTGAGCAACGTTTTTTCTGACTTTACTTACAATCTTTTTTTTTTAGTGGAAGTGCACATTTTTTCTGCAGTCGACATGCCGACGTTTAAAATTGTTAAATTTGAACCAAATTTTTACCATATATTTTGAAATCATAAAAAATGGGAAGGGATGGGATCATCGGGAGGCAGGGGTCTTCGTTATTTAAAATAGGCTGCCACCCTATTGTATAATCTTGTATTGTTACTCATAGGCTCAATAGCAAATCTTATCATTATTTCATGTGTATAAAAACCTAGACAATACGAAATTAAGCTTTAGTCTTTTTATAAACTTGACGAATGACAGTGAATACATTTAATATGAAAATCATTATAATATTTGGATTATTGGTTTGTGCTTCGGCTAAACCAACTCTTGATGTAATAGAGGATATAATACATGACTTGCATAATATAGTACATGATCCCGATCAACCATCAAACCATAGACCGACGTATACTCAAACTGGACGCTATGTACAAAATAGTTATAGTAGACCGCCAACATATTCCCAGAACGGTTACCAGAGGCCTTATTCTCAAACCAGTGGTAACTATCCAATTTACCAACATGGCGGATATTATCCATCATCTGCTGGAACAGGAGAAGCTTATGGCCATAACGGTATTTATAACAATCAAGGATATTATCAAGGACCACTATATCCCAATAATAATAATGGTTATAATTATGATAATAATGGTTATTCAAATCCACCACAATATGGTTATAAAAATCGTGGATATTAGCGTAAAAAAAAATGATTTTAAAGTATTTTTTAAAAGTGTTATGTAATTTATAAATTAATAAATCTTTTATTTAATAAGTACGAAATTTCTATTTTAATTTTCTATCAAAACTACACAGCTGAGAAGAATTTTACAACTCGGGAAAAATAAATTTCTGGATCTTAGGATTTATGTAAGACATGTATTTGAAAATCTACATTCACATAAGTTTTACAGTTTCTACATGACAGTTGTTTATGTAATAATCAGTAGTTGTTGTGTTTAACTGCAATTACAGTTGTTTTTCTATGATATAGTACAAAACAACTATTATGACAGATGTTTAAAATAACAACTAAAGAAAAATTCATAGTTTAGTAACGTCATGATGCTTGTTAGTAAAATACCCTAGCCACGTTTTTGATTACTACCCAGCCAGAAATTGCCAATGGTCTGAAAAATCAAGCACTGGCAGAGCACTATTTGCCAATGATCCAACAAATAAAGTGTTGGCAAAGCACTGATTTACAACGCTCTGCCAACGTTAGTAAAAAGTGCTTTGCCAGTGCTTAATTAACAAAATTTACAACAGTAAAAATAATAAAAGCACTGGCACAGCTCTGGCTTAGAACGCTGTGCCAACGTTCGTAAAAAGTGCTTTGCCAGTACTTGATTTACAAAATTTACAACCGTAAAAATAAAAAAGCACTGGCACAGTACTGACTTAGAACGCTTTCCCAACATTGGCAAAAAGTTCATTGCCAGTACTTATTTACAAAATTTACAACCGTTAACTTAATAAAAACAGTGGCACATCCCTTGTTCACAACAAGAGTGGAAAAATTCAAAACTAAATTGCAATTTATGAATATTAAGGTCTCCTATTATAGTCAGCACAAAGTATAGTTTTTGTACTAAAATTTTACTTAAAAATTTATTTTCAAATTTCTTTCTTTAGTAAAATTGTAGTAAAAAATCGTGCTAACTTATCACAAAAATAATTTGATAAAAAAATATTCAGTTATTTTGTAATTAACTTAGCTGAACCAAGCCTATTGTTATTTCTGTTCAAATTACCAAAATCATTCAATAAGTAATAATACAACTCTTTACTGAAGTGAGTTACTAAGTAGGACTTTATTGCTCGTTTTTGGTTTTGGTACTGGCAAAGCGCTTATTGCCAGTGCTTTGCCAACGTTTTAAAAAAGAAACGGCCAAGCCCTGCCCGGTGTTATCATTTTGGGGTTGGCAAAGCACTTATTATATTAATAAAAAAGCACTTTATTGGTTGTTCTACCAATGCTTTGCCAACGTTTTAAAATTATGGTTTTGGTAATGGCAAAGCGCTCATTGCCAGTGCTTTGCCAACGTTTTAAAAAAGGAACGGCCAAGCCCTGCCCGGTGTTATCATTTTGGGGTTGGCAAAGCACTTAAATCTTCAGATATCCAACGCTCTGCCAACGCTCATACCACCGTTGAAAGCACTGGGCCAATGCTTTGCCGTTCGTATTTTTCTGGCTGGGTAAGAAGACAATGATAGAGTAAAATTGATAATTAATAGGTTTTTTGTTAAAGAGTTGCCACTTCTGGAGGCTCTAGCTTTTCTAAAACTTCGGCTTTTGAGGAGATCTTTATCCAGAACGAAATATTAGTATCAACCTAGCTAATATGTTTGATTTGCTTTATTTTCGTAAATATACGTTATAAATTTAAAATAAAATTTTTTTTTATAATTTTTCTGTAAGCGCTTTAAGCAAGATTGCCAACCGGGTAACGACATTTATTCGAAATCTTTATTATCGAAACATCTTTATTATTAACCCTCCGATGAGTGAGGGTTAATTTTTGCCTTTTCAAACTGAAATTACTCCTACTTCGGCCACTACAACCCCCCCCCCCCCCCCCACAAAGTTACTCTGTATTCCAAGAGTATTTTGTTGCGCATCTTTTGGAAAGAAAATCAAGCCGATCTGATCATTACTTTAGGAGTTATTGAGGTTTTAGTGAGAATAGTACGCGGACGTGTGAATAGGTCCGTATGGACCTTGTACTGAATTTCACTAATAAATGCATGTTTTTGGGCATCATTATAATTTTTTTATTGTTTACTTGTTCTGAACCTCAAAGACATTAGGGACGATGATAAAAACAAAAATTAAAAAAATTTAAAAAATTATTTTTGTATGTAGAATTTAGTTATAAACAATAAAAACAAAAAAAAAAAAATCAAAAAAAAATTTTTTATATGAAAAAACATGATGTACAAAAAAGGTCCGTAGGTACCTTTTCACACGGCCGTGAAGTTCAGAACTGTCACTCATCGGAGGGTTAAATAAATTTACTAAAAAGTTAGAACCGTTTTTAATTATAATAAGTATTTTATAATATAAACATAAAAGTTATAAGGCCCAATTAATGAACTCTTCGTTAAAAATTAATGAATAATTTTTAGTTTTGGAATCTCTTAAGGAGGAATATCAATGCTTATAGCCCAATATGGAAGTGCGAATTTCCAAAGAATTTTATGAAGCTATATCAAATTATGTATAACGTGATGAGATTAGATAGACCCATTTTTGGGATCAAATTATATTAGAGGAGATCCCATGGGATCACATGAGATGAGGTTTCGGATCAGCTGATATATGTTGTGATATGGAATTATATACACGACTATATTTGATTGTATATACCTTAGGGTGGGGCAATTAGTGTGGAAGGAAAAAAATCTTAATGGGCGCTTCGCGTTTCTGATTCTTGGGATTGTACTGAGCAAAAAAGTCCACTAGACCATATGTCTACGGTGAAAATCGAGCTTCCACATTTTGACTTTACGGCAAAAAAGCCCTATTTTGAAATTAAAAATTAACCCCTTAAACCCCACCCACAAATATGATTGATGCATTAATCTGCTAGAGAATCCTCCAAAGAAGAGATTGATACCATAATCTTGGATAACCTCCTTCTACTTCCTGAGATATGTCCATCCCACACATTGTTACTTTCACAAAATACGGCTAAAAAGTCAAAATGTGGAAGCTCGATTTTCACTGTAGACGTATGGTCTAGTGGACTTGTTTGCTCAGTGCAATCCCAAGAATCAGAAACGCGAAGCGCCCATTAAGATGTTCAAATCGCCCCACCCTAATATACCTATATCGAAACTTTTTTCATCGGGTATATAAATAAATAAGTTTTTATATATTTTCAAAAAAATGTAATCTATTTGTTCCTAAAAGGTGTTTCAATATAGAAAATTACCGCTCAACGTCGATGTTAGTGATCGGTTATTTCTGAGTTTATATCACAGCTGTCTTCTATAAAGCAGAACTGGGACTTCGAAGTTCCGAATTTGAGCATATATTTAATTGTTTCAATTAATTTTTAATTGACAGGTATTAAAATTTTCAACAAACCGATTTAATTGAAAAAAGTAGGGAAATATTTTTCTCTATGTTACTTGAGCCAAAGTAAAAACTAAATTTTTTTTTATATAAATAGAAAATTTTTTGTCTTCAAAGTGTACTAACGTCATGATGCTTATTAGGAAAAGAACCCAGCAACGTGCTTGATTACTAAGAAGATAAGGATGGAGCAAAATTGATAATTAATAGGTTTTCTGGAGGCTCTAGCTTTTCTAAAACTTCGGGTTTTGATGAGATTTTTAGCCAGATCGAAATACTAGTATCAACCTAGCCAATATGTTTGATTTGCTTTATTTTTGTAAATATACGGAGGTTGTAAATAAAAAAAAAAAGAAAAAGACTATATTTTCGAAACCATGTTTTTAGAAGTATTTTTTTTACAATTTTTCTAAATCGAAGCCGCTGAATAATAAATGATACAATTAAAGTGGTAACGATCAAATGATTCATGATTATTGTTTTTATTATAACAAAAGTATGAAATTTAAAATATTCATTGCACCTAAATCTTATTTGTACTTGATCAGTATTTTTTTTTTTCAGTTTCAGACTATTTTAAGAGTTCAGTACAAATAAGAATATGCAAATATTTAATTTCGTAGTCTTACAATCAAAAATTATAAATGATAAAATAAAAACATTGGTGGCGTCAGTTAAGTAAACATGAGCACTTTTCAGTATAATCCGCTAAAAATCCCAAAATCGCTTGGAAATCCCCAAAAATCGAAATTAAACTTGGAATGCCTTTCAAAATTCAAATATAATTTAGGATTTGTTAAGGAATTTCAGCTTTCTAAGCGTTCAAAAGTGGCCAAGTCTTCTTTTATTTGTCTTTGAATCGAAAAACAGCTCCAAAAAAGTTGTTTGGAATATCAAACTACTGAAAATTCCATATATTAGGAAATTTTTAGCGATTGTTTATATCCCAAATTTTGTTTTAAGTCCTGGCTCTAAACTTGGTGCAATTATGATAAAAAGAAATAGGTCTATCTATTAAATACAATGATTATAACTTATTTACTAGCAAAAAATTCTAGGATCTTTTGAACTTTCGTACGATTGGCTTACTGTCCTTACTATTTTTCACATTCCAAATTTTTAATTTTATCATTAGTAAAGTTATCTTCCTCGAAAAAGTGTTTTCCCTGCTCTTTATTGACATCTAAGATCACATATGAATAATCGTCCATGTTGCAAATAATGGCGTTTTTTACTAGTTTTGACTAGTTTTGACTAAATTTGTAAATGTAAGATTTAAGGTTACTTTAGGTTATTTAAGGTTATTTAAGGTAAATTGAAGATTTATGGTTACTTTAGGTTGTTTAAGGTTATTTTTTAGAAATAGTTCGATTATTCTTTAGGCATATTTTTCGTGTTCGCGTATAATTAATAGAGTTCCGAATTATTGAATAAACCGTTTTTTTTTCTTTTTTTTAAAAAAATTTCACAGAAAAAAGTTTTTTTTTAATTAATTTACAAGGGTTCTCTCAATTTTGAATGATAACATGTATAAAATACTGAGGAGATAAATTAGCTTTGTTCATTTTTTTTTTCTTTACCCATATGGGTTTTTTGGATTTTTCCGATTTTGAGCTTAAACAAAAGTTTTAAATGCATGAAATTTTTATTTCAAATATTTTATATGGTACAGATAAAGCAAAAAAAATATAAATGCTAAAAAGTCACATTTGGAACATATTGATAGTAAGGCTGATTGAATTTACCTTTTTTTTTGCCTCATCGAATAAAAAATGTGAATGTTATGAAACCACCTACCAATTTCGATTAAAGAAATAAATCCTGTGAATTTTTTTTTTTTTTAATTTTGATGCGCAATTACATTTTTAATTTCCCTTTTCGATTTTTTTATTTTGATTATATATTTTTACAGCTTTTTTTTTTTTTTTGTTTGCTAAATTATTACCTACACGTAATGGGCAATCATGGATTTATAATAGAAATCGCTTTCTCAGGTCATTTTGAAACAAAAACCACCCGCATAAAGTGCATTTCCTTAAAATGCATTTTTCATTTTTCATATTGTGTTCATTATTTTGCGAATTTTGATGTCTATATAAATTGGGGTAAATTTTGTATATAAAATTATACACAAAATGATGCAATTAATTGTTCTATTGTATTGATGTAATACATATTTACATCCAAAATATAATTGACAAATTTTCTAGTGTGACTCTGCATGGGGTAATATACAATTTTATCTAAAATAAAATTGTGTTTTTTTAAATATGATATAATATCAAAATATATATTATTTTGCAATGTCTAGGTATATAAATATAACGTAGTTCTTAATTGCATTATTTTTTCTACGAAATTAATTTTATATATGAATTTATATAATTATGTCCGGTTGAATGCACTGGCAGACAAAACCTTATAAGTGTATATAAAATAATATATTATTTTATGCAAACGTTTTAACTCGGGAAATTAAGGATTTATAACCGTCCAAAAAACAAATTTAAAGCAAATATCCTATATAATTTGCCTGAAACTTACAAGAAAGCTTTTCCGATGGGTTCCCTTTGAAATTAATTAAATTCGGATAGGTGATAAAGCAGCAAAAATATATGAAAAACGTATCTATTTTTAAAATTGGTGGTGAAACTTACACATCTTTGTATGAAAATATGTTTAAAGTTTAGGAAATTTAGACTTATTTAAAAACAGCGTTAAAATGCTCGAGAAAACACACATTTTGAAAACCATTTTGACACTATGTCGTGGACCCCGGCTGCCACTTATTTGAATTATTTTAACAAATTATTTACTTTTTTACCCTTTTTCATATATCCGACTTTTTTTAAGATTGGTGGCTATACTTCATGTCTTGTATTAAAAAAATTGTAAATTTTAAAAGCAAGCGTGATTGTAGTCTAAAAGAAATAATAATAAAGAAAAAATATACAATTGGAAAATTTAAAAATATACCTGATATCGCCCAGGTCTTATTTAAACTAAATTATGTATTTCCAATTCACTTTGATTTATATTCTGGACAATTTCAAACGCTTTTCAAATTGTCTTTAATCAATTTTTTAAATAAAAACCCTTTAAAATGTCTAAAAAAAACAACATCGTTATAACACAAAGACTGGTTTAGCTGCTTGATTTTAAAATGTCGCATTTCAAGGAGCGCCGATAGAAATTTGTTTACATTTAGTCTAAAAAAAAAAATTTAGAAAATTTGAGTCACATTGGACCACGTTAACCATTATGCATATCGATCAAAGTTTGAGGCTTAAATTTGTTTCAAAAAATTAAAAAAAATAGTTGAGATATCGTAAAAAAATACTGAAAACTATGTTACCAGATGCGTGCGTAGCAAATCAAATTTAAATAAAAAGATTGCACTGTAAGTAAAGTAACGACTTTTACGGCACAAGTAAACTTAATTTTGAGTCTTAGTGGTATCTCCATTTTAAAAGATTAAGTCAAAATACACAGAAAAAATCATTGTCAAAAAAAATTTCAATTAAAATTTTGTTCGATTTCAAACTTACTTTCAATTAACTGTTTAATTGAAAATGAATTTGGTATAAAAAAATTTTTCAGTTTTTATAACGTATAATAACAACATTGAAACAAATTCAAAAATTTTAAAAAGTCGCCAAAATTAAAAAAATCGTTTAAAGTTAAAAATTCGCGTTTCTTTAATTTTGGTGATTTTTTTCGAATTTTGGCGTTTATCTTGGTAGTTTTTTAAATTTCTGCAATTTTGAGGATTGTTTTTTAATTTTTGGCAATTTTTTTTCAAATTATGCGATTTTTTCAAATGGTCTCGATTTTTTTAAATTTATCGATTTTTTTACAATTTTGGTGATTTTTTTAAAATTTTGTAATTTTTCCCTATAGTAAACAATATTCAATTAAATTTTTAATAGATGTGAATAAAACTATATGTAATTGGAAATAATATTAATTAAATTTTAGTTGTTACTACAATTGCATCAACACAACGGAATTCAGTTAAACTTTTGCTGAATCAACAAGTATTTTAATTAAAACTCAATTTTAGTTTCTTCTGTGTAGCTATATTTAATTTTTAGTTTGCATTGTCTCAAACAGTTTTTTGATTATATTTTAAGTCAAAGACTTCGAAATCTCTTATGAAATGATTTTATTTATTGCTTTGTGTCGAAAATCAACTCTTACAATATAGCCGCCCATTTGCAGGCGATGTTTTCTTGCGAAATGTTAAGATTCGAACCATATAAAACTATTTCCTATTTGCTCCAAGTCAAAAATAAATATTTTCATATTAAATTTATCAATAACATTGTTACTTTCTAACAAATTGTATTAAGTTTTTAAATTTGTCAAATCATTTCGGGGGGGGGGGGCTCTAGCCCCCAAGCCCCCCCCCCCCTAGCTACGTGCCTGGTTACAGGAACAGAAACGTGTAAAGACCTGGTAGTAGATAAATCTGCATTTGCATTAGCAGATGAAGACATTTTTTATAATACCATTGCAATGTTTTTCGTGAATATTTATATTTGATCTTGAACTCTAATAGTCTTGCGTCACAATTTATGATTAAAGATCGAAAAAAAAAAACTTTTCAAGCCTTACTATCTTCTTTTTCAAAATCAATGTTTTTGTTAAATATAACTTTTCTTAAAACAAAGTTTTTGATTTATCCGTACTATACAAAATATTTTAAATAAAGTCAAACACAAACATTCAAACATTTTTTGAAGTTTGAAACAAATTTTTAAAATATATTTAAAATATTTTGTGTGGCACGAAATTTCAAAAATAGTCGACTTTTGTCATTTAAAATTGATGCTATAAACACATAGACGACTGCAGCTACACGACTACAGCCTGTCAAAAATAAAATACACACGTTTATATGAAAACGATTATTTTGGCACCAACACAACTACACGGCTACCCGACTACTTTTGCCGCTGTAGTCAACTTAGGTTAATTTCTATTTTTGTTGGCTGCAAAACAAAAATAGTGTTGACAATAAAACAAAATATGTAACAAATTAGTGCTTAAAAATATTTTATTTTGTTAAACACAAAAAACGTCGCAACATCAAATGGTATAATTGCATTAATATTCAAGAGGGGTTATATAAATTTATTTTCACGTTATAATAATGTATTATAAATAAGTAATTGTATTTTTAAGTGAACTTTATATACGTGTCTACAACCAAGCATGTTGTTCTATTTTAATAAAGAAAAAAAAGATGTAATTGGCACTACTGAAACAAAAATGTATTTGTATCAGGGATGTTAAATGGAGTTTTCAATTTTGTACCAACATCCAAAAAAAATTGTACTTTTTGGACGTTGACGGTACCATTTTTTTTAAATTTATTAAAACAACAAAAAAAAATACATAAAAATTCTCTTGTACAGAAAAAAACAAAACCTTCCAATAACATACATTATATGTATGAATAAAATAAGGCATAAAAAAGTCTTATGAATATATGAGACCAAATCATGGAATTATTTGTTTAGTTAATAAACTATTTGGAATTTCTACATCATAGCAGCATAAATTTGTCGCTCTTAACCAATCCTTAGTCTGTATGAGACTTGATAATGTTGGCTAATGTAGTCTGTTTCTTTCCTTAGTTTTTATTATATTTTGAAAAGAAAAAAACTCTTTCCACATTTGCAGACCAGTGTGGAATGGATAAAATTCCAGCAACGACTAGAAATGTCTGGAAACATATTGACATTCAGTTCATTTTGAAAATTAGCTACTACCGACCAAAAACTACAAACGTTTTAATTTTTTAACGACTTCAGTTAAAAAAATTTTAGTTTTTACTCTGGCTCAAGTAATATTTTTACTAAGAAGACAAGAATGGAGCAAAATTAATGATTAATCGGTTTTTTGTTAAAGTTCTGCCTATTATGGAGGCTATAACTTTTCTAAAACATTGGGTTCTGATGAGATCTTTAACCAGATCGAAATACTAGTATTAACCTAGCTAATATGTTTGATTTGCTTTATTTTTGTAAATATACGGAGGTTGAGAGCTCGTTCTAAATTAAACATATATAAGATTGTTTGGAATTTTCTTTCATTTTTTTAACAATAATTTAATTTTCGTTTGAGTTTGAATTTTAACGTCTTTTTCAGACAATTGCAGTTAATACTATAATTAATATGCAATTTTATTTAATTTAATTGTGAAAGGCGTGGTAGAGAAGAATGAGTGTATTTTCTAAAAATCATAACTACATTGCAAATATTCAATTTTTTCTGAATCAGACTGCGCAGTTTCTGGTATTGAACGTTCGTCAGTGACCCTGTTTTTTTTTTTGATTTTTTGAATAATGTAATATTTGTTATGTTTTTATTTGTTCGATTGCGTCTATATGAAATTTTTCTGTGCAATCACTGACCGTGGTATAGATAAACTGATTTCTAATGCCACATGCACTCGCACTACACGTTAGACAGAGCGCTTTAGCCCTCTGAGTTTTGTTGTGATTAAAACTAGTTTTATTCAATACACGGTGTTTTTGTTCTTGCATACATAATCTCAGAAGTACAACTCCAACAACACAACAGTTCTATTTTTAGAAACTCACCTCACTCTAATAATGTCCACTGTTTTCCCATATGTTATAAGTGATGCCATATCTATATATCAATTTTCACTTCTTCAGAATTTTAATAAATTCAAAATAAAAGTGAAGTTGGCTGCAACAAGTGTCAATATATGTAAGAGCTGCCAGATAAATTTTGTAAAAAATCGTAAATTTTTAATCGATATTAAAAAAAAAAAATTGCCAACTTTATTCTTCAAAATCCTTAAAATGATGATAAATCGTAAAATCTGGCGGATATAGTCGCATATATTTTAAGAGCTTATTACATAAAACGAATAAATGCAATGAAAAAGGACACAATAACAATTTGTTTGCTATACTAAAAATTCAAATAGGGGAAAAATTAAAAATGTTTAAATTGTACCAAATGAGTAGCGGTAGTACCACGGTACTTTAGAAGGTCAAAATGTACCAAACAAAGTACAATTGTACCAACTTTAACATCCCTGATTTGTATAAAAAACAGCTATTGATATTTTTAAATTTAATCGTGATCAGCTGTTTACTATGCTGCTGTCGTTTCCAAAATAATAAGTAGCTGACCACACGGCGACGATTGCAGTCAACGGCATTTGCAGTCGTGTAGCTCTGCAGTCTGCTGTGGTCTATGTGTTTATAGCATGACTTTTTCTCTTTTAGGGCCTTTGTTTTAAAAATTTAAAGTAAAATGTTTGAAAATTGCAAAGAACAAATGAACCACTTTCTTTGATAGTGGTATAAGTCCATTTAAAAAAAAAAAAATAGATAATGATGGGGTTTCATAATATTCAGTGGGTTTTTCTATCAGCTGTACAATTTTTTTTTTTTCAAAATTAAAAAATCCGCTATAATTTTAAAGAAATTCTTGTATTGTAAGATATTTTAGATAACACGGATATCCTCATCATGAAATTATTGATAACTATTAGCCGCTTGTGAAATGAGTAAAAAAAATTATTCTCCAATTTTAAAAATTGTTGCATACATTGATTATTTTTAGCAAACTTAACAAAAAATATTTAAATTTATTTTCATCGGGATAAACATTAATTTCATTTATAGTAATTAAATGTGCTAAAGTCCCAAAACTTATTTAACAAATTGTGAAAAGCAATCTGATGTAGGCGTGTCCCTATCCGGATTTCATTCCTGCCCAAGGAAATCTTCAGGGGACTTTGTTATTAGAATTTCTAGAGATATTTGTTATGTTAAATCACAAACTCAATGAGAATTTCTTGTCCTCGTCTAGGAGCGAGATTTAAAATTTAAAATATCAAAGAAAAAACAAAAACAACAACAAAAAATTGTCACAATTGGCTTTGTCATCTTCCAAATACTACTCTGTTTTTTTGACAGACCTAGCAATGTAGTGACGTTTATTCAAGTAAATCAACAATATATACAAACTTAATTAAAATCTCTTATAGTTTAAAACCTATAAGCGATCAGAATTATAAGCGCTTTACACTCCGAAAATTAAGAAGCTAGAAATTACTAAAAATGACTGTTAAAATGACTACACATATAGTCAAAAAGGTAATAACTGTATTTGTCATAAAAATGTCTAATCATGCAGTCATTTTTAACTATTGGTAAAACAACTACAATGGTAGTAAAAACTACTATCAAAGCGGTCAAAAACAACGAACCATAGCGGTCAAAAACAACTAACCTCTATTTAAATAACTAAAAAAAAACTGACTACTGCAAAATTACTGTTTTGGTAGTTGTTTATTAAAATACTAAAATAACTACTCAAAACAACTGTTACAGGAGTACAGTATTTTTGGTTAGTTATTTTTTGAAATGACTGTCTAAAATATTCGTTTTCCATTTACACAAAGACAAATTACTACATTAACAGTTAAAACAACTACTACTGTTTACTGCCCGAAGGAACTACATCAAGTTACTGCAAGAATATTTCTGTAAATTAAAATATAATATTGGGTCAAAATGACCCAAACATAACAGTTGAACCCAGTGTAAAAACGATAATGGTATGTCATTACCTTTCCCACTACCTGAAATGAAACCAGCTTACTATGCATTATATAAATAAGAAGGAATGACTAATAATTAGTTAATTTACCCAATATTTCAATACAAAAAAAGAATACGTTACCCATAAGTACTTATTTTTTATCATTATTTTATATATACATAAAGTAATGATCTAAACATTTTATAAAAATATATTTTTAGACTCATTATTTGTTCACTTCTAAAACTACTTATTTTTGATTTTTTGTAATCTGAAAAGTAATGACACTTTGTGCCAGCAAGTCATTTATGTTTTTATCTATCAAGTATAACATGTCGAGATGGTAGAGCGGTTGACTGACAAACTGGAGGCCCGGATTCGAATCCCGAGTGGGCACATTTTATTTAAAAACAAATGTTCAATAAAATAAATGTTTTTTGTTTTTATTAAATTTAGTTTTTTTCTTTAATTTTATTTTTAAGATTCAACATTTTTATCCATCTGGTAAGCATATGGCAACCACATATTTTTCTATGTTTTGTAAGTTGTTTAGTAATGATATGTAATTATTTTGCGCAACATCCCCATATACAAGTAATGAGATTGGTAATGACAGTTGTAAGTACTTGCCATTACCAAATATGTACTTATTACATAAATTCTCTAAGAGATTAACACCAAATAAATTTTTTCACAACATTTTTGTACATTAATAAAATTTTTGATGAAATAAATATAAAAAATTTTCGATTTCGGAAATCTTGCACCTTTTGAAAAACAAAAATTTTATTTTTATTAAGAACTATTTTTTACGATATGTGCAAGATTTACAAATTCAAATTTTTTTTCCCCCGGTTTCCCCCTTGCATTTCACTGGAAACCAGCAGTTTTAGGTATACTTTTTTCAGTTTGTTTTTCAAAATTGGGTAATTTAGATCCAAACAGGACAGAATAGTTATACTTTATTTGTTTAAACATTTTCTATACATTAAACAACTTTATTGATAAATATATTCTACATCACTTTTTGGATTATTTGGGTCCCCACTGTTTCCAACATTATTCACACTTGGTGGTACATATACCGATGGTTTATAGGCTGGCCAAACATATTGTGGATATTGTACTCCGAAAGCTGAAGGTTGATATGTCACTGGTGTGTTTGGATATTGTGCTTGTGGATAATAATTATAAGGATACACATAGCTAGATGTATCGACTGGATTTCCGATATAAACTGGTACAGGAACAGCAATTTTTATCGCTACTGGTATAGGCACTACAATTGGTTTAACTATTGGTAATTTCGGAAAAGGCCACGCAGCATTACCGCCATATATCATTAATGTCAGAATGACAAAAGCACTGTAATATCCTATTCCCATTTCCGTTACGTTCGATGTGTTGAAGTTTTAAAAATCAACTAAAAGTGTTTTATTTTTTTAATTAATGATGAAATTAGTTTGTTTTGTTTTTTTATTTTATATACTTGTATTCAGGTATATAAGCCAGACAACCAAAAAACAGATAACCTTTTATGTATTTAACCGCAAAACGTTCCAATTGATCTGACATATTTATATGTATTCCAATCATATGAATGTATTTTAAAATTTCAAATATTAATCACCGACATTTTTTTGGACATCAACACCTTATACCTTATTCAAAACAAAGAATAAAACATTACACAGTGGGGCGTATCACAAATAATTTGGAAATAATTCAGTCATTTCTTACTGGCTAATCGGATTGCCATGCAACTTCGCACAGCCATAATCAATGTAATTTCAATCTACAGTTTCAAAGAAAGGCCCACTAGATCCATCAGGCGCTGATCCAAGGTAGGACACCTCTGGTATGCAAAAATTTTTATATTTATCAACCGATTTTAAAAAATTAAAAATTTTTAACTGCTTGTTAATTCCAAAAAATAAATTCGCTGACTCATGTGGGTTATCTCAAAATTTCGCATTTTTGCAATAACCTAGTCCGGTTTGTTGGCAATGGAAAAGGCTAATTAAGTCCGATTGCTTGGAAAAAGTGTTGGTGATATTAACAACAAGCTATTTAATTAAACAAAAAATTTTAAGCCAATATCTTTTTCATTCTTAAAATAAAATGACTCTAAAGTTTTAAGTAGTATTAGTAGTTTTAGTATTTTTTGGTCAAAAAGGATCTTTTTGCCTCCAGTTTAAAAGTTTATTCGGGAACACATATAGTATTCATATTTTATTGAAAGGCTAATAAATATTATTTGCGTTTTATGGAAATTATATTCCCCAGTTGGTTATTGTAATCCTCCCCCAGACCACTCGGAATTTGAAAATTTTTTAACTCAAATTTCAACTTTAACCAGCTTTTTCTCTGAGTGCACCACCGAAACTGGAAAATGAAAAACGGGAGAAGGTCCTCCAATTTAGTCCAAATTTGATAGCATTGCCAAGTTTCAACCGAATCGGAAACAATTTTACAAAAAACTTAAAATTTTTCCTAAAATTTTAAACGATGTTAAAAAGTTTTTTTTTTCAAATTTCGGTGGTACACTCACAGAAAAAGTTTGTTAAAGTTGAAATTTGAATAAAAAAATTTTCGAATTCAATAAAACGCAACTTAATTTCAAATAGTCTTTCACAAAAATATAAATCTATATGTGTTCTTGAATAAACATTTAATACGGAGGCAAAAGGTCTTGCTACATTTTTCATCAACAAATTACTAAAATCAATTTACAACTTTAGAGACATTTTATTTTAAGCGTGCGCAAGATATTACATTGAAGTTTTTTTTTTTTTTTGTTTATTTAAATAACTTGTTAATATCACCAACACTTTTAAAGATTTGCATTTTCCTTTGACAAAAAACCGGACCAGGTTATTGGAAAAATTCAACATTTTGATGCGGATAACTTTTTTACTTTAAGAGATAACTCACACGAGTAAGCGTATTATTGTTGGAAATTAAAAGCAGATTATAAAAATGTTTCACTTCTGAAAATCGGTTGATAAATATTGGTTTGAATACCCGAGGTTTCCTAGTTACTTTGGAGTCTAATTTAAACTTAAGCTTGAAATTACGTTAATTATGGCTGCATGAAGCTTGATCGCAATACGATCAACCAGTAAGAAATGGCTGAATTATTTCCAAAATATTTGTGTAACACCCCATTGTGAATTATAATTCAGCACGATTATTCGTGGAAGCTTACATTTACAGCCAAAGAACACAACAGCGGACACGTCTACACAAATTTTAGTGTAAAATAATCTCCTTATACCAATAAAAGTATGTTTAGTTAAACAAAAATTTTCCGTAGCGGCTATTTTTTTTAATTTGAATATAAAAATTGTGGATAATAAATTTAATACTGCACTTAAAAAACGTTTCACAGTTACAACATGACAGACGTTTGTGTAGTAATTACAGTTGTTTTCTATGAAATAATACAAAACTGTTTTGACAATTATTAAAAAAAAAAAAAACAAAACTACAAAAAAATACTGCATTTTCGTAACAGTTGTTTGAATCAGTTATTTTAGTATTTTAATAAACAACTACCAAAAAAGTATTTTTTCAGTAAACAGTTTCATTTTTTTGGTTATTAAAAAAATACAAAATATTATTTTAGTTTTTATTCGATATTTTTGATATAATCATAGTTTGCAAACAATTAGAAAATGTCCTTGTATCTTTAATGCATTAAATGTATTAACAGGAGTAACGTTTAAACTTTTGATGATTGATTGTAGGATGTACAACTTTTTATTGTATTCAAAAAAATAAGAAGAAATTATTAAAATATATATATTTTTAAAATGCCGAAAAATAACTGTTAAACACAAACAATACTTTTAATCAATTTCTTCATTACCTAGGAACACTTTGGTAATGGTTGTGATACAGTAATGCATTATCTTGTAATGTACACTCACAATATTTTTTCCGTAAAGACTACTGAATATACACATTAAATTAACTGAAAATCAGTTAAAAACAGGACTACTTACTTTTCGTTTAAAACAATTGTATTTTTTAGTATATTTTCAACTGTTGAAAAACTAATTGACAAAATCTGTAAAAACAATAGATTTTTTTCGTTTATTTCAATACTCAATATAATACAACAACTTTTTGTTTTAAAAAGAAAATTTTAACTGAATATTTTAACTATTACGGAAAGTCCGTTTTTTTGTTTATTTTTTTTTTTTTTGTTGAATAACAGACAGAACGTTAAAAAATATATTTCGTTGGTAATTTAACTGTATATTCGATTGAAACAACTTTACCGATTAAACTTTTAAATAACTGCTGATTTTTTATGGAAAAGTTCTTGTGAGTGTATACTCCTTACATGTATTATTATTTTGCAACAAAAAGTAATAAGTTACCGATAATTGATTACATAATACATTACTTAGTAATAAATACTCCTTGCCTTTAGCATTATTTCAAAACATAGAGTAATGAGTTACCAATAGTTGGTTACATAAGGCATATGTATACTCCTTACCTTCAACATTATTTACCAATAATTGGACAATAATGCTACCTTGGTTACATTGTAATGATACATCACTACCATGTACATTATTTCAAAACATAAAATAATGATTTGCTAATAAACATTTACATAATGCATGAAACACAAACCTAAAGTAGTATTTAAAATATTACCTAACAAACAAAATGTTCCGTTTACCTACCGTTTCTGGAACGGCTGAAACGGAATCCGACTCTGTTTACGTACCGTTTTCTAGATACGTATATGGAACAGAAAACGGATAGTAACCCATTTCCAACCATTGGTCTCAAAATCGACCAGTGACTTTCGCAATATTTGTAGGTTAGGGGGAAATTGATATAACTTAATAACCAAGCAAATAAGTTACTTACACGATAGTTTTTTGCTTATACTATTTTTTGTTTGGAACAGTTCTTGATTTTACCTATTTTTGTCTGCGTTCTCAAGAAATACGTAAAGTGATTTTCATGAAATTACAACTTGTACTGTAATTATAATTTACATCAAAAATAATTTAAAATTAAGATTGTAACTTTTTTTGCATTTGCATTTATCGTATCCACCCCTCCTGGACAAACCTGAAGAGCTAAAAATAAAAGCTTAAAAATAAACATTTTTTTCATGTCTATACCACATGTAAAAAGTTTCGCTGTTTCTTACCGTGGCGTTTGAGAGCGGTTGGCAATGGGTTAAGGAACATCAAATCTGATTCGAATCCGTTGAAAGTCCGTCAATAATAGACCGTTTTGTCTTGTGAGAAACGGACCGTTAACGTGCCAATAACAGACTGTGGTCCGTTACCACACAGTCCGTTATTGGCACGTTCCGTATCCGTACCGATTTTTAAATAAAAAAAATAAAAAATCTTTAAAATTATACTCAGCATCTATAAAATTATACACTTTTTAAATTTTAAATACTATACACTTATTTTGTTTTTAGAGATTTACAAATATGAACATTAATTTAATAATCACTTTCGGTTCTGTTCATCATTATCCGCTGCATCAAGTAACAATTTTGACCCATTCAAAAAATTTAATATCTGCATGCAAAAAAAAAAATATTTTATTTTACACTCATTAAAATAAGCTAAGAGAAAACGTTAGTAAAACGTCCTGTAGATCAAGTATACTATTTCTCAGAAATTTTTTTGCTGAAATTTCGTTTCCAACGAAAATTTTAGCACTCTAATGTTTTACTAATATTTTACTAATGTTTCACTAATTTATTTTGCTAAAACAAATTGTTCTGATAAGCACATTAACAGTGTGGATAACAACCAGATTGAAAGATATATGCAGACTGAAGTAGACAGACTAAAGCGAAAGTGAATTACACACATCTTGTGTAATTTTTTATATTTCCTTTCTCTACTTGAAAAAAGGGTTGTTTATGTGTATGCCATATTTTATTTTTTTGTTTTGGTTCCAGAATTATCTACGGAATTTAGATTCAGTTCAAATTGTCATCATTTAGACAACCATGTATGTACGTACAATCATAAAATGTCAAAACAACGAAATCTTTTGTAAAATGAAAAAAATTTTTGCATATTTTACAAAAGATTTTGTTATTTTGACATTTTTTTCGTATTTTTATGCATGGATTATTATCAGTGTAGTGGAAATATATTTTTGTTTATGTTATATCTAATTATTTCTATAGATTTTCAGATATTAAATTAATTCATGTTGTCAATGTATGGACATTTTTTTTGTATTGTCATTTTTTTTTAAAGAATCACAATTTTTTTTAGGATTTTATTAAGTATAATTTTTCTACTATTTTTTTTTTTTTTTTGGAGTTTTTCAGCCTACTAATATTCAGCAACAATTTTATAAAATTTTAGCAAGAGTTTTTAATTTTTAATCAACTAAATGTTATCAAAACTGTTGCTGAATTTACTATTTTTTTTTTTGCTAAAAATCAGCTCACTGAAAGATCAGCGTAAGATTTTGCTGACATTAGCATTTTTTTTTTGCAAGCACCCTTCCGACCAAAATTTTGTTGACTCTGCACAGAGCTATATTTTAGTTGTTTTATTATTTATAATAAAAATTTTCAAGAATAGATGGCACTTAGTTTAGTAGATTTTATAGTTTTTTTGCTGTTTTTATTATACTAATATTTAGCAAAAACATTTTGCTAATTTTACTGCTTTTTTCTGCAACGTCATTTTTAATAAATTTTTAGTAACATTTTCTGCTATTTTTTAAGACTTATTTGTATGAGTGTACGTATTTAAAAAATCACTAATTTACTTAATTTTACTGCGCGCCTCGTAACAATTATAGCTGAAATTATTTGGGGGATTCCATAATACCCTCGTATATGGTGTATAAGTTACACAGTACTTATTTGCAGGTACGAACATTTACAATTGTTGCAGAATTTTTTAATATTATTCGTTAAATTTTTCTTTAATACCTCGACTAGTAAAAACAATATTTCTTTATTTATTAAATATAATATTGTTTTTATAAAAAATCAGAATAATTATTTATTTTCTTTTTTTTAATATTTCAAATATTAAAATGAATAACAAAACAATTTGTAAAATAAACCTTCCAGGGCTGATAAAACATTTATGACACTAGGGATACAAAAATGGGATGTTTACATCTATATACGATATTATATAAACCCGGCTATTATGTTATTTTATTTTGTGAAAATTTGTGGAGTCAGTATTGAACGGACCGGAAACGGATACACTAAAACGGAATGAAAACGTATTGTTTCCGAAAATACGATTATAGGGTCCGTAAATGTTCCGTTTATGTACAAGCTTTGTCGGAAAAAATTTTGCGGATCGTTAACGTGCCGTAAAATCCGGATACAAGATTCCATTCGTGCAAATATATCTATGTTTAGGTTTAAAAATTTTAATTATTTTAAACATAATTACCTGCAAAGATATTCAAACGTGTTTTTTTTCTGCGTGCATTTATAAAATAAGTTTTCAATTTATTTTTTGATCAATGGTGATAATCTTTTACTTCGAGCACATATATATATATTAGTTCTCATGTAGTGAGTAAACTAGTTTATATGAATGTTTAATGTTTGGCATGGGATTGTTACCGCTTTCAAAACGTGTTCTGATGATGGGAACTTAGAAAATTCCCGAAATAGATCTATCAACACATTCCTGAAAGGGCCAAATAGTAAATTTGAAAACAAAAAAACTCTATAGATTATTTGTTAGGACAATACCCTAATAAAGAAATATAGAGTATGGCCTCGAACTTGCATAAATTTCATTGCACAATTAAAGGTTGAAAAAAACATAATTTTTATTTTTAATAAAAATTATATCAAACTTGTATAAAAGACAAAGTACAGTCTAGTTTACTCCCCCTGTTTTTGTTTATAGACAAAACAAAACAAAATAAAAAGGAGAAAAAACAAAAATGTGTATTGAATATCCACCAAAGGGGGGCCTTGCACATAACAAACAAGTTTTCAATTTATTTTTGATCAATGGTGATAATCTTTTACTTCGAGCTCATATATATATTTTAGTTCTCATGTAGTGAGTAAACTAGTTTATATGAATGTTTGATGTTTGGCATGGGATTGTTACCTCTTTCAAAACGTGTTCTGATGTTGGGAACCTAGAAAATTACCGAAATAGATCTATCAACACATTTCTGAAAGGGTTAAATAATAAATTTGAAAACTAAAAAAAAACAGTATTTTTTTTTGCTGTTTTTATTTTATTAATATTTAGCAAAAGATTCAGCTGATTTTACTACTTTTTCCTGCAACGTAATTTTTAAATAGGTTTAAGTAACTGTATCTGCTATTTTTACAGACTTATTTCTATGAGTGTACAGTAGGGTGGGGCGATTAGTATGGAAGGAAAAAAATCTTAATGGGCACTTCGCGTTTCGTATTCTTGGGATTGTACACTAGACCATACGTCTACGGTGAAGATCGAGCTTCCAGATTTTGACTTACAGTTTTTTCTCAGACTTTTGTTACGTTTTTTTGGATATTTTGGCCTATAACAGCCAAACCATTGAGATTTTCGATCCAATACTATGACAAAAATTGTAGCCAAGGCAATAGTTAAGAACTCTCTAGTACATCGCAAAAGCATTGGAACGTTCCTTCAAGCAGTTTTGGCCTTGTAAAAGTGCAAAGGGACAGGGTTACTTTCACAAAATACGGCAAAAAGCCCGATTTTGAAATTAAAAATTAACCCCTTAAGCCCCACCCACAAATATGATTGATGCATTAATCTGCTAGAGAATATTCAAAGAATAGATTTATACCATAGTCTTGGATAAGCTCCTCCTACTTCCTGAGATATGTCCATCCCACACATTGTTACAAGCAAGTCAAAATCTGTTTGCAAGTCAAAATCTGGAAGCTCGATTTTCACCGTAGACGTATGGTCTAGTGGACTTTTTTGCTCAATACAATCCCAAGAATCAGAAACGCGAAGCGCCCATTAAGATGTTCAAATCGCCCCACCCTAGTATACAGGTTTTTTTTATGAATTTTGTTGTAATATGAACATGTTGTACTTTAAAGCTCTGAACGAATATTCGAATTGCAAAAGTGGCAAATTTGTAAATATTTTCTTAAGCGCTTATAACGGTAAAAAAAATACTTGAACAACGGAATTTGTAAATCTGGAAATCTCTTGATCGGCATTCCTAATGAAAACCTAACAACTTTATTAACGTCTGACATTTGGACTTTAAAATTTCGGTAGCATAAAGTAATTACATATGTATATAATGACATTTTGTGCAAGCAAGTCCTTTCCATTTTTATCTATCAAGTATAACATGTCGAGATAGCTCAGATGTTAGAGCGGTTGACTGACAACCTGGATGCCCGGGTTCAAATCCCGGGCAAAAACAAAACAATACAAAATGATCTATTACAGCGATGTCAATTTAGCGCTTTTCGCGCTAAATTTAGCGAAAAGAGTCGAATTTTCCAATATATAACTTTGAATTTAATTTGTGAACGCACTATTTCACTGATCATATGCTACCTCAATATGCTTTGATAGTCCTTCATACAAAATAAACATCTCGTCTATTTATTGCCCGCCAAGATTTTCGGTCTCAGAACAACAGTTCCTTGATTTCTTCTCTACTCTAGGAGCTAGATTTATTGTAGCAGGCGATTTTAATGCCAAACATACCCATTGGGGTTCCAGACTTATCTCCCCAAAGGGTAGACAATTATTAAAGGCAGTCTTTACTGCAAAACTGGATACAATATCATCTGGCCACCCCACTTACTGGCCCACAGATTTTCGGTCTCAGAACAACAGTTCCTTGATTTCTTCTCTACTCTAGGAGCTAGATTTATTGTAGCAGGCGACTTTAATGCCAAACATACCCATTGGGGTTCCAGACTTATCTCCCCAAAGGGTAGACAATTATTAAAGGCAGTCTTTACTGCAAAACTGGATACACTATCATCTGGCCACCCCACTTACTGGCCCACAGATTTGCAAAAAATCCCAGACGTAATAGATTTTGGAGTCACTAAAAACATAAAACGTGAGCAAATAACAGCCATCCCCTCTTTTGATTTATCTTCTGATCACTCCCCGGTTATAATAAACATAAACAACATTAATCAACTTCCCAATCCGAAATTCAATTTCCCAAATAAAAGCACAAATTGGCTCAAATATAAAAAGTACGTTAGTTCACATTTACCTCAAAATATCCCATTAAAAAATAATGATGAGATCGACTCAGCTGTAAATCAGTTTACAGAAATTTTGCACTCTGCCGCCAAAATTGCTAAACCTGTCAAAGTGACGCGAAACAAGACTTCATCAAATAATTACTTCAAAAACATAGATCACCTATTAAAACAAAAAAGAGACATTCGGAGACAATGGCAAACCTACAGATCTCCCTCTCTAAAGCAACAACTGGCAAGTTGTACAAAAGCTCTTCGTGCGGCATTAAAAGAATCAAGAGAAGCATTTCTTCATATGCAACTATCAAATTTTGACCCAACCGATAGAACAAATTATAGCCTGTGGCGAACAACAAAACAGTTAAAATGCCCCACAACATTAGAATCACCAATTCGACTACCAAACGGAAAATGGGCCAGAAGTAACCCAGAAAAAGACAATGCATTTGCAAACCATCTCGAAAAAGTTTTCACACCCAATGCGTCTTCCAGTACAGACTGTGAGTTACAATCATTATGCCATTATCCATTTAACCCAATACATTTTAGACTCCCAGAATTAAAAATAATCATTAAAGAGCTAAATGTCAAAAAATCTGCTGGCCATGACAAAATTACTGCCAAAATGATCCAAGAACTCCCCGAATGTGCGTTAAAAGTACTTATGTACATATACAACGGTATAAATCGAACAGGGCATTTCCCCACAGCCTGGAAAAAATCACAAATAATTATGATTCCGAAGCCTGGCAAAGACTTAACTCAAACGACAAGACCAATTAGCTTGCTGTCAATATTATCAAAAGTATTTGAAAAACTACTTCTAAGCCTTATTATTCCTTATGCCAACGAACATCGTATTATTCCTCAGCACCAGTTTGGATTCCGAAAAAGTCACAATACAATAGAACAAGTGCATCGAATTGTCACACTAATAAGACAAACTTTCTAAGCAAAGCAATATTGTTCGGCTCTATTTATCGACATAGCTCAAGCCTTCGAGAAAGTGTGGCACGAAGGGCTCATATCTAAAATCTATCGCATTTTACCACCTAGTACACATTTACTTCTTAAAAATTACTTGTCAAATCGGTCATTTACAATCAAAGTAAAAGACACTGTATCCAGATCCTGTTCTGTAAAAGCTGGTGTACCCCAGGGCAGTGTTCTTGGTCCTTTCTTATATGTCTTATATACTGCAGATATGCCAACTCAAGTAAAAACCCAAACATTTACATTTGCCGATGATACTGCTATCATAAGTACACATTCTTGCCCTGTAGAAGCATCGAAGTTATTGCAAAATCACATTAACGAACTTGAAATCTGGCTCGATAAATGGAAAATTAATGTTAATCCCGTAAAGTGTGCCCACATTACTTTTACCCTCAGAAAACATGACTGCACCCCAATTAAAATTAAAAACGTACAAATTCCTCAACAGAATCATGTTAAATACCTGGGAATACACCTAGATCGGCGACTCACGTGGAGCAGACACATTGAGGCAAAAATAACTCAAATCAAATTGAAGACTACGCAATTAATGTGGCTCATAAACTGTAGATCCTCTCTTAGTTTGGACTATAAAGTTCTTATTTACAACTCAATAATAAAACCAATTTGGACCTATGGAATCCAACTGTGGGGAACAGCATGTGCCACAAATATTGAAAAACTACAAAGAAGACAATCGAAGATTTTAAGAATAATTACTGGAGCTCCCTGGTACGTAAAGAATGTTAACCTTCACAAGGACTTAAGTATTCCTACCGTCATCACAGTATCTCGAGAGAGTTGTATTAAATATGTTAATAAGATGTTAGTGCATCCAAATTCCTTAGCACAAAATCTACTTTCTAGCGATGGACATAGGCGACTTAAAAGAAAAGACACGCTAGATCTGGTAACACTATCATAAACAATGCATTGCCGCCGCTCATATCTAATTGGTAACTTGCATTGGCACCTTACCTCATAGATTAATTTAGAATTTTAAGATTTGAAAAACAAAATCTAACTGTTACTTTCCTTTTTTTCAGTAAACTCAACATTTTCATCATGGTAAAGTACACGAACGAACAACGTATGCAAATTATAAAAATGTACTACCGAAATTCGGAGTCGGTGACCGCAACTTTAAGAGCGCTAACTTCTCTTCAGTGACGAAGCTTATTTTTGGGTTCGTTAATAAGCAAAATATGCGTTATTGGTTTGGTGAAAATCCACATGTGCTTCATGAATCAAAACTTTATCCACAAAAAATAACTGTTTGGTGCGGTTTGCATGCCGGCATGATTGTATTTCAAGTCGATAATAAAGTTTTGGAAATATTTCAAATGGTTTGCGTTTTATTTAAAAAAAAAAGTTGTCAGGTCCTTATTGAAAAACCCTTTATTATAGCACGCTCATAGAAATAAACCTGAAAAAATAGCAAAAAACGCTACTAAAAATTACCCTGCAGAAAAAACTGCTAAATTTAGCCGATTTTTTTTTTTGCCAAATATAAATAAAATAAGAATATCAAAAATAAGTCTTGAAAATAGCATTTTTCTCTGTAAAATTATCAAAAACTTTTACTAAATATTTGTGGACTCAACGTAGCAAACAAAAACTTTAATATTAACAAAATGTTTAAACTTTCAAAATTCGTTAAAACCAGGGATGACAATCGAATGGCATTATAGGAACAGCTTTTCGTTAAAAAAAGTGACTAGTTTTCAACTTTTAAATGCTGTGGTGGACCAAAATGACTCCACGGAAATTCGCAACTTTTTACACCAATTTTATGAAAAGGTTAAATTTGTTAACCAAATACACTATGAGAGCCAACTTTAAACGCTTGTAACAGATGAAAGATACCATCCAAAAGTTTTTTAAAATTATGTTTCTTGAATTATGGGAAATACTTAACCAAAGTGTAACGGATTTCCGTCAAAAAAAAAATTACGGCTTTGAAACTTTGAATTGCTGTTATTTTTCCAGTAATTTGCTATTAAATACGCATCGTTTGAGACCTAACGTGAAAAAATCATAATTCAGGACATCCTAATGTACACTCAAAAAAAAGTCCGTAAAGTTAGCAAAAAAAAGGTAGTTAAGTCAGCAAAATTTTTGTTTGGAGGATTCTTGCAGAAAAATTGCTAATATTTGGAAATGTGTTCTGCTGAAAATTAGTGAGCTGATATTTAGCAAAAAATTAGTAAAAACAGCAAAATGTTTTGAATATCGACTTGTCGAAATCAACAAAATTTTTTGCTGGAGCTTAGTAGATTGAAAAAAACCAAAAAACTCAGTATACATTTTTTACTTTAGTCTAAACTTTTATTGTGAAATATAAATATTGTGAAATATAAATATATTTAAAAATGACAATACTTCCACATCGTTAACATAATGAAATTTTTGCCGCCTCCCTTTGCGTTTTTAGTTATTTATAAAAAAGGAAAAAAATTAAATAAATGAAATCAACAGCGGTTGCACCATCTATATCACATTTTTTTAGTTGTTTTGCTATGGATGTGTTTATCAGCACAATTTTGGTTGTGTGATATCGATTTACAACAAATTTAACCTTGCATAGAAATTGCATAGAAATATTGATTTGCATTATTTAGAATTTTTAAAGAATTAAACAGAATAACAATTGTGTATCTAATTTCCTAAAGCCGATAAAAATATGTTATCTAGCTTCTTACTGGTCGCGTTCACTTGATTTGAAAAGAATTTGATGGTATATTATATACCGTTTTGTTTTTTAAGCTTTTCTAGGGTTTTTTTTAGCCAAAGTCGAGAACATTTACAAGTTTTTGGTAAAATCCATATAAAAAATTTCAACGATTAATCAGCCTATTTTAACCGATTATTCGGGTCGAATAATTATTTGTTTCGACATTAACCGAAATTGAGGCGATTAATCGAGGAATCGGTTAATCGATTAACTGAATTGTAAACACTTAATAAAAACACTTTTAGGCTCCTCGGAATCGACTTTAAGACTTTATGATTAAAATATGTAGTAATAGTCAGTTAGTTGTTTTATATTGTTGGGACAGTTATTTTTTTTAATTGCATTTATTTTCTAATAGTTTAAAATAACTACAATTTTTAGTAATTTTTGGGAAAAATGTAGTCATCACCCTTTTAATAACACTTGTGTGCCCCGGTAGGCTAGTTGGTAGCATGCTGGCTTATCAGTGCGGGAGTCGTGGGTTCGATTCCCACCAGAGAAACTGGTCTGTTTTCGCTATAACGCGCCGAAAACCATAGTAGCTAGTGCTTGGTTAAGGTAATAGTATATAATTTGTAATTATATGATTATTAATAAATAAAATAAAAAAAAATAATTACACTAATAAAAAAAGTCAGCAAAGTCAGCTACATTTTTTTCTGGGAAGATAATTGCTGAAAATTGCTAATATCAGCAACTAATTTTTTTTTGCTAATATTAGCAATTTTTCTGCAAGGATCATCTCAGCAAAAAGGTTGCTGGCTGACTTTATTGACTTTTTTTTTTTAGTGTATATTTGTAGTCGTTTAATGTATATGGAATTTTTAGTCGTATTTATCTACAGAAATCCCTGAGTGCAAGTAATGAAGTGAATGAAGAATAAAAAATGTTGTCTCTGGCAAATTTTTTAGTTATTTTTATGACAATGTCAGTTATTTTTACTAGTATCGTTAAAAACAACTACATTTTAAGTTGTTTTTAAGATATAACCCTTTGTGGCGCTTTTAACTGCCATTTGCAGTAGATTCTACTGAGAAACGTTTTTTTGAGTGTAGTATCCATTGAATTTTTAATTATATACTTTTGAAATTAAAATATATTGAATCGTTAAACAAAAATCACTACGTACCACTTAACACCAGCTTTCATGTAAGAGATTTGACTATAATTTTTGTTAACTAAATCAACCATCATTTACTAACGCGAATTCATAGCGATAAGACGTGATTTGAATTTAATTTATGTAAATAAATCGGATGTCAGATTTAAAACTACAAAATTTAAACGAAAAAACAAAACTGTAAAAATAATAAAAAAAAAAAATCACAAAAATGATTAAAAAAAATTATAAGAATTATAAAATTTAATCATGAAAATAAAGTCAAGAAAGAATCAAAGTGAATCATAAAAAAAAAAAAAGTTCTAAAAATTTTTTTTTCCTAAAACCGTTACAAAAAAAAAAAATAAATAAAATATACAATACCATATTATAAAATTTTATATAAACAAAATAAATTTATTCTGTATATAAATACAAGCCTTTAAGATTAGAATGCAACGAGTTGTGAATAAACCTTGAGAAAAGAAAGAACTTTAAGACGACGCAACAAATTTAAAATTATTTTCAAAATCATGAAATTATTAAATTGTGTATTTGTATTCATTGTAACAATGATGTGTAATAATTTATGTATGGGATTATTTTTTCCTTTGATTAAAGGTTTAAAGAAATCATTAATATATGGCAGTTATGCTCCAGGATATGGATACAGGAATTCCCAATATGGTTATGGATATTATGGTGGCTACAATAATCCGTCATATGGTAATTATTATACGGCGCCATATCGTCAACATCGTCAACATCGCCATCGTGGTGGCAGACGTACTGGCCGCACTTATAGTGATATTGCTCGTGTGGTTAATCCCAATCAGTATGCATTTGTGGGTTCAAGACCCTATCCTGGACAACCTTTTTATCCTCAAGGATAATTGGCTACTTAAAGACGAATCGATGATGTTTTATACTCTAATTTATGTGATAATTGTAATTTTTAGAAAATATATTAAGAAAATAATAAATACGAGCTACTTAAACAATATGCGACACCTGTTGAAACTGATTTTACACAGAAAAAATTATTGTGAAAAAAGTTCAATTAAACTTTTGTTTGATTTAAAACTCCGTTTTCATTAAAAGTTTATTAATATGTACACTTAGAAAACTATGTAGGTAAAGAACACTGCATATGTAGTTAAAAATGAAATTTCACTTAAAGAAAGGACGACTTCAATTAACATTGTCATTTGTTTTTTACTGTTCAACAAATAAACCACAATTGCAGTAAAAATGAATGCAGTAAAAAATAAACAAAAATTTATTTGACTATTTTTTTAAATAAAAAAAAAAAAATACTGTATAATATGAGTGCAAAATCATAATACAGTAATTTGATGTGGTTTGATTTTGATTTTTCCAAATGAACTACAATTGTAGTCAAAACTAAAATTTCTTCTTCAAATTACTGTTTTTTTCACTTAAAAATAAAGATACTGTATTACAACTCAAACAACTACAAATATTTACAGCAGAAGTTTCGAGAGTGTATTTATTAAATGTTTAATTAAAAATGAATTTGGTGCACACATAATTTGAAGGTTATTACCGATAATGACAAAGAACAAAATTTGTCATTATGGGTAATAAATTTAAAAAAATGCAATTAATGTTTATCCCGATGAAAATAAATTTAAATAACAAATATGCAGGTGCTTGTGCAAATTTAAATGTAACTGACACTAATAGAAAACATATGATTTTCTATTGTTGATTTACTTGAATAAACGTCACTACATTGCTAGGTCTGTCAAAAAAACAGAGTAGTATTTGGAAGATGACAAAGCCAATTGTGACAATTTTTTGTTGTTGTTTTGGTTTTTTCTTTGATATTTTAAATTTTGAATCTCGCTCCTAGACGAGGACAAGAAATTCTCATTGAGTTTGTGATTTAACATAACAAATATCTCTAGAAATTCTAATAACAAAGTCCCCTGAAGATTTCCTTAGGCAGGAATGAAATCCGGATAGGGACACGCCTACATCAGATTGCTTTTCACAATTTGTTAAATAAGTTTTGGGATTTTAGCACATTTAATTACTATAAATGCAATTAATGTTTATACCGATGAAAATAAATTTAAATAAAAAGAAATCACCAAACTTGAAAACAAAGACAAAATTTACGATTTGACGATTTTTTTTTTGAAATTTTTCAATTTTTCAAAATTTTGCCGGTTTTTCCCAAATACTATTTTTTTTTCAGTTTAAAAGGGGTTTTTTTCAACTTTGTTTTTTTTTCAATTTTGATTATTAAAATTTTTTTGTTTTATAAAATTATTGGCGATTTGTTTTACAATTTTGGCGATTTTTTTTTTAATATTTCAATTTATTTGAATTTGGCAATTTTTTTTCAATTTTGACAATATTTTTTTTTTAATTTGATCGATTTTTTCCCATTTTTTGGCGATTTTTTTCAAATTTGAATTAAATGTTTAATAGTATCTATTATAAACTTTATTAAAATTAAAACAATATTCAATTAGATTTTTAATCCATATGATTTAAACCTGAATTGAAAATAAAATCAATTAAATAGTTACAAATTATTTTAATTGATACTAATATTTCCTTAATAGCACCGAATTAAATTAAACTTTTAATTGAATCAACAAATATTTTAATTGAAACTCGATTTTAGTTTTTCTCTGTATACGCCTATTATTTTTTTTCCAAATATTATTTTTTTTTTTTAAATTTTTGGCAATTTTTTTCAGTTTAAACGGGATTTTTTCAATTTTATTTTTTTCAATTTTGATTATTGTTTTAAAATGTTGCTTGAAAAAACGATGGACAGGGTTAGGTTGACTATACTTAAAAACTGGGCCATGCAAAGTTTCACGTTGTTACGAGTAAGTCGTTATTGAAATGCACTAAAAACGTGATTTTCATATCGCTGCTTGTTGAAAAGTTGTATGGTGTAGGTAAGTAGGGTGGTCAGATTCAGATTCGCAAAAAGCTTGACATTCGGATTAAAAAAGCTGGATTTTGCAACAAAAAAAAAGCTGGACATTTTCAAAACATGTTTTAACGAAAAAAACATTGTCAAGTTTAGCTTTGTATCAAAAATTTTTATTTAAAAAATTGTTTTGCACATTGTTAGGATTCCTAACTGAGGAACATACAAGTTTCAATTCAGTCTTTGAAATATGTGAGATTTAACATAATAAATTATAATCCATGTTAAAAATACGAAAAAAATGTCAAAACAACGAAATCTTTTGTAAAATGAACAAATTTTCGTTTATTTTACAAAATTTTTGGTTATTTTGAAATTTTTTGTATTTTTACGCATGCTCAATAATTAAATAAAACTTAAAAGTTTTCAGTCCAGACTCTCAAATCTGCTAATGTAAATGATATTAATAACTTAAAAAGCGTATTAAGTGAACTGGGTTTCATAGCGAACAGCACCTCCGGGGTTAAAAAGGCGTTTTAAAAATTTTAAACTCAAAAATTTTATAAAAATTTTAAAAATTTTGCAAAATTTAATTTTTTTCCGCATTTTTTTATGAAAAAAAACATTACTTGAGAGCATAGTTAGGTGTCTAGAGTGAATCTTCAAGACGGACTAAATTGATAAAGTATAAACAAATTTATTATTTTTTTCATTTCTAGCAAAACAAAATATTCATAACCTCAAAAAGCATTCTTAATTAAAATTTTGAATTTTGCAAATTTGAAAGTATTTAATATGAATTTCAGCAAATAAGTAACCCTAAATACAATTAATAAATATTATAAAAACGGCAACAAAAACTAGTGTTTTCCAAAATAATCGAGGTTTTCTTTTTAAGTTCTAAAAAAAGATAAAAATTTTTTTGAGTGTATTTTTATATTTTTTCAAATGTGATAAATACAATCGGATTTATAAATTAATGCAACTTTAATAAAATCCAAGCGAAACTGTAATTTTAATGTTTTAAATTTGCTTTAAACTTAAAACCGCCATAATTTTTGCTCCGCTAAAGGTAAATAATTAACGCGTATTGATTAAGCATGCTTAAATATTGGCTAACTCATACACAAAAGGTTATTCATAAAAATTTATTTTTTTTTTTAAATATTTTGGTTGGAACATTTTTGGAATTCCTCATATAACAAAAGTATGCGTTGAATTGTATTTGTTGATTTCATAATATTGTTTGTTGATGCAACATTTATTTGTGTAATACTGCGTTTCCACTAACGTGTTTTGGCAAAAAAAAAAAAAAAAAAAAAAACAAAACAAAACATGCTTTGTTTCAAAACACATCCATTGGAAACATAGGATTAAACCTTTACTATTTGTTGCCAAATTTGTTTATAACTACGGCAAATAAGTCAAAAATGGGCGTTGTGGTGTAATGGTTAGCGCGTTGGACTGTTACACAGATGGTCCCGGGTTCGATTCCCCGTGACGACAACATCAATTTAGAATAAATAATATGTATGAGTTTTCTATCACTTATATGTATCGCTGCGCCCACCTTCGGTGTTCCCATAGCACTTAACCCCACCGAAGTAAAATAATGAATCAGGGCTATGAAACAAAAAAAGCTTCAATAAATTCGCCAACTCTACATCAGGTGGCGAGCAACAACTGCTCTAAGACTTATCATCTCGCGCAATTACAGTGTTGCCATGTTTGAAGCCCTTCATCTTTCACCACCTTTCATTTCTTTACTATCCCCTTTCCAAAGAAAGCAACACATTAATTAACAGGAAGAATTTCCTGAGTGTTGCTTCTCTTTAAAAAAAAAAAAAAAAAAAAAAAATGGCATGACAATTCTAAAATATTTTAAAAGCAATTAATTTAGAGTTTTTTGTATAATATTTTAAGAAAAAACCCATTATGAAGGATTTTACAGTTAAAGGGCTAAAATGTTATCGACGTAAATTAGTATTTAAAATTTGTAATTGCTGTAGGACAAAATCTTCCGAAATTAAATTTCTACAAACATTTAAAATTTAAAAATTTTTGACATTTTTCCTGAAACTTATTTTCAAAAGTTAGGTTTATATTTTATTAATTTTCTTAAAGAAAAGCAAACAAAACTCGCAAAATGGCGTTTTATGGCAAGGATCCGAAAAATTTAAATTTTTTGAAAATATTTAGAAAAGTGGAAAAAGTAACAATTTTTGGCAAAATGCCAAAAAAAAAAACTTGCCCTGCTTAAGTCTAATTTGTTTTTACGGTCTTTTTTATATTTGTTGAAAATAATTAAAACGATGCATTAAATTGTTGTTAAACATAAAAACATTAGTGTTAATTTTTTTTCATTTAACTATTTTCAAAAGTCACGTTTTTTTTTTAAATATATTATCAATTATTCCCATTTTCGGCCTTACCAATTAAAAAGGTATTAAATAACGGTATTGTTAAAATTGTGTTTATTTAAAGAAACATAAAATTGGGAAAATCTCAAACGTGCAAACTATTTTTTGTAGTGTATAGTTTAAAGAAGTAATATACTAAAAATAATACTTCTGCTTTTCAAAAAATAGACTGATGACTTTCGGTTAAAAAAAAAAAAATGGGGCCAGTACTGGCAAAGTACCGAAATGGGTTGTATGAGTACATGTTTACAGTACTTGGCCAACGCCAAAATGATAACACCATTTCACGCCAAAAAAGTTTAACAGTAGAATCTACTGAAAAGTACAGTTAAAACAACTGTAAATTCGGTTAAAAGGCGACAAAGGTAATTACCATTAAAATTATCGTTCCTAAAAATTTAGTTGTTTTTAACTGGCTAAAACAACTAACAACTGCAGTAAAAATAAACAACAATGTCGTAAAAAAACTGACACTTATTAACTGCAAACATTTGAAAACTACTGTAAAAATTGGTAAAAGCCATTATTTTTAACAATTATTTTTTCGGTATTTTAAAAATTCGTATTTCCTACATCCTACTAAAAATGCAAAGTCAGAATACTTCAGTTCTAAGCTTGGAAATACAATGAAATTTTCTAATTCCACAGTGTCACAGTGAAAATATACTTTTAAAATGACCTAGTGTATGGTTGAGTAAATGACTTTTCAATTTTCAGAATTTTGAATACACCCTCAAAATCTGAAGTTATAGTTCAAAACAGGTTTTTCAAGGACTTCCGAAGACGGAATTTATTTAACTAAGTCAGTTTTGAACTGATTTTAAATTTTTGAACGGTTGTAGAAAGACGTGTAGTTGGGCTTTCCAAAAATATATATTTGTTTATACCTTTATCAAACCCATGTGGAAATATTACCCTTATTTTCTAACACTTTATTTGAAAACCTATTTTTTCTTATTTTTTGTTGAAAATACGTTTAATGCTGAGTAAAAAGAGTCCTTGTTTGTAAAAACCTGTTTAAAATTGTTAAAGTTATTTTTTTGTCTTTGTAAAGTAACATTTTTTTAATTTTTCGCATCATGTCCATGTTTTTTTATGAGTAAAAAGTAACGGTAAAATTGTTTGCGTCTTAAATAGTGTGTATATTTTGCATTTTCAGGTAAATCCGTAGTCTAAAGAAAAAATTGTTACTTTAAAACTTTTTAACCGATTTTAACTAACAACCAAACTCCACTTTAGCCACAGTCATCGCTGTGTCGACCGTGGCTCAACTCGTGAAGAGGTGAGATTACGATGCATAGCTTGATGCTAAGGCAGTGAGTTCAAATACCAGTACAACACCAAAAAATAAAAAGTTTTTCATATAGAGCAAATTAACAATATAAAGTACTTTGTTCAATTGACACATAAATTAACCACTGACGAGTCCCAGGAGGGGGACGAAACTGCGGCAGTCTGGTGTATCCCTTGTGTCCGTAAAATTTTCAATAAAAATGTTTTCTTCTTCTTCTTCCTGTAAAGAGACTAACTAAAGGATTCCTTTTATTCACTATTAAACGTATTTTCAATAAAAAATTGGTTTTTAAATACAATGTTAGAAAAAAAGGCGCCATACGATTTCTAAATAACTGGCAAAAATTTACTGTTTACTACAAAATAACTGTTATGGTAGTTGTTTATTAAAATTCAAAAATAAGTGCAACACTTAAAAACGTTTTACAGTTACTACATGACAGTTGTTTGTGTAGTAATCAGTAGTAGTTGTTTTAAGCTGCAATTATAGTTGTTTTTTTTTTATAAAATAATACGAAACAACTATAATGACAGTTATTTAAAAAAAAACAACTGTAGCAAATTACTGTACTTTTGAAACAGTTGTTTCTAGCAGTTATTTTAGTATTTTAATAAACAACTACCAAAACAGTAATTAAGTAATTAATTTTTATGAGTTATTTAAAAATCGAAGATTATTTAAAGTTTTAAAAAATTCTCGCTTAGTTTATATTTTTTATTATTAATATGCTCATAGTTTGCAAATAATATTTAGAAAATTTCGTTGTATCTCCAATGCAAAGAAACATGATAACCGTTTGAAATTTTGACTTTGCATTTTAAGTAGGATGTAGGAAATACAAATTTTTTATTGTAACTGAAGAAAAAAATTTTTTTTTTTATTAAAACATATTTTTAAAATAAAGAAAAAAATAATTGTTAAAACCTGTAGTTTTGATCAATTTTTACATTTGTTTCAATATGTTTGCAGTAAAAAGTTGTCAGTTGTTTTTACGAAATTATTAGTTGTTTTTACTATATTTGTTAGTTGATTCTCAACAGTTGAAAACAACTACATTTTAAGTAATTTTAACGGTAATTACCTTTGTCGCCTTTTTAACTGAATTTAAAGTTATTTTAAATGTAATTTTTAGTAGATTCTACTGTCAATTTTAATGTATTCCTTAAAAATACAGTACAGTACATTTCGAGTATATGAGAATGGATGCGGGCGTATTTAGGTACAAGCCTTTAAGATCCTACCATTGCAATCAAATTAATTATTGTAGTTAAATATGCGTAGTAGAAATTATTTAGCTTTGCACAGACATCATACACATAATAAATCAATGCGTAATAAAAACTTCAAGAAATAATTGCTCTACAATGGCTGGAAAATAAAAATCCCCTTTACCAAAAAAAGTACCCTTAATTAAAATGTTTATGAATAATATTCAAAAGAATTTAAAAATATAACGGAAATTAGATGATAGCTTAAACACATACTACCCGGTTAAAAAAGTTCATTTATGATCGTCAGGGACAGGAAATTCAGGCACTAAAAAATAGTGCTTTAGGCGCCCTAATATTCATGAAAAGTCTTCAGATATGATCATAATTTTTTTTTGAATTAATTATTTTTATGTTTTCAAGAAATTTTAAAATTAATTTGTATTGTTTAATATATTCTCTGCATACATTTTGCACAATTAACACAATTTTTTAATTATTTATACTGAAAAATAAGAATTTAGAAAACCACTTATATCTGTTTCTCTTAATTCCAGTTTGCACATACAATTTAAGAGAACTCTTAAAAGTGCTTGAGTAGCTTGGATCTTCTTTAGTCTATATTGTCACCTAAAATCCAAAAGGCCGTAACTAACAAACAATTAAAAATTGACTTTTTGACTGATTATGATGTAGTTACACACCTCCCCACAAAATTGTCAACGTTTACGTCCAAAAATACCGATTTTATTAACGAAAATCAGAAGGCCTGCAATAGCAATATATGTATTCATTAACCAAAAAGTTGTGTAGTGCTGTTTTTTTTTGCCTTTTATGTAATGATTTATATTGTTTTTTGTTTAAATAATTTCATTTAATTTTATTTTCTGGAAATAAATTATACTACAAAACGGCCTAAGCTTTTTTGCAATGAAATTTATACCACTTATTCGACACGAAAAATAAATAATATGTTCTTCTACCAAAATTCTTTTCGTTGTCTATTTGGGGCGATATGAGCTTTAATAGGTTTAGAGCGAATCTCAAAAACTAATCTATATACAGAGAGAATTCCTTGGACGAGTTTTAATGAAATTTTTTTCACTAAACGAAAGAAGTTTTCTTCACAATGTGAATGAAAAATTTCATAAACTTCATGAAAAAGCTTAATAGTTTTAATGAAACCATTTTTAATGAAACTTTTTCATTAGTCGTATGAAATTCTTAATAAATAATATGAAATTTTTCATAAAATTTTATGCAAAACTGCATTAATTTAATGAAAAGTTTCGATGGACGAGTTCCAGCTTCAATTCATAGATATAATGCAAAAATTCATTGTTAGATATAACTACTGTGATTTTACTTAAGATTTTCGATTTTCGAAAAACACGAAATTGAGCGAAAAAGGCTTTTGCTAATACTACTTAATATAATATTTTTGTCAAATTTCATAAAAATCCGTCCATAGGTTTTCAAGTTAAGGCAATGTCTTTTGTCTTTTGTATCCTTTTAGAATTCGATATGACCTTGGACAAAAGTTTGTGCTCTAATCTTAGTTTGTGTTTAGTATCAACGGTTTCTAGTCAACAGAATATTAATTTTTTGAAATTTTACCAAATTTGAACTTCAATGCTTTCTCGCTTCCAACCCGTGCAATGTACACAAAAAATTAGTTTAAAAAATATTTTGTAAATTTAGTTTTTTATTTAAATAGCTTAAATTCTTCTTATAAAAACCTCATAATGGCGGGCTTGTCGATTAGAGGGTTAATTAATTTAATCAATTTTTTTAAATACAGTTGAACCTCGATTATCCGTGTCTCTATTAACCGGGTACATCTGTTAACCGGCATGCTGGTGGTTTGATTTATACCTCTATTAACCGTGTTTACCTCTGTTATCCGTGCTATTATTTTTTTTCTCTATTAACCGTGTTTCACCTCTATTACCCGTGCACCACACATATTTCTTTGCTTCTTTTGTTGTTCTTTTCACCTACATACAAAGAGTTAAAATTCGGGAAAAATAAATAACTTGCACGGTCCCGTGCAACCCGGATAATCGAGGTTCAACTGTAGTTAAATTCAGAGATGGCAGGCAATACCGCTAAAATACCGTTAACGATTCAAAACCTTTTCAACTGACTATCGTCAAAATTAATCTATGGAAATTTTAGAAATATATTTAAAAAAATATGCTTAGCATTAATTACCAAACTTGAGACCAATTTCCTACAATTTTATGCATTAAAACTTAAAAAAGAATTATGCCGTAACTTTTTTGAAAAATAATATCCCAGGAAAAAATTACACATTCCAAAAAGAAGGTGATGCCCACACTTGCTTACATATCTCATTGCCAAATTTAGTAACTGCAATACCAAACTCATTCCAACGATAGAGTCAAAAAAGCAAGTAGTATTGTAATCAATTCTTTAAATTTAAACCAGAAAGCATGAACTCAATAACAAAGTAATTATTTACTTAAAAGAAAATAACAATGTTATTAACTTATATGTATAAGTTTTTGAACTCAAGAAGTAATCATATACTTTTTCTTAATAAAAGGTCGTTATTGGAAGTAGTTCCTAATATTGAAAAAAGAAGTTATACAATTTTAAAGAATTTATCCCATATATTTTTTCAAACAAATTTTTATTTGCAGGAAAATAATACTAAAAACAGAAATTGCATGTTGCCTAAATTTTGTTAAATTAGGGAAGCGCACGTGAACAGAAAATCGTGAGGGGAAGTTGAAATTACTGAAGTTATCGTGAGTGTAAAAAAAAATTTTCGAGGGTGATTGTGCGTGAGTCATATTTTTGTTTTTCAATTTTGAATTGTTCTTTTTTTTTTGCAAAATTTATATTTTCGTGGATTATAGCTCCAAAATTATGACAAACCCATGTTATCATAACAATTCGATGTTTCACTTTTTGGGATTTTATTTCCGTATGAGTTTTGATCGTTATATTTGAGTGACCTAGGAGAATCATCACGTGTGAGTAAAAGTTGAATTTACTTATGGAACTACTTTCTTTTTTTTAATGTAAGTACTTCTTATTTTTTCTAGGGAACTATTTATTTATTTTTTTTGCGTAAGTACTTCGTAGTTTTACAATGGAACTATTTCTTTATTAAAAAAATGTATGTAGTTCTTAAAAATATAAAGTAAATAGTTCTTCGGTAAAAAAAATAATCAATTCTAAAGAATCAATTATTTTAGTCTCACGCCCTGTTAAAAGAATCGAGTAGGTAATCTAGTAAGGAATGCGTTCTGCCCAAAATGCTTGATTACAAACTCGCTTACCTTTTTGGAAATTTTTTGCTGGGATGTTTCTTAATATTTTTGTATGGACTTAACGGATATGATAGGAAATTGTGAACATTTTCATACAATCATATACAAGAAAATAAAATTTAGTGCAATTTTTCCAGACTTTAAACTCGGATCTAATTATATTTAGATGTAACAGTTTACATACAATCATATACAATTATATTAGGTCAAAATCCGGATGCAATAATAGTTTTATATAATTAGATACAAAACTGATACAATCTAATACAAATCTATCGGGCCATATTTCGGATAAAATTGTACTGGACATTTATCTAACCGCATCAGATTAGATCTAAACCCATCCCATACAAACATATACAATTATATGGGACCTTATTTCGAATGGAATTTAATAAGATTTTATATAGCGTCACATTGATATGACTACATATCAATTTATTTTTAATCGGCATTATATAAATTTGTTTTTTTTTTTCAAAATACGAAATTTTCTCATAAAATATGAACATATATGAATGACAATATAAAAAATATATATGAACATATTTGTTCATATATGGATATGCAGATTCCCGAGTAAAAAAAGTTATATAGAAACTTTTATAATTTTACATAGACAATTATGATTATATTTAGTTAGGCGTGGTACTATATTTCTGGTGATATAATTATGTATAACTTTCAGTTTTTTAACAATTTCAAATATACCGTCATATATAAAGAAATATGAATAAGTATGTTACCATACATATTTATTAGGGTGAATTTTAAAAATTAGATTTTGGGAAATCATCATTTTTTGGATTCTTTTTGACTAAAAAAAAAAAACAACGGCACAATTTTTTTTGAAAAATTTTAACTCCTTCCCCTCCTTCAAGGCTGAGAAAAACCACGATTTTCAGGCCTATCAAAGACTATTGTATATAATGCAAATATTACTTTACCAATCGATTCCTCACAAAAAATTAATAATGTGAGCATTTTTTTAACACTTCCAGGACGCACCAAATATCCACAAGAGTAGGCCGAAAAAAATAAATTTTTATTAATATATTCATTTTACGTCACTTTACAAAATTATCTTAAACTTTATTTTTCCAAAATGTCGAGCATTTTAAATTTAGCAGAAAAAAAATCAAGACGAATTTCAGGTTACTATACGCTTTTCTGTTTAATAACGCGGTAATTAAGCTATTGTATAAAAATTCTTTAGATGTTCAAACGTGTACTAATTTGGACGTCTTACGTCGTTTTATGACCACCCATTGTCTCAATTAAAAGAAAAATATGTGTACTTCAGCAACAACTCTTGCCTCGAAAATCGAAATCGATGTTCAAAAACAACAAATTTTGCAATGCTAAACCGAATTTTAAACGACAAAGCGTGGTTCAAATGAACTTCTTTATGTTCAGGATTTCATTGATATCGAAGAACAGAATGAAGTTTTAAACAATGATAAAGAAGAAAATGCAACATTAACAAATAAAAATTTCGTTTTTTCAAAATCACCCTTAGATTTGTTGCAACACAAAGTCTGAAAACTTTAGTTAATTTTGGAATTAATATCAATGTGATAGTTTTTGACCCGAAAAAAATGAACTTCGATGTTTTATACTAATGCTTTACTAATATACTAATGTTTTACTAATTAATTTTGCTAAAAAAAATTGTGCTGATAAGCACATTAATAGTGTGGACGACAACCAGATTGAAAGATATACGCAGAATGAAGCAGATGTCGCGGCATGTCAAGATGTAGTAGAGAAGAGGAAAATGATACTAAAAAGTACAACTCTAATAAGACATACAAAAAAAATCAACCATGGAAGACTTTGTATCTGTTTTTCATACATAAAACAAAATTGAGGATTAAAACAACTTAAATTTTGCGTTGTCACCGGCTTGTGAAAATAATTGTCTATTAATAAAATAAAAGACAAAAGAAAATATTTAAATTTAATATGTATTTCTATAATAAATGTTAATAGATTAATAATCTAGTGTGATCAAATTGCAAACAAACATATACAGACATGTAGACAGAGTAAAGCGAAAGACAGAGACACACACATTAGTATGGTTCCTATTTCTTATTGCAAAAAAAAGGGTTGTTTTTTTCGTTTCATTTGTTTTTGTTTATTTTTTCGTTTCGTTTCTATAATTATCTTCGGCAGTTGCGTGCTTTAAAAGAAATCATCATTTAGACAACCATTGATGTAAGTAATTGAAAGACAATTTTTGTTATGTTATATATATTTATTTCTATATATTTTCAGATATTAAATTAATTCATGTCGTCAATGTGGGAAAATGAAAATTTTTATATTTCGTAATTATTGTAAATTATTTTTAAAAGAATCACAAAAATATGTTTTATGATTTTCAGCAAATATATTAACTTAATTACAATTTTTTTTACAATTTTTTTGCGTTTTTTTCAGTCTACTAAAATTCAGCAAAAAAATTTATTAATTTTTACCAACACTTTTTTATTTCTAATCTACTAAGTGTTAGCAAAACTTTTGCTGAATCTACTAATTTTGTTGCTAAAAATCAGCTCGCTGATTTTCAGCAAAAGCTTTTGCTGACATTAGCAATTTTTTTGCTAGCACCCTCCTGACTAAAATTTTGCTGACTCAGCAAAATTTTTTGCTGACTTTACAAACTTTTTTTTTTGAGTGTAAGTCTGCACTATTTAAAAAATTTTTATTCGACTGTAGTAGTTTTTTTTTGCCTTAGCTTTCTTTTACGGAATGTTTTGACTTTTTTTTTCAAAATTTCACGTAATTTAAACCATTAATGTCGATCAAAAGTAACGATTTTTGACCATTTTTTCAGGTTTTAAGGTCGTCTTACCAAAATTTTCCTAACATAGGCCTCAAGTTAAGCTTCAAAATCAAAATATTGGACTTTTAAAATCCAATTAAATAAACTTTTATTTATTAGTTTCCTTTTTTTTCTTAAGTTAATTAATTAATTAATTAAGCTAAAAATTTTTAAAAAAATTTGTGCCATAATTTTTCTTAAGTCAAAAGGATTCAACAAAATGATGATATCCCAAAAACAAACGAAAAAGGTATTTGAAAAAAAGCACCCTAATATTTATATGTACCATATGTAGATAGATATTCCTATTCATGGAAGTTTTTAACACAGTATCATATATAATTAAAAATGGTTTTATAGAAAATCATATCAAATTTTATATAGCATAATGTTAAGAATATTTTCTAAGTTCATTTATATATAATTCAGTATAGCTTCATGTAGAAAAAAATCTAAGTTCATTTATATATAATTAAATATAGCCCCATGTTAAAAAAAATTCTGAACTTAATTTTTTTTTTTTTACATTTTGTTTCTTACTTTATTATTCCATAAAAACAATACTAAATTTAAGTTTTTGTATGTGGTATAGAAATAAAGTCTTATATAAAACTATAAAATTATGTCTTTCTACATAAAATTAGATATGATTATATCGGGTCAAAATCCTGATGAAATTTTGTATAATTTAATATATTTATAGCATATACGATATAATTTGATCCATCATTTTCAGATCATAATATATCTCCCGTTATATCAAATGAGATATCATTATATATGACATCATATTATTTTTTAACTCTAGTTAATTTTTCTAATGTCAGCGAATATCTATATGCCCTATATGATCATATATGAACTTTTTTAACCGGGTCCTTTTTTTTACAATAAAAATGCATTTTAAATAAATGTATGATGAATAATTTCAATTATTACAACTTGATATAGATAGATTGGAGATAAAATGCCCTCTGTGTGAATATATATGAATGCGAACAGAGGTAGCAGAAAATGTTTAACCATAAATGTGCGATCTGTTAGTATTCGAACGTGATTAGAATGCCAGACAATAATTTCATTTTGCGACAAAAAAAACCTATTAAAAAATTAACTTTAAAAAAAAAAAGAAATACAAATTGTAATGTAGAAGATCGGCATCTAAAGATCTAAACATGGTATAAAGAGTAAATTCTGGAAACAAGCGAGAACTTTTAACATTCCTAACTTTATATATAAATAACTAAATATTTTTAAGTTTCAATTTAGTATTAAATTAAGACTTTAAGTTGAGGTGCATTGTAGACTAAAGCAGATTCTTACCAAACACAATATGAAACTATTAGTTGTATTAATGTGTTTAACAATTTCTATATCATTAAGTTGGGCCAGAAATAATTATTATGGTGGTGGCGGTGGTGGTGGAAGCAGTTTTTATAATGGAAGAAGTGGCTCTAGAGGAAGATCATATACCGATATAGCTAAGGTGGCGAATCCTGGTCCATATGTATTTGTAAGAAATAGACCCTTTCCCGCACAACCTTTTTGGCCAGGTGGCTAATGACTTATTAAATAATATATTAAATTTGTTGTTTGTAAAAGGAGGAGGTGTGTGTAATTGTTTATATTTTAAATAAATGTGTTCAGAATTTTAATTAAAATTAAATTGTACATTTCTATAGCTGCTGTTTTTATTGAGTTTTTTTGTTTTGGATTTTTTTTTTTTTTTTTGAAGAAGTTTATTTACCTTTAGAGCAGAAACTGTCAATAGTAAGTTTATAAAAGGTAGATCAAGTTTAAGGTCGAAAATAAGTTTTAAGTATATACACTGCGTTGCATAACTACAATTACAATGATTTTTGCTAAATAAAACAAAAAACATAATTTTTATTTTTAATAAAAATTATATCAAACTTGTATAAAAGACAAAGTACCGTCTAGTTTACTCCCCCTGTGTTGTTTATAAACTAAACAAAATATAAAAAGGAGAGAAAAACAAAAACGTGTATTGAATATCCACCACAGAGGTGGACCTTGCACATAACAAACAAGTTTTCAATTTATTTTTTGATCAATGGTTATAATCTTTAATTTCAAGCTCATATATTAATTAGTTCTCATGTTGTGAGTAAACTAGTTTATATGAATGTTTGATGTTTGACATGGGATTGTCACCGCTTTCAAAGCGTGTTCTGATGATGGGAACCTAGAAAATTCCCGAAATAGATCTATCAACACATTCCTGAAAGGGTCAAATGATAAATTTGAAAACAAAAAACTCTATAGATTATTTGTTAGGACAATATCCTAATAAAGAAATATAGAGTATGGCCTCGAACTTGAATAATTTTCATTTTCATTGCACAATTAAAGGTCGAAAAAACATAATTTTTATTTTTAATAAAAATTATATCAAACTTATCTTTTTTTTTAATACTACAATATAAGATGAGCGCAGGTTTGATTCTTACAGCCGCAGGTTGTTGAAAAATGTATCATATAGATACAATCTGACAATTATAAGACACAAATAATAATACAATTTAAATGGAAAATCACTGATGATGCCTGTCCATAAAAAGGCAGAAACTAGGCTAGTCTGATTTAAAAATGAATAGTGTTTGTAATTTTTTAGAGAAAAACGTTTATTCTTGTTCTTAACCTCAACCTTTCTAAATAAACATTTTTTTTTAAACTTATAACTAGGACAAGAAATTTCATGCTACAAAAAAAGAAAAATAGGCGCTTAAAATATGCACAAAAAATATGCACTAAAAATCTATAAAAATTTGCACGTACAACTTTTGAACTTTTAAAAATCGATTTATTATACGAGATAGCTGGTTTAAAAATGAAATCCAACATAAATGTGTAACAAATGAAAACTAGACGCTACGTTCTGGGTTACAAATGTTTTCTTTTGTTTATTCTTAATTAAAACTAAATTTTCGTTTTTACAAATTATTCAAAAATATGCAATTAAATTGAAAATATGCAAAATATGCAACAACAAATTCTAAAATATGCAAAAAATAGGCAATTAAATTGAAAATATGCATTTACATTTTTTGCTGCCATGTCTACATTTAAAGCGGTGATTGGAAGAGACTTACCCAATAAATTAGGTACACACAGAGAAAAATTTTGCTATTTGTCAACTGAAATTCGGTTACTATGACTCAAATTCGGTTATTACGAATTTCAGTTGGTTGATACAACTGAACATTAGTTTTCACAACAAAGTTCGGTTAATTCAACTAAATCTTAGTTGGAACACCTAAAATTTTCCAAAATCTAATGTAAATATCGTTGTACTAACTGAATTTATAAGCTGTTACCATTAAAATACACTTTTCAATTCGGTTGGCAGTTTATTTCTCTGTGTGTATATGTTGGAGTATCTACCACCGCTGCCGCTACCTAATTGAAGGAGTGCACAATTTTTAACAGCAAGTTAAAGTTGATATTTGTCTTAAAAATGTGGAAACTTTAGAAGCGGCTGGGGGGAGAAAAATATATACAATTCAAAAATTTTTTTTAACATAACTTTATATCAAAATATCTTTCAGAATAGTATGCACACTTTATATGTTCAGAAAGAAAATATTTATCTGGAGGTAAAAGACTGTTGCTGCTTTTTGGGAAAGAAATCGCAAGAACTTGATTTTTTTTTCATTATTTGTACTTTAAACGAATGTAGTGTTTGAGTATCATAATATATTGCATTATTTTTTTTTTATTTAATAAAGAATTTATTTAGTTAAGTAAACAATATTTTAAAAATGAAATTGGACCCAATTTCGTTCCGCTATTCGCAAAAAACTGGACCAGAGTGGGATCAAATAATGAATGTATCATTTTTAAATGGGAATATCTCGGGGACTATTAAAAATAACCCACACATGTAAGCACGAAAAGGGATGGACACATATCCAATTCCTGTGCACGATGGCGGATAGACTGGTTGGAGTCTTCCTCTACGCTACGCTCTATAGCAGCAATGACTTCTTCTGTACGCACTGCACGACGTCTCTGTGGATGCATATTATCTTTTAGAGTAAACGTTCCATAGTTAATCGAAATAATTGCTCTGATGGAAGATTATATTGACCGTTAAATGGACGTAGTGCGCGATACGTATTTCGAACAGAGCCATGATTTTCAAAACAAATTTTGCACAATTTGGAAGCGTTATTCAGGCGTCAATCTATTCATGGGTAAATGACAAACCAAACTAAACATAAATCACTTGACAGCTGACAAAATGGCTGCCAGTTAAATTAGTGATGCAAACATAAAGTTCTATACCTGTATAAAAAACACACTTTATATGCTGAAAGTTCCCTAGTTTGGGTGGTCATATTGCCGCCCAGGATGGTTTCGAAGGTTCAAAAACTTAAGCTCGTTATTACTTCAGTTATGCCTGTTCCAAATTTCATTGCAATGGGACCACTAAGTAAGAAATGGCTGAATTATATCCAATAATTTTATAACGGTGACAAGAGCGCTCAAACCAACGGTTGGTCACTGTTATCAATCGGGTAATAGGACAATACTGTAAAGATTGTTAATCCCACATCCTGCCAACCCATAACCAGCCGTCGCCGACGCTTTGCCATCACTGTGCCGATAGTTACTGAGCAACTCAATAAAGAGTCACAATCAGATAATCGATGAATGTAAGGTAAATGTGTCCAAATCAACCATAAATAGGCTCTTAAAGGATAACCAGAGAATTACTCGCAAAAGCTGATGTCTGTGCCAAGGTCATTACCTCGCTACAAAACTTCTCGATTTAAGTTCGCTAAAAGGAATTTACAAACCAACTGGAAAATGGTAAGTCAATAACCGCTGTTGTTGGTAGAACTGTTTAAAAATAAATTTCAATTAAAGTTGATTATTTCTGTTGAGAAAAAGCTCAATCTTGATGGTCCAGATGGTTTTAACAGCAATTGGAGAGACATACGTAAGAAATCACGATATTTCTTATAAAGAAATTTCGGAATTCAGATACTTATTTTTTAGGGGAGCTTTTTGTTTCTACGGTATGGTTGATTTGGCATTTCCAAGCACTAGAATGAATTCTTCTGAGTACATTACAGTGTTAGAAGAGAAATTGGTGCCATTTATTGAAAATAGCAACGAAGAAAAATGAATTTTCCAACAGGGCAATGCCTCAGTACATGTAAGTCATCAGACGATGGAATGGCTATTATCACAAAATATAAGAGTATTGTAATGGTCCGCATGTTCTCGGAATAAAAACCTATTGAGAATATTTGGGGAGTAATAACCCGTCAAGATTACGCAGAAACCCGTCAATATGAGAGCGTTTTTCATTTAAAAGGAGCAGTTATTGATGCGTGGAGATCTATAAAGGAAGAACTTCGAATAAATCTGGTAGACTGTATGTCTGATCGAATTTTCGAGTTGATTCAAAGAAAAGGACACCTTTTGCTGCTTTAAAATATTTTTCTTAAATTTTGATATATTAAGATAAGTGTATTTATAGTTATGAAACACTAATTGATTTTGTTATTCCTGTTTAAATATTAAAATAAGAAATAAATTAATTGATTTTTTTTTTTTTTTTTTTTGTTAAATATTATTAATTTTCCATTGGTTTTACTTGTTGCCGCTTAAACTCTTCTACTTTTTTTAACTTACGAAATTTAGCGAAATAAATGTGTAATTATAGTTTTGCAATGCAGTGTATTAAATTTTTTGTTTGCAAAAGTATTAAAAATTGTATAAAATGTATTTTGTGTGTTTAAAATTTTTAAAGGAGGAGGTGTGTACTTGTTTATGTTTTAAATAAATGTGTTCAGAATTTTAATGTAAATTAAATTGTAAATTTTTATAACTGCTGTTTTATTGAGTTTTTTGTTTTGGATTTTTTGAAGAAGTTTATTTACCTTTAGAGCAAAAACTGTCAATAGTAAAGTTATCAAATGTAGATCAAGTTTAAGGTCAAAAATAAGTTTTCAAATAGTATTTATATAAAATTGAATAATACTAAAATATGTTAGATTTGATATTTTTAAGATTTCTAAAGCGTTTGGGATCAGATTTTTTTTTTTTTTTTGATGAGACCCAGTCCTACTTCACTTTTAATAACCGATCGAGTCAGAATAGGGTCAGACGGTGGGGGTAATTTGGGACTTTGCATTTTTTCCATACTAATGCATTTCTATAATTTTCAAATATTGTGTCTTATTCTTTAATAAATTCCTATCACTTTGAGCAAAAAAAAAATCATACAAAAAAAGTTTTTATTGGTGTGATTGTTTTTTTTTTTTTGTAATAAAAATTTTGAGTTTTTGTGACGTTGGTAATAATGGGTTAATTTTTAACATGTGGATGGGGTAAATTTGGACGTGCAATTTCATAATCCAGGAATACTTAAGAGTATTTTTAATTAATTTTTTAATCTTTTTTACGTTTTTGTATTGAAAAATCCCGCGCCTGATATAAGTTTCATTTAAATATATATGGAGTTTGATATAATTTTTATTAAAAATTAAAATTATGTTTTTTTCGACCTTTAATTGTGCAATGAAAATGAAAATTATTCAAGTTCGAGGCCATAGTCTATATTTTTTTATTAGGATATTGTCCTAACAAATAATCTAGAGTTTTTGTTTTCAAATTTATTAATTGACCACTTATAGGATTGAGTTAATAGATCTAATATATAGTATGGTCTCGAATTTGAATAATTTTCATATTCATTTTCATTAATATTATAAATTTTATGTGGTCAACAAGATTTCTAACCTTGATGCTAGAATATACTTTTCTAAAAGTTTGATGTTTGATGAATCCGAACAGATAGGACTTTCAGATGACATACTAAGTTGTTTGGATAACGTTTAATTAGTTTAATACACATTTTTACTGAATGTTTTTGCTGCATATTTTTATTTATTTTGCTTTAATTTTTCTTTATTTTTTAAAAAACAATCACTTTAAATTTTATTTTATATTTCACCAAGTAGCATTACGACTAAAAACGATCCAAGCTGCTAAAATCGAAACATTAATATATTTATATATTAGTTAAAATTGAAATTATTAATCAATAAATCAATTTCATTTAGAACTTTCTCAATTTAAAATAAAAAAATCTCATTTTCATATGAAAATTTCACAACTTTAAATGTCAAATATGGATTTCCTATAGAATTTTTTCAATTTTAAATCGAAATTCTCAATTTTGTATGAAATTTTCTTAATTTAAATTGAAAAATCTTAAATTCATTGAAACATTCTCATTTTCAGTTTGGAAAGTCTCAATTTTATATAAAATGTTTGTATTTTTAATTGAAAATGGTGTAGAATAAATTAAACGTTTTTATAATGATTTTTTTATAAATTATATTATTAACTTGTGTTAAATACTTTTTTTCATATCTCATTACAAACCTTAAATACCTTGACAATTATAGTGACTATTAACCAGAAAATTTCATAACAATTGCTATAATTTTGTAACATATTTATTTTTCAGAAAAGATGAGGGTTTTAGTTATTGTTATAGAAATTGTGCAAAGTAAATAAAAGATTTCAATTTATTTTTTGATCAATGGTTATAATTTTTAACTTCAAGCTCATTATATTAGTTCTGATGTAGTGAATGTTTGATGTTTGGCATGGGATTGTTACCGCTTTCAAAACGTGTTCTGATGATGGGAACCTAGAAAATTCCCGAAATAGATCTATCAACACATTCCTGAAAGGGTCAAAGAATAAATTTGAAAACAAAAACTCTATAGATTATTTGTTAGGACAATATCCTAATAAAGAAAGAGTATGGCCCCGAACTTGAATAATTTTCATTTTCATTATATATGGAGTTATATATAAATATATATGGAGTTATATATAAATATATATGGAGTTATATATAAATATATATGAAGTTATATATAAATATATATGGACTCAGATATAATTGGATAGACTCAAATTTCAGACATAAATCTAATGTGTCATATATGCAGACAGAAACAGAAAATTTGTTGTTCTTTATGTATTGTTTTCCACTCCTATTCGTTGTAAAGCATTTTTAAGGAAAATAAATTGTAATTATGGTCAAATATGTCAAACGGCTTAACCGACAGCCGACTCAAGCCGATAGTGTCGGCTTGGTCGGACCAAATTTTGAGTCGGACCAAATTCAGAATTTTATTTTTTCAAATGGAAATATTTTGGGAACTATTAGAGATACACGTATGCATGTTCTTTGTTAGTGTCTACAAGCAGATTACAAATATCGGATTAAAAACAAAAAAATGGCAAGCACTCAAAATTTTATATGCAAAAAGTTCCCTATTTTGGGTGGTCATATTGCCGCCCCCGTGGGGTTGGGAAGGTTTAAAATCTTAAGCTGGATATTACGTCACTTATGACTGTATGAAATTTTATTACAATCGGACCATTAAGTAAGAAATGGACCAATTATTTATAAAAAATTTATGATATCCCCTACTGTGCAATGTTACACGAAACATTTTTGCACTTACCCCATAAAAATATTGAATTAATTCTTAAAACTTTAATATTTGTGTGTAACAGCAAAAATCTATATGTAATTAACATCTGCAATAAATAAAAAGAAATTCAATTAATATTTTAAAAATATTTATTTATTTATGAAATTTATTTTGTAAATAATAGATAAAGCAAAATCAATTAAGAAATGTAATGTTTATAATTTTACTTACTTATAAAAATAATGTAGATATAAAAAATATATGTAGGTATGTATGAAAATAACCAGACTTTTGAAAAACATGTGTAAAAATAAATATATTTTAAATGATTCTTATGCGCCAGGAAATTTAAAGTCCATTTCCCATACTTCGGGAACTGTAGTTAGAAAACCATTACAGTAAAATAACGATATTAAACGACAAACCAAATGAGAAACATCATTTAGATTCGGCATAGAATTTTCATTTAAAATTCCAATTGATTGCACAATTAAGGGTTTCACATCTAGGAATTTTTTATTAGCTAATAACATAGAGAGTTCACGCACGGAGGATGAATAGTCCTCACTAGGTACAATACGATCACCAGAAGAACTAAAATAAAAATTAAAGAAAATAAAAAAGCGTGCATATTAAATGATTTCCAACAATAACACAGAAGGAAAAAATCTTAACATTTAAAAATTAATATGGTTATGACCACCAATTCTATATATTTCAGGCACTCTGATTACAATGGCGTACTTTTTTTTTCAATGTATGCACTCAGAATATTTGTACAGTAACTTAATGCAGGTCATTCCGGTGATAAACGTTAATAGTAATTTTTAACTGTAACTGCAGTTGTTTTTCTATGTATAAACGAAAAATGACTATTTTTGACAGTCATTTAAAAATATTATTTTATTTATTTATTTATTTAATTTATTTACTATTGTCAAGTGATTAAACGAATATTTATTTAAAGATAGAACTTTATTAATCTAATTAAAGTACAGAATTAATTTATATTAGAAAACTTTTAGAATTCGCGTCATGTCAAAATGGCGGTTTTTCACAGACTAGAAACATCTCGATCAATCGTATTGTACAGAGTTGGTTAACAATGCAGTGATGTATATAATAGTACTCGGTACTATTTAGCTTGACAGTTCGGCCAATCATGGATCCAAGTCGTCCTCGACTTCATCATTATTATCGAGTTCGGGCGAAACTTCACACCATCTTTTCATCTTATCGGAACTAAAAACTGAGTAAAATTTCCGAGAGGTTATTTGCAAGCCAGGTATATCCTCAATTAAATATCGATCGTTTCCAAGAACCCGAGCGACGACGTATGGACCACGATACTTAGGTTCAAGCTTACGTGAATCACCAGTTGCCTGGGGTTCGTTTGCAATTAGGATTAAGTCACCTTCATCATATATGGTTGGACGGCAATGCTTGTTGTCAAATCGTTTCTTCCATCGTTCTCGTTCTTGTAGAATGTTTTGGGCAGCTAGCTGTCGTTTCTCGTCGATTGAAATAGTACATTCCGAAGTAATGTCATCTTGTACAGCAGCCAATATACGGTTTTGCACCAAATCGATGGGTTTGTAGTCGAAAATCAGTTCATTTGGACTGAAACCAGAAGTCGAATTTCTTTGCGAATTTATTGACCACTGTAGTATATGTAACGATAGGTCCCAATCTTTGTTATCTTCTGTGGTGGTACGGAGGAATGATAAAATACTTTGGTTGACCCGTTCAACCTGTCCGTTGGCCCTCGGTGTGCGAACAGCAGTTTTTACATGTTGAATATTATTATTTTCGCAATAATCCTCAAAAACCTTGGCAGTGAATGCCGTACCACGATCCGAAATAATACGTTTTGGTAAACCAAAATAGCTGGTAAGCTCGTTTAATATACTTATAACGGGAGCAGATTTAGTGTTTCGAACAGCCTTTATAACAGCAAATTTCGTAAAAGCATCGGAAATCGCGAGTATGTGTGTATGTCCACGCTTGCTTTTTATAAAAGGTCCCAAATGATCAACGTGCATTTGGCGGAATGGGAGAGGTTCCAGGACACCATAATGAAAATTACCTTCAGGTTTACCACCTTTAGCCTTATTATAGCAACACTCGGTACATGCGGCAATATACTCTTGTACATATTTCCTCATACGGGGAAACCAAAACGTTTGTTGAACTCTTTCCAGGGTTTTCTCGAGTCCGAAATGACCTATATCGTCATGGCATTGTTTAGCAATTCGCCATCGTACTGCCCTAGGTATTACGAATCTTAAAACCATTTTTCTCTTTACGATAAAGACGATTATTCTGCAGAGTATAATCAGATTTTAATTGTCGATATTGATCAGATTTCAATTCACCACGTAGGACACCGATTATCTCCCTAAGTTTATCATCTTTTACTTGCATGGTATAAGTCCAGTCTTACTTTTTACGTTTACGTTCATTATGAAACCAGCTGGTTCTGGTTCTTTAGCTGGTAGATCAGGTGATCTGCTTAAAGCGTCGACATGTGCCATACGTGAGCCTTCACGGTGAACAAATTCGCAGTCAAATTCCAACAATTTCCAATTACTTTAGGTAGTAGTTCCAATTACTTTAGGTAGTAGTTCCTTGTTGGTTTTAGCCCTAGTAATTGCAGCACAGTCGGTCACTACACGAAACGGTCTACCCAAGAGATAAATACGAAAACGTTCTAACGTTTCTACCACAGCTAGGACCTCCAACTCATAGCTATGGTATTTTGCCTCAGTATCGGAACAACGTCGGCTAAAATAAAATACTGGGTGCCATTTATCATCACCACTACATTGTAGCAGTACGCCAGCCAATCCTAGGCTGCTCGCATCTGTATGCACCTCATGTTGTGCCGACATGTCATAAATTTCAAATACAGGCCGGTTACAAAGAACTTCGATTAATTTATTAAATGATTGATTTTGTGGTTCACCCCATAAAAATTTATTCTCCTCACTCTTCCTCAATAACATCGTGAGTGGTCGTGATATTAAGGAGTAATTTTCCACAAATTTTCGGAAAAATCCAGTCAGGCCCAAAATCGGCGGACTTCAGTAATGTTCGTTGGTATTCTAAAATTTCTGATTGCGCTTACCTTCTCATTTCCGGGTGTGATACCAGATGCACTTACATTGTGACCCAAATATGATATTTCTTCAGCAAGAAAGTTACACTTGTCCAATCGTAAAGTCAGGCCACTGTCTTCTAGGATATTTAAAAATCGATTTAAGCGTTCAATACCCTCTTCAACTGATTTACTAGGAATTACGACGTCATCCAGATATGCTAATACCTCACCCGGTTCCATTAACTTTACAATTCGATTCATTACGGATTGGAATACCGCCGGAGCATTTACGAGTCCAAAAGGCATGCGGTTGTATTCGTAATGACCTTCAGATGTAACGAACGCAGTTAAATTTTTCGATTGTTCCTCAATTTCAATTTGGTGATAGCCCATGCGTAAATCCAGGGTGCTGAAATAACGGTTTCCAGACAGTTGAGCAAAATGTTCATCAATTACTGGCATGGGATACGGTATCTTTACGGTGATTTTATTTAGTTGACGATAGTCAACGCATAAGCGGTGTTCACCATTCTTCTTCTCCACGAGAACTATACCCGAGGCGTAAGGTGAATTCGATTTTCTTATAATTTCGTTATCAAGTAAATCCTTAACAATATTGGACACAATGGGACGTTTCGCAAATGCAATTCGATACGGTTTAGAGCATATTGGTTCAGGTGTGGTAACTTGTATTTCCATTTTAACCAATTTACATTTGCCTAATTGGTTTATATTTTCAGCAAAACAGGATCTACGATTCTTTAGAACTGTCTGTAGTTGTTTACCTTCCTCGGACGTTAACGATTTCGTCGAATCAATTGCATTTATATTTTGCACCCAACATTTGTCGTTTACCCCTTTGGCATACTATATCGTTACCAATAAGTAAATCTTTTTCCAACAAATAATCGTCTACGACATATGCCTCAACATGCGAAACGGTATCATCAATTTGCAAGTTCACTACCACTTTTCGGGTACTGGTATATTCACTTCCTGCAAATCCACCCAAATCTAGATTACATTTAACAATATTACCGATTTGTGTTGCAAAACGATTTTTTTATTAAGCAGAAATCGCTACCAGGATCAATAAAAGCTTCAGTTTCAACATTGTTTGCTTTGACGGCTTTAAAAAGTTTCTTCGTCGGCTTTGGACTGTTATGAACAATTTTGTTTACATTTGCAGTTTCGTTCTGTCTTGACCTGCAGTCAATTGTTTTGTGCGATGTACGATTACAATTAGCGCAGCGATCTTTTTTCTGTGGTTCAGGACACTTAACTGAGTAATGGCCATAGTTGGAGCAATTGTAACACTTAATTTTAGTCAACGGTGTGTTACTATCTTTCTTCGTGGCTCCCGTGTTTCCGTGATGATTTCGTTTGGGGTTTTCTCATAGACGTTCCTCTTTGGCTTATTGTAGACTGCAGTTGTTGATGTTCTTATTTCGTTGTAGTTGCAGTAACTATTAATATCGTTAAGCAGTTGATTACACGTTCCATATTCGTTTGAAATTTTTCTTTTTAGGTCCGGGTCGTTGATACCATTTACAATATGTCGGGCAATATCCGATTCAGTTAGGCCACCCTTTTTACCAAAGGCATACATTTTGTGTCTCGTGTGGTCGTCGTTTCAGTGTAGACATTTTGATATGTATATCGGCGGCATTTTCGGTAAACGGAAAATCTGAAAGAAATTTATTAGTAAATTGTGACCAAGACAAAAATACTTCCTGCAATGAATCGACCCAAAATTTAGCCGGGCCCTTCATTTTCTGCTGTATGGCAAATATTACAGACTGATCATCCCAATAATAGGCAGATTTTAAAATCTCAACACGTTTTACGAACTGTATAGAATTAAGCGATTCATCGAGCGATGGATTAAATTCTGGCAAGAGCGTGATTATTTCCTTAACATGACCATAGGGATTTTCTACGTTTAGATTAGGTAGAAGCACAGGTTGTATAGAAGAAAACGATGGTGGCATTACGTTTGCACCACTAGACGATACAAATGGACGTTGATTATAGTTTTGTTGTTGCGAATAAGTCGTTGGTGGCAGCAGTTGTTGCGCGTAGCTGCTATGTGGTAGAACATAAGTTGATGTCGGCGTTACCTGTTGTACGTAGGCAGAATTTGACGGTATATGTTCAACGTAGGGGTTGTTTTTCGGTACATGTGGTACGTTGTAGTAGGACGGAACGTTATTCGTTGTTACCATTGGCGTTGTAACATAGCACGGAGCTGAAGGTGTCGTTTTATGGTGACCACTATGATTTACGTATTGATAGTTATTAACGGGAAGTGGTGCAGTAACAGTCGAAACTATCGTGTTCGGCTGCTGCACAGATGCGTATGATGACGTTGTTGGATCGAAATGTACTCGTGAACGAGGTGGTGAAATTGACGATGCTGTTGTAAAACCGTGGAACGAAACACTGTTCGGGTTCGGTGGTGAATCTTGAGGCGTCGTAAACGTTTCTATTGGTGATGACGCAATAGTTGGATCGAAATCCGGTGGTTTATAACGATCTGCTAGTGTTCGCATATTTTCTACAAGCTCTTCCAATTGTAGAACTCGCTCTGATAACTCAGTCGATTTCGTGACATTACGTGTATCCTTTGCGTTGTGTTCCTCGATTCGTTCAATCAATTGATCTTTTTTACCGGTGCATGAAATTCCAATATCTCTGCATTTTGCTTGCAGTTGCTTCACAGTAAGTTTACGTAAGTTTTCCATAGCGTCTTCTAGGAATTCAGATCCCACTTCTGAGAATGTCAAGTGATTAAACGAATATTTATTTAAAGATAGAACTTTATTAATCTAATTAAAGTACAGAATTAATTTATATTAGAAAACTTTTAGAATTCGCGTCATGTCAAAATGGCGGTTTTTCACAGACTAGAAACATCTCGATCAATCGTATTGTACAGAGTTGGTTAACAATGCAGTGATGTATATAATAGTACTCGGTACTATTTAGCTTGACACTATAATTAAAAATTACAAGAAATCTTAAGGACTAAGCACTAGCAACTTAGGCTATCGGCTTAAATTTTATAAGGGTTAGGAATTCATATAATTGATTTTAATTAGAAATGTACAGAGAAATGTGTTATATATTATTTTGTAAATTAATGTGTTGTAAAAAATCATATATTTTGTTTACATTATCGTCTGAAGGACATTTTAGTAGATTTATAATACTGCTTGAGTTACATATGCTTAAACGGATGCGGTGAAGGGATGGACATGTCTGATAAAAGGTGAATTACTGTTAATGCTGAGTTGTTGCAGAATGTGCATACTGGTTGGGGGTCTCTAGACATCAGATATTGGTGTGTTACTCTGGTATGTGTTAGGCGAAGTCTAATGAAGCATTTATTTTTATGCCAGTTGGTAGAAGTTGGAAGATAAATGGGATTTCTATCCGGGTTGATATTTTTGTAGAGATTGTCATATCTATTCCAATTTCGAAGAGTGGCGTCGTTTAGATTTGTGATTAAACTTCTTGATGTGAAGTTTTTGGACTTAGGTACAAATAAGTATGTTGGATAAAGGTAGGCTGATTTTGCTGCTTTAAAAATATAACTACCCAAAAATACTGTACTGTAGTAACAGTTATTTTGGGTAGTTGTTTTGTTTTTTCCAGCAAATAACTGTAAACAAGTTATGACTTGTGCGGTAAAGTTAATTAGTTTTTTTTTGAAAACTAGTTTTGCAAATAAAAAACACTTTTCGATAAAAAAAAAAAATAAAGATGCAGATAATAAGCAACCCAATCAGTCGTTGTAAGAAATTTATATAGTTTGAGTATTTAAATGAATCTCATAGTTTTTTTTTTTTAATAAAGTGTTAACATTTCAGACGTTTTATTAAAAATAGATTATTTTAATACAGGCGAAAATGTGTTTATTCAATATTAGCAAACTGTACAACTTTTTTTTTATTATTCTATAATCTATAATTTTGAAAAAAAAAATCAAAAAATTATTATAATTAGGAGAATTCGTAGGGAGTATGGAATGGGCTTATTTAGTGGTGGGACAAATATTACCTCAATTTTTGTTAATGCACACACATGAACATATATGATCCCTCATACGAACATGTACGAATCATTTGTGAACACACATATGAATCATGTATGGGTGCATGTGGACATGTATAAAGCATGTATGGATCCATATATGTCGATTTTTGACAGGGAACTCAATATAAAATATATTTTTTTAAATGTTAAAGTTATCAGAAACATTACATTTTACATTTTTTATGACGTCGATCTTTCAAAATAAAAGAAGTTAATTTGTATTAAGGAGTGAGATCAGCACGACTTGTGCACGAAAAAACCAATATAGCTTTTGTTGCGCCAGATAAATTTTGATAAATATAACGGTTTATTAAATGGTATTTTCTACAAATTGATATTTTATAAACAGCGTTAAAAAATTATTTGTTTTTTTTTTATTAATATTTTTACTTTTTTCGAAATTTTAGTCAATATGGTTTTGGTCTCAGTTCTGGGCTGTTAAGCGTATTCACCACTCTTGTTAACATTTCAGACGTTTTATTAAAAATAGATTATTTTAATACAGGCGAAAATGTGTTTATTCAATATTAGCAAACTGTACAACTTTTTTTTTATTATTCTATAATCTATAATTTTGAAAAAAAAAAAATCAAAAAATTATTATAATTAGGAGAATTCGTAGGGAGTATGGAATGGGCTTATTTAGTGGTGAGACAAATACGCAGATTTGGAGTAGGATACGTAGGCTTGGTTGCGTTGGCAGTGAAAGTTGTGATCATGGCGATTCTGATGTTGAATCAATTGCTACTGGATTTTTGAATAATCTTGAACGAAATCACCTGGGTGAATTTAATTTTGATAATTTTATTGAGAGTCCTAATTCTTTTTCTTTTAATGTTATAACGGAAAATGAACTTATACTTGCGATAAACTCTGTTAAGTCAAATGCTATTGGCTATGATATGATTCCCATCAGTTTTATCAAAATTATATTCCCACTGATTTCCACATTGCTTCTTCAGCTTATAAACAATATTTTTACTGTCTCAAAATTTCCTGTTGCGTGGAAGTTAGGCCGTGTTGTACCAATTGCTAAGGGTGGGCATTATAACGTTGATAATTTGAGGCCTATAAGTATTTTACCTGCGATGTCAAAAATAGTTGAAAACATTATGAAAATACAGATTTTATACCATTTTGAACATTTCTCTTTACTTCATCCTAATCAATTTGCCTTTCGGCGAAATCACAATACAACCTCTTTGCTACTTTCCCTTACTGATACAATTAGGAGAAAATTGGATCATCATCAAAATTGTGTTATGATTTCTTTGGATCTTACCAAAGCTTTTGATCGTATTAATCATAATGTTCTCATAAATAAGCTACAGGTTAAGTTCAACTTTTCTAAATCGGCGTGTAAGCTAGTGTATTCTTATTTATTAGATCAATCACAGTTTGTCTCTCTAGGTGGCCTTAATTCGACTGTAAGTGCTGTTTCCTCAGGTGTACCCCAGGGGTCTGTACTGGGACCTATACTTTTTTTAAACCTATTTGAAAGATTGTATTTCTCTAATGAATAACGATTTTTGTAAGTCATATGTATTTGCTGATGATATTTTTTTATTGTATAGTGCTGATTCTAAACATATTACCCACTTAGAGACTTGCTTGAACAACCATTTAAATTTAATTTCCAATTATATGTATTCAAATTACTTGGAGAATAATTCTGCTAAGACTAAGGCTGTATATTTTCAGTTGCAAAATCAGAATTGCTTGTTTCCTAAGATTAGTATTAATGGCCAGTTAATTGACTATGTGAATTCTCTTAAATGCCTTGGTGTTATTTTGGATTCGAATCTAAATTTTGATGATCATATTGATTCTCTGTCAAATAGGGTTTGTCTTACTTTAAGAAGACTATATTCTTTGAGAGCGTACACACCAAGACATGTAAGATATCTTTTGGCTAATTCTTTACTAATGTCACAATTTAATTACGGCCTTGAGGTGTTTTCTGGAACTTTTTCTTATAATGTAGATAGACTTCAAAGAGTTATTAGAAAAATTGTTCGTTACATATTCCACGTGAGAATACAGGATCATATTCGTGTTTCTGAACTTGTCCCTGAGCTTTTGAGGTGTTCTTTTCAGGATTATCTAAAACTACGTCTATTACTTCATTTTTATAAAATCATGAAATGTGGACAACCTCAATTTCTTGTAAATGAATTTACATTTATAAATTCAACACGTAATATTCAAATTGATGTACCTCTGGGTCATCTCACAATATTTGATCGTTCGTTTTTGGTAAGAGTCTATCGTATTTGGAATTATCTTCCAACTCTACTTAGGCTATTTTCGTATTCTTATCCTAATTATAAGGGAAAACTCTTAAATTTTTTAATAATGTGCAGACATGATAGTTTTACTATACTTTTGGGACGGAATAATAAAACAAAAAATTGTTTTTCTTCTGTCTACGTTTATTTGTATCTTTGGCTAAATGGGACTTTTATATTTAATATATTTTCGTAATGTTTATGTGGCTGGGGAGCCAACTACACGCTAGGATAATATGCATTTTTGCATTTAATATTTAAGGTTTTTATTATTACTGTATATAGTTATTTATTTTACAATACATATATAATTGGCCATGAAGGCTTCCTTTGTATTGATATTAAATAAATAAAAGCAAGCTTTGATTGGCCAGAAATTGCCGTTGCTCTGAAAAATCAAGCACTGGCAGAGCACTGTTTGCCAATGGTCCAACAAATAAAGTGCTGGCAAAGCACTGATTTACAACGCTCTGCCAACGTTAGTAAAAAGTGCTTTGCCAGTGCTTAATTAACAAAATTTACAACAGTAAAAATAATAAAAGCACTGGCACAACTCTGGCTTAGAACGCTCTGCTAACGTTCGTAAAAAGTGCTTTGGCAGTACTTGATTTACAAAATTTACAACCGTAAAAATAAAAAAGCACTGGCACAGTACTGACCTAGAACGCTTTCCCAACATTGGCAAAAAGTGCATTGCCAGTACTTATTTATAAAATTTACAACTTAACTTAATAAAAACAGTGGCACATCCCTTGTTCACAACAAGAGTGGACAAATTCAAAACTAAATTGCAATTTATGATTTGAAGTTAAGAATATTAAGGTCTCCTATTATAGTCAGCACAAAGCATAGTTTTTGTACTAAAATTTTACTTAAGAAATTTATTTTCAAATTTCTTTCTTTAGTGAAATTGTAGTAAAAAATCGTGCTAACTTATCACAAAAATAATTTGATAAAAAAATATCCAGTTTTTTGTAAATAACTTAAGTGAAGCAAGCCTATTATGAGTTCTGTTCAAATTACCAAAATCATTTAATAAGAAATAATACAACTCTTTACTTAAGTGAATTACAAAGTAGGACTATACAGTTCATAAATAAATCTCGTTTTCATATCTAATATTCTTAATTTAAATAAAAATTTTAATTTCAAATTTATAATCAATTTGAGTTATAAATTTTCTTATTTCAAATATAAAAAAATCAATCTTTTTTTCGAAAATTTCACAATTTTTAATTTAAAAATTTAAATTTACCCAATTTTAAAAGAAAATCTTTTTTATAAATGAATGCAAATGTTTTTTTAATTGAATTTTATTTTAATTTATATTGCAGAAATTGAATTTGTATGTTTATTTTTTTTACATAATTTTATTATTTTAAAAAATAAAAATAAAATTTTATAAACAAAATTATAATAAGTACAGTTTTTTTTTAATAATTTATTATTTACTTGATTAGTTGTTTTACCAATGCTTTACCAACGTTTTAAAATTATGATTTTGGTTCTGGCGAAGCACTCATTGCCAGTGCTTTGCCAACGTTTTAAAAAAGAAACGGCCAAGCCCTTCCCGGTATTATCATTTTAAGGTTGGCAAAGCACTTATTTTATCATTAAAAAAGCACTTTATTGGTTTTTCTACCAATGCTCTGCCAAAGTTTTAAAATTATGGTTTTGGTACTGACAAAGCGCTTTTTGCCAGTGCTTTGCCAACGTTTTAAAAAAGGAACGGTGTTATCATTTTGGGGTTGGCAAAGCACTTAACTCTTCAGAAATCCAACGCTCTGCCAACGCCCATACCACCTCTGAAAGCACTGGGCCAATGCTTCGCCGTTCGTATTTTTCTGGCTGGGTATGCTTCTTAGAAAAATTTTTAAAATTTTTATTGTATTTAAATGTTATGAGAGTTTTACATAATAAAACCAATAATAATTGGCAATAAATGCCAATTTTATCAGAAGCATCACATTTGCCATTTTTTTATGACTTCAATAAAAGAATAAAAGAACATGTATGAACTCATTCATGCTCATATATGAAGTCATTCGAGGTTATAAATGTTAATATAGCACCATACTGTATTCATATATGTTCATATAAGTTCAAATTTTATCATATATGTAAATATTGGTTCAAATTTCGTTTATGTACACTAATGAACATGTATGGAAGTGTATGGACACATATGATAATACATGTAAATATTACCTCAATTTTTGTTAATGCACACACATGAACATATATGATCCCTCATACGAACATGTACGAATCATTTGTGAACACACATATGAATCATGTATGGGTGCATGTGGACATGTATAAAGCATGTATGTTCATGTATGGATCCATATATGTCGATTTTTGACAGGGAACTCAATATAAAATATATTTTTTTTAAATGTTAAAGTTATCAGAAACATTACATTTTACATTTTTTATGACGTCGATCTTTCAAAATAAAAGAAGTTAATTTGTATTAAGGAGTGAGATCAGCACGACTTGTGCACGAAAAAACCAATATAGCTTTTGATTGCACTAGATAAATTTTGATAAATATAACGGTTTATTAAATGGTATTTTCTACAAATTGATATTTTATAAACAGCGTTAAAAATTATTTGTTTTTTTTTTTTTATTAATATTTTTACTTTTTTCGAAATTTTAGTCAATATGGTTTTGGTCTCAGTTCTGGGCTGTTAAGCGTATTCACCACTCTTGGTACCAAAACCACATTATGCCATTGGTACCACTCTACCGCTGATGTGCTATAGTGCAAGGTCAGGCCTTAACCCTCTAACGGGCAAGGCTGCCTCAGGGCCGACTTCATAAAATTTACCACAAATGCGTCAAATGAGCGTTTTATACTTAGAAATTAATATATGCCGATAGAAAACTAAATTTGATAAATATTTTGTAAAGAAACTTGTCTTGTGCCGTCCACGGTTTGAAAGCGAGAAAGCTTCGAAATCAAAATTTCGAAAAACTTCAAAAAATAATTATTTTTGAAAAAACATAAGTTTTCAAAAATCTAAAAAACCAATTTAAGTTGACTAAAAACTCTTTATAATAATATAATATAAGTAAGAATGAAGCTTTATCTTTAATAATAAGTCCCTACTTTGGTCCAAGACCTCACAGGATTTTATCAGGATTCCTCTAAAGGACATCATGTTAACGTATAAACTAATAGAAGGATTTTTATGAAATTTGGCAGAAGGAAGACATTAAGTATTAATAGCCAAGCGTTGAAGTTTTAACAATATAAATTGCAGTTTCGACACTTTTTCGCCTAATTTAGCTTTTTCCAAAAAGCGAAAATCGTGATATCTTCTTAAATAGGAGCAGAAAAAAGAATAGTTTTTGGAGTGTGGTTATATCTTGGTAAGAGAAATAATTTTTGTTCAAAACTTCTCTTTTATATGCTTTAGTTTTCAAAATGCTCATATCGCCTAAATTAGGCAACGATAAACAATTTTGTTGAAGAACCTATTATTTGTTTTCGAGTGGAGCACATAGTATGAATTTCAGTTGCAAAACATCGTTTGCCTGTTAGAGGGTTAAGAAAGTAGATAACTCATTTACTCGAATACATGACTAATACCGTCTTTCAAACACTCTCTTATCTACAAATCGGTGTTTATATTGCCTATTGTTATGTAAAAACCACTCCTTTTGCCGCAAGTGCAAATTGTTCAGCTCTGGAAGCTGGAAAAGTCACAAGCACGTGTGTTTTGTCATCCATTATTCAACAATCATATTTTGTTACAAAATTTCTTAATTTCCTGAGTGTAGTTAGGGCTTTTGTATCTTGTTAATAAAAGCTATATTTTTGATCGGATGAGTCAAAATTTGGGCATGTATTTTGATGCAATAGATCAGAATCAATCGAAAAAGCAATGTTGGATTTTTTGTTAGTTAGGGCCGCTTGCGTTTTAGCTAAAGCTTTGTAGTTGTTTTTAGCTACACATTTTTTTGAACGTGATAATTCGAATTTTTTAAAATTATACACTGCGAGACTTTAAAATTGCAGTTACAACCTCAATTTCAATTTACAATATTTTCGTAATTAAATAAGTTATATTAAAAATTCAAAAACTGAAAAAAGGGTAACAGTAGTGTGTTCAGGTGCCGTTACAAGTATTATGAATAATATATTCCCAGTAAGGTAAAAAAATCGGAGCATTTTGTTAAAAAACTACATTTTCCCGTTAATATAGCTCGAACGCCTGATGTCGGAGAGTGATTCTAGAATTTATATTTTAGTTCTAGTGCAGTGATGCAAGACGCCGGTCGTCAGCCGCTTAGCCGACAGGTATATTTCTAGGCGAAGCCGCCGCCGACACTATCGGCTAAACCGTTTGAAATATTCGACCATAATTAAACTTTTTTTTTTTGAAAATACTTTACAACGAATGTGAGCGGAATACAATGAACACAGAGCAACAAATTTTCTGTCTTTTTCTGTTTATATGACACATTTATTTTATGAATTAAAAAAAAATAATATAATATTTTACAATTTCAGATTTAAAGATGTTACATACTATGATATACAGATGCAACAATATTATTTACAGTTTTAGATTAGATTTGTGTTTTTATATACATCGATATTATTTTTATGTTATTTTCAATTTATAGCGAGCTTTCTTCAACCTTCGCATATTTACAAAAATAAAGCAAATCAAACATATTAGCTAGGTTGATACTAGTATTTCGATCTGGCTAAAGATCTCATCAGAACCCGAAGTTTTAGAAAAGCTAGATCCTCCATAATAGGCAGAGCTTTAACAGAATACCTATTAATCATCAATTTGGCTCCATTCTTGTATTCTTAGTAATCAAACACGTGGTTGGATATTTTCCTAACAAGCATCATGACGACCAAAAATGTTTTATGTATATTTTTGCTTTTATATACGTCGAGATGTTTTGTTAAAGGGTCCGCCATCTAACTTTTTTTTACACTAGTGCTTATTTCGTGAATGGTAACACTTAGCTAATGTCTGATTTGACAGATAATTAGTTTTATCCTTCCGCTGAACAAATATGGACCGTATGTTCGTTATCTTGTGAAAAAAGTGAAAGAAACTGGCATCCTCATCGATAAACCAAAGCGTGAAAAGCCAAAAACAGTGCGTACACTCGATAATATTGCTGCTGTGGCAAAAAGTGTGCGTGAAGCGCCATCAACATCAATTCACCGTCGTTCTCAACAATTAAACATTTCGGAGACATCATTGACACGAATTTTGCATAAAGACCTTGGTATGACGCCATACAAAGTCCAATTGGTTCAGTAGTTCAAAAAAAAAAGTTATTTGGCGGACCCTTTATTTTTATAAGAAACTCAAGAGTTGCTTTTCTACTATTTGAAGATTAAATTTGATATGCAGTGGAAAACACTCGTGAGTACATGTACGTACTTTTTACACCTAAAGATTCAGGTCTAAAAATATTTGAGACTAGAACTAAAGTATGCTCTTATAAAGGTATAAGGCACGCTGAATCAGAATTACTCTCCGACATCAGGCGTTCGAGCTATATTAACGGGAAAAGTGTCGTATTTGATCAAAATGCTCCGACTTTTCACCTTCTTGGACATATATTTTTTATCAACATAAATGATCAGGGTGCACCACCTTGCAGTAGTAGTAGGATGTTGAAATGTTGCTAATATATTATGATCGATACCCTATTTCATAATTGTAGGTACGAGGGCGGAAAAATAAGTCCGTGACTTTTCAAACTTTCCTCGTAGTTATATGAAATGCAACGCTGCTCCCATCAAGTACCACCTGTTAATAGACTACTGTCAAATTTTGAGCAAGTTCCGTCATTTACTTTGCGTTTAACAGCTGTTCAAAACATACAACCTCGTGGATTTTTTTAAAAAAGAAAAAAGTGAATTTCGAGTGCTCATTAAACATTATTTTTTGCGAAAAAAAAACGTCAATCAAACTAAGGAAAAGCTTGATAAATACTATGGGTACTATGCACAATCGATTTCAATGGCAAAAAAAGGTTTACTGACTTTCGTTGTGGTCGCACAAGTACAAATGACGCTGAACGTTCTGGACTGTCAATTGAGGTCGTGGTTTCGATTTTAAATGATCAGTTGGGTTTAAGAAAGCTGTCTGCAAGATAGGTGCCGCGTTTGCGCTCAATTGACCATAAACGTAATCGTGTGACAACTTCAAAGGATGGATTGTTTGGAGTTGTTTAGCCGCAATTCAAATGAGTTTTTGCGGCGTTTTGTAACTGTGGTTGAAACATGGATCTACTACAACATTCCGGAGACCAAGCAGCAGTCTAAACAATGGGTTTCTTCGGGTGAACCGGCTACGAAAAAGGCCAAGGTAAGTTGTCGGCCAATAAGGTGATGGCAACAGTTTTTTGGGATGCAGTTTTTTAAATAAATGGCGAATATTATGCCAACTTATTGGACCGATTTAACGAGTATTTAAAAAACGATCCCATATGGCCAAGAAAAGTTCTTTTTATCAAGATAATGCACGGGTGCACACGTGTGCAGTCTCAATGGCAAAATTCCATGAATTGTGCTACGAATTGGTACCTCATCTGCCATATTCTCCGGATTTAGCACCCAGTGACTATTTCCTATTTTCAAACCTAAAGAAATGGCTCGGTGGAAAGAGATTTAGCGCCAACGATGAAATTATTGATCAAACAAATGCATTTTTTTATGGATTAAGAAAAATCCTATTTTTTTGGAAGGGGTACAAATATTGGAGAAGCGTTGGACTAAGTGTGGACTAAGTGTGGACTAAGTATTGAGCTAAAATTATTATGTTGAAAAATATATTTTTTTTTTCAAAAAACTGTGTTTCATTCAAAAAGTCACGGACTTATTGATCCGCCCTCGTACATTGGTTTTTACGTTTTGCTTTAATAAACCCATACGATTTTGGGACACACTAATGACGATGCCCCAAACTTTAAAATCATTTTGCGGAAAATCTATACCATACATCGAAAAAAAAGTAAGTCATTGAAATCAGAGTGTCCGAAATATATAGCATTGAGGGTCAAAACCTCATTAATTTTGTTGCTGTCATGCCTTGTAATTGGAAAATCTCAATAGAACGGTACTCACCTTTTATAAGGGAATAAAGAAAATATCACAATAGCTAAACATCGTGTTAGAACTTTCCGTCTATAATACAAAAAAAAAAATTAATAAATAAAAATATAATCACTTAAACTTAATTTATACTCTTCTTACTTATTAGTTACGACATCTTTCTTGAAACCAATAGCACCCAACAAACCATCTCCCCAACTTTCAGCTTGTGTAGAGACAATTTGTAAATATCTAGCCAACATTATTAAAGGCTTCCTAGCATTTTGAGGTTCTTTCGCGACAATTCTACAGCCCCAAGAGATCATTGCACCCCAAACTACTGCCATTATGGGTTCAGAAGATGGTTCTGTTTTTAAACTTTCCACCAACTGACAAAGATCTTGTAAGAATGTTATTTGATCACCGACAGTAGGCATTTTTTCCATTTTATATAAAATAAATATATGCAAAGTAAATATTGAGCAATTACGCATAATTGGCATTAATTCCAATTTTTCCAAAGTCAATTGTAATATTTGTAACAAATTCAACCATGAGGGATTATGCCATTCTAAACTTGATTCTGAAGAACGGAAATAAAATCCTATAGAGGCTTCTAGCAAAGTATAAATGCTGGCGATAAATGCTTTCATATGACCCATGGCACTTAGAATGCTGCACATTAAAATATTACCCGGCTGAGCATGTAATTGTTGCCATTTTACCAAACAATCAATATGTAAACTGAAATGGGTAAATAATTTTTGATAATATTTGGAATTAGTGTAAAAGTATTATCATATTATCCTACTTACTTTGAAGTCTCTTCACTTTGTGTTTGCATGGGTAATATTATTTCCAAGATTACATTTAATGCCTCACGTCTTTGTTCCTCAAATGATTTTGTAGCCGCTAACGAACATAAAGATTGATTTAATGTGTTTAGCAATTCTTCAAAAGAATTATTAAATACTTTATTGCCTTCTTTTGAAGCTAACAGTTTTGGATTTTTTGCAGCACATGCCCGTTGTAAACGTATCATAGATCTGGTGTATAAAATACGTTTTGCAGTAGCATTTGAGATATTTTGTGTTTGATTACCACGTTCTGGCATCATAGCGCAAGCTAAACGTATTAAGCTACAAACAAAATTAAATCAATCTGAGAAAGAAATAAGAAAAAAAAACTTACTCTAACACCGCTCTATCAGCATAATTTGATTCTTCTGGTATTTTTAAGATAATCGTAGGTTCTACTGTTGTCACAAACCATTTCAATAGATTTTCCAATTCTGTATATTCGACCATGTACCAAGGATAATTAATGGCATCTTCCAGAATCTTACTAGTATTTACTTGAATGTGTATATTAGGTTCAAAGGCAATTTTTATGAATATTGTAAATAGCCGTGAGACAACCTTATTATGTTGTTGTACTGTCAATGTTGGTAGAGTGTCGGTAAACCATTCATTCCAATTGATACGGATAAATATGTGACCCAACATAGCATGTGATTCTGGAATAAACTAGAAATTTGGTAAAATGAAAGTTAATAAAAATTGCGTATTCCAAATACTCTTTAAATTTGAAAATTGTATGCTTTTAAAACTTAATCATTTTATAATTTTAAAATTTTTATAATTTTAAAATTTTTATAATTTTACAATTGTATAATCTTTCTAATCTCTATAATTCTTATAATCTTCACAATCTTTATATAATCTTTAGTCTTTATAATTTTCATAAATTTTAATAATCTTTAAAATATTTATAATTTTTAAAATTTGTATATTCCAATTTAATATTAACATTTTTATAGTCTAATGTAATGTAAATAACATAATATTTATATTTTTATAATCTCTATAATCTTTATAATCTTTATAATATTTATAATCTTTATAATCTTTGAAATCTTTGAAATCTTTATAATCTTTATAATCTTTATAATCTTTATAATCTTTATAATCTTTATAATCTTTATAATCTTTATAATCTTTATAATCTTTATAATCTTTATAATCTTTATAATCTTTATAATCTTTATAATCTTTATAATCTTTATAATTTTTATAATCTTTATAATCTTTATAATCTTTATAATCTTTATAATCTTTATAATCTTTATAATCTTTATAATCTTTATAATGTTATAATCTTTATAATGTTTATAATCTTTATAATCTTTATAATCTTTATAATCTTTATAATCTTTATAATCTTTATAATCTTTATAATCTTTATAATCTTTATAATCTTTATAATCTTTATAATCTTTATAATCTTATAATTTATAATCTTTATAATCTTTATAATCTTTATAATCTTATAATCTTATAATCTTTATAATCTTTATAATCTTTATAATCTTTATAATCTTTATAATCTTTATAATCTTTATAATCTTTATAATCTTTATAATCTTATAATCTTTATAATCTTTATAATCTTTATAATCTTTATAATCTTTATAATCTTTATAATCTCATATCTTTATAATCTTTATAATCTTTATAATCTTATAATCTTATAATCTTTATAATCTTTATAATCTTTATAATCTTTATAATCTTTATAATCTTTATAATCTTTATAATCTTTATAATCTTTATAATCTTTATAATCTTTATAATCTTTATAATCTTTATAATCTTATAATCTTTATAATCTTTATAATCTTTATAATCTTTATAATCTTTATAATCTTTATAATCTTTATAATCTTTATAATCTTTATAATCTTTATAATCTTTATAATCTTTATAATCTTATAATCTTATAATCTTTATAATCTTTATAATCTTTATAATCTTTATAATCTTTATAATCTTTATAATCTTTATAATCTTTATAATCTTTATAATCTTTATAATCTTTATAATCTTTATAATCTTTATAATCTTTATAATCTTTATAATCTTTATAATCTTTATAATCTTTATAATCTTTATAGTCTTCATAATCTTTATAATCTTTATAATCTTTATAATCTTTATAATCTTTATAATCTTTATAATCTTTATAATCTTTATAATCTTTATAATCTTTATAATCTTTATAATCTTTATAATCTTTATAATCTTTATAATCTTTATTACCTTTATTATCTTTAGAATTTTAGAGTTTCATAATTATTTTTATTGAGAACAACATGAGATTGCGAGTTTAGCTGAAAATTTAAATGTAGTTACCCAGTAGTAAATGGCTAAACTAGTTCCGAACAGTACGTGTTTTCAGACTAGTAAAAACAAACTAGTTGTCAAACACTAATTTTGAACTTGAACTGGGAACTTTTTGAAAATATTATATTTATATAAGCTTAGGTGTTTTTGAAATTTATGTTTTGTTTACTACATTTGTTTTTAGAAAAAAATATATTAAAATTTTTTATTGTGAATTGAGCTGAGGTGCAAATTAACTGGTACAATACTGGTGCCAAAGAGTCACTCCAGAACTAGTTTGTGTGTTTATCTTTACAAAGAGTTTCGTTTCCTATTTTGCTTTCCAAAACAATAATTTTAAACCAGTTGTGAACTAGTTCCATATATGTTAAAACTGTTGCAAAAAACTCAATTTAAATACGAGTTTTGAAGTTCTAAATTTGTTAATAATAATATATTTTGAGTCATAAACACAAAATATTTTAAATACTATTTAGTATATGAATCGTTTTATGTTAATAGGATGAAACTATTGCTTCAACCTTCCTTTCATCAAAGGTTGTGGTATAATGGTTAGCGCGTTGGACTGTTACACAGATGGTCCCGGGTTCGATTCCCGGTGACGACATCATCAATTTAGAAAAATAATATGTATGAGTTTTCTATCACTTATATGTATCGCTGCGCCCACCTTCGGTGTTCCCATAGCACTTAACCCCACCGAAGTAAAATAATGAATCAGGGCTATGAAACAAAAATAGCTTCAATAAATTCGCCAACTCTACATCAGGTGGCGAGCACCAACTGTTCTAATACTTATCATCTCGCGCAATTGCAGTGTTGCCATGTTTGAAGCCTTTCATCTTTCACCACCTTTCATCTCTCCACTATCCCCTTTCCAAAGAAAGCAACACATTAATCAATAGGAAGAATTTCCTGAGTGTTGCTTCTCTTTATTAAAAAAATAATTACGTTCTAAACCAACTGGTGCAGTACTGGTGCCAAAGAGCTAGTTCCGAAATGGTTCCGCAAGTGTCACTTTAGTACCAGTTTTGCTATCTATTTTTCATCCTTAGATTTTAGTTTTCAAACTAGTTCTTAACTAGTTCCAAAGCGGCAGTTTGGAATTAGTTTACGTCCCTATGACATCTCCTTGTTAAATTCTACAGTTGTTTGTTTGAAGAGGCGATATAACTCGGTTCTGTACTAGTATTTTTTGTTATTGGATACTTTAACAATAGACTTACCTTTTTTAAACATTCATAAAGCATATCAATATATTCCACTTGAGGTTTAAAAAATTCCCAAGGCAATTCTGCAATACCTTCATGTATGGGACCATATATAAAATTCTCTATATTGGGTACAGCAAAATGATGTATATACCAACTAAAAGTATGGGCCAAAATCTTATGAGAAACTGTAAATAGAAAATTTTCTTTAAGCAAACTTTAAAAAAAAAAAAAAATTCACATAAATTTACACTTACTAGGTAAATTTTCCAAAATAAATATTAAATTTTTAATAAAATTTTTAATTATTATTTTACTGGTACCAGACTGTTGTTCACTCCAGGGATATAACATTTTGCCATTAGCACTTTCCACTAATTGACGTATCCAATTAGCAGAAGACTGTTGTATAGTTTGTTCGGTGTAAATAATAAGCCAGGGCGAATACATTTCAATGATAGAACCAAAAACTAAATCGCAGACTAGAAAAAGAAGAAAATTGTTAAAAATTGGGATAAAAGTATTACAGAATTGTACAACTCGTAAAATATTTCACAAATTATTAGTTAAAGTCAACTAAATTTAAAATAATATATAATTAAATTTGTGCTTCATTCTGAAATTTCAACAATCAATAAAATTAAAATCTGAATTTTTAATAGTTTTCTTAGGTAAAAAAAAAAACAAAAACTTACTTTGATCAGCTAACAATTCCTGATAGGTGCATATAGCTGTTACAACCAGACAATGTCCAAAACAAGAAAACCACATGGCTAAAGGTTTGCAATAGTCCTTATGTTTTGGATATAAACCATGTAAACCATGATTTAAACGTTCTTTTTGAAAGTGGCGAGCAAATAACATTACAGTATCTGTGGAAGCTTTAAGATTGAAAAGAGTTTGTCTTCTAGAGAAATCACTTGAAATTTCTTCGATTTTATCTTGACTAGTTTTTAAATCAAATTGTTCACAATTGAATTTAATCAATAAGGAATTCAAAAGATCCAACAACACGACTGGCATTAATTTTTTCTCTGATATACGATCTAATGTCATTTGCATAACTTCACCATAATGTTCGGGAAAATCATAATCAAATATATGTACTAAATGACGACGAAATTGATCTTGTAAAAGGCTAGATGATGGTTGCGACCAAGATTCTAAGCCTTGCAACACCAATTGTAATAAATTATTGATGTCAAACAATTTTGGATGATAGGATTCCAACCATAATAGTAAATCAAACTAGAAGGAATAAAATATGTTTAGATGTATTTTTATATACACAGTTGCGATCACAAAAATAGTAGTGCCCATAATGAATTTAGAATTGCTGAAAAATCTTCCTAAATTATTTTAGTATCAAAACAAATGATATATCCGCGAATAGAGTACTTAATATTTAAATCGGCCTACTACGTTTCTTTAAATTGCAATTTTTTTCAAAATAGTAACATAAAAAAAAACATACACTCAAAAAATAAGTTAGTAGAAAAGTTAGTAAAACGCCTTGTAAATCAGGTATACTATTTGTCAGCAAAATATTTTTCTAAAATTATGTTTTCAGCTAAAATTTTAGTTATACTTATTCAGCACTTAAGTGTTTTGAGCTAATGTTTTACTAATATTTTACTAATGTTTCACTAATTTTTTTTGCTAAACAAATTGTGCTAATTATCTCATTAAAAGAGTGGACGACAACCAGATTGAAAGATATACGCAGAATGAATTAGTTGTCGCGGTTTTTCAAGATGTAGTAGCGACGAGGAAAATGTTACTAAAAAGAGCAACTCTTGTAAGACATATGAAAAAATCAACCATGGAAGATTTTTGTATCTGTTTTTCATACAAAAAACAAAATTGCGGATTAAAACAACTTAAATTTTGCGTTGTCATCGGCTTGTGAAATTGTCTATTAATTAAATAAAAGACAAAATAAAATATTTAAAGTTAATAAAGATTAAATGTATATTTGTAAACTAAATGTTTATAGAGATTACTAATCTGGTGTGGTCAAATTGCAAACAAATATACAGCAGGTAGAAAGACTAAACCGAAAGACAGGGACACACATCATAGGTAAATTATTTTGTTTCCTTTTTCTTATTGCAAAAAAAGGGTTGTATATATTATATTTTGTTATTTTGTTTCTACAAGTATCTGCGGAATTTGCGTTCATTTAAAAGATAACATCATTTACACAACCATTGATGTAAGTAGTTAAAACATAATTTTGTTTATGTTATATATAATTATTTCTTTTTTTTATATATTACATTATTTCATTTCGTCAATTCGGGAGTATGAACATTTTTATATTTTGTAATGTATTGTAAGTATTTAAAAGAATCACAAAAATATGTTTTATGATTTTCAGCAAATAAATTAACTAAAGTATAATTTTTCTACAAATTTATTGAGTTTATTTCAGTCTACTAATATTCAGCAAAAAATGTATTAATTTTTAGCAAAGGTTTTTTAATTTCTAATCCACTAAGTGTTAGCAAAACGTATGCTGAATCTACTAATTTTGTTGCTAACAATCAGCTCGCTGATTTTCAGCAAAATATTTTGCTGACACTAGCAATTTTTTTGCAAGCACCCTCCTGACAAAATTTTTGCTAACATTATTAACTTTTTTTAGAGTGTATGAGCGCCATACATATTTGTTTTAGAATTGTAAATATTTTTTAGCCAAAATAAGTGAGTAGTCTACTGGGAACGTACTAATTTGAATTTGTCATATGCAGATGTAAAAGTTTCAGGACACAAGACTACACTCAAATAAAAAAGTTAGTAAAGTCAGCAAAAAATTTTTCTGAGCCAGCAAAATTTTAGTCAGGAGGGTGCTTGCAAAAAAATTGCTGTCAGCAAAATCTTTTGCTGAAAATCACCGAGGTGATTTTTAGCAACAAAATTAGTAGATTCAGCAATAGTTTTGCTAACACTTAGTAGATTAGATATTAAAAAACCCTTGCTAAAATTAATAAAATTTTTGCTGAATATTAGTAGTCTGAAAAATACTCAAAAAAATTGTAGAAAAATTATACTTTAGTTAATTTATTTGCTAAAAATCATAAAACATATTTTTGTGATTCTTTTTAAAATAATTTACACTACGTTACAATATGTAAAAATGTTCATACTCCCAAATTGACAATATAAATTAATGTAATATATAAAAACAATAGAAATAATTATATATAACATAAACGAAATTATCTTTGAACTATTTACATCAATTATTGTCTAAATGATGCTATCTTTTAAAGGAACGCAAAAGCCGCAGAGAATTATAGAAACGAAACGCAAAAAATAACAAAATATAACATATACAACCCTTTTTTGCAATAAGAAAAAGGAAACAGAAAAATCTACCTAAGATGTATGTTTTTGTCTTTCGCTTTAGTCTGTCTACCTATTGCATATTTGTTTGCAATTTGACCACACAAGATTATTAATATATATAAACATTTAGTTTACAAATACACATTTAGTCTTTATTAAATTTAAATATTTTATTTTTTCTTTTATTTAATTAATAGACAATTAATTAATTAAGTTGTTTTAATCCACAATTTGGTTTTATGTATGAAAAACAGATACAAAAATCTTCCATGGTTGATTTTTTTATATTATGTCTTACTAGAGTTGTACTTTTTAGTATAATTTGAATCGTCACTACTACATCGTGACATGCCGCGACAACTAATTTATTCAGTCTGGCTGTCGTTCACACTATGTGTGCTAATCAACACCATTTTTTTAGCAAAATAAATTAGTAAAACATTAGTAAAATATTAGTAAAACATTAGTTCAAAACAGTTAAGTGCTGAATAAGTATAACTAAAATTTTAGTTTAAAACACAATTTTAGCAAAAAATTTGCTGAAAAATAGTATACCTGATTTACAAGATGTTTTACCCGACCTCAACCTTTTAATAATTTTTAGTAGTTGTTGTTTGTAAGTTTCTGCATGCTGAAGGTACGTTATAGTAGTAATAGGTAATAATTTTAACAGCTATATAAAATTTTTCATCCAGAATTGATGCATCATTACAAAGTTGATTAGAGTTCACATTTTTTGAGATTCCAAAAGAACATATACTCGATACATGCCTGTTAATTTGCAAAAAAAAATTAACTTGCTGCTAATGGGGTCAATTTGTTTGTAACGACAATTCCGCCATCCAAACTCAATTTAATTTAAAATTTATGTTGTAACGGTAAGTATTTAGTCAGCAGATCCTAATTCATAAGCCAGCACGAAATTTCTATTCTCGCCACGGATATAGGAGCGAATTTATTTAACAGGAAATGTCAAAATGTTTATTGTTTATGAAATAGCCTCTTTACAGCTCTTTTCAAGAATTCGGTCCAAAAAACTAATTTCTAGTAAAAAGGTAGGAAATGTATATGTTAATAGTATTTACACATTTAATATAAAAAGACATACTCTTTTTATACATTTTTCCAAAAATTATACTACTATTTTAATGACCGATTGATTACATTTAATGAAGTGAAGTTAAAATTGAAGTTATGTATATCATCGTAGGGTGTATTTACTAAAGTACACTCTCAAAATGGAGAATGGTGTATTTTTGATAAAATAAAAATAAAATTATCTAAAACAGATATAAAATGGATATTTGGCACAACATCAATCAGCATTTGTTAAAGCACTACTATTTTCATTACCGCAGCTGTATTTTAATAAATTAAAGGGGTAACATCCACTTAGAAGGCATAAAAAAACTAGTTTTAAAAAAAATTTTGTTTTTCCTAAAAAGACGTGTTAATCTATTACCGTCAAAATTTGTATACATACGTCGGGCCTCGATTATCCGTGATGGTCGGGACCAGAAGCATTACGGATAATCGATTTTTACGGTTAATCGAATAACAATTTTGATTATACAGTTTTTTTTAATATTTTTATTATTACATTGGTGTACATACATATTTACATTAAAAAAATTAATTCAAGAAGTTTATGTACATTTTTAAATTAAATAGGTATGTATACATTAAATGTTCTACTGAAAACATGAGGCAAAAAAGGACATTAAGCAAAAAAAGAATACAATTTCTTAAAAAAAAGTCGTGTAATGTTGTGTGCTTGTTTGTATGTGGTGCTTTTGAATCCAACTAACTAAAAATTCTGCCATCACGGATAATAGAGGTAATCACGGTTAGTCGAAGCAAACAATTTGAAAACATTGCAAACAAAAAACAATAGACTGATCTTTGGCCATCACGGTTAATCGGGGTTACCGGTTAACTGGATCACGGATAATCGAGGCCCGACTGTATTAAGAAACTTTGAACTTTTTTCGATTCTTTTTTTTAAATAATGATTGTCAAAGAAACTATACCCAATCACCTAAAAAACAGGTGTTTTGCGGTGAGCACGATATCTCTGGACTGAATCATTGGGAATGGAAAAAGTAAAAAGATTTTTTCAATGTTATAGATCATCTGTAAATTAATCGTTGGCATAAGCAAAATATTAATTTTTAACAAAATGGTGGCTTCTCATAGTGAAAAAATAGATTTTCGATACAAATTTTTGCCTTCATGTTCATAAAATGGAAAATATGTATCGGAGAGACAAAATCTACGATCAATCTATAAAAAATGTACATATAAATCTTCTGTGAAAATTTGAAACTGATCGGTATAGCCGTTCTCGAGAAATCTTGCTTACCGACTTTGAAAACACAATTTTGAGAAAAACATGCTCAAAGTTTGAAAAGCTTTTTTCATATCGCACTTGATCAACAAGAGGGTATTAACTCAAAATTTTAAAATTTTCAGTAGAGTCAAAAAACTGTTTATGGCCACATTTTAACAGAATTAAAAAATTCAAATATATCATAATAAGCAAATTCCATTTCAAAATTGTACATTGTTTTTGTTTTAAATTTTACCACTTACTGCAAAAAAAAATCAATTTTTTGAGTTAATAACATTTTTTGAAATTTTATCGATTTAAATTTATAGAATAAAACAAATGTTATCAACAAAACAGTATAAACTCAAAATACAACCAAATATAAATAAAACAGTTTAAATATTTTTAACATAAATAAAGGCTCAAATCAAAATAATACCTTTTTTATGAAAATATACGATTCATTTCTATTTGAAATTTTGTATTAACTCGAAATAATACCTTTTTGTTGAAATAAAGGTAATCACTACATTATCATGAAAATGATCTCAAAAGTGGTTTTCGAGATGAAAGAGTAATCGGAATACGTTGAAATTTTTACAATAGATAGATATTGATATTGTTAGTTGATTTTTTGAAAAAAGTGATATTTTAAAAACTTTGAGTTAATACCCTCTTGTTGATCAAGTGCGATATAGATAATTTCTATTGTATTTCAACGAATTTCAATGCGTGTAACTTCGATAATATTTGTCGGATTGACATGAAATTTTCTGTGTATATAGTTGAATATATATACATTAGAAAAATGAAATAAAAAAATAATAAAAAAAAAAATTTTTTAAGTGGATGCAACCCCTTAATATAAAAAAACTTACCTTGGAAAATAAAACAAATAATATTTTTGTATCACAGAGTTTTAAATGGGAATCCACAAGAAATTTATACATTTTTATGAAATAGGGAGGACGTGTGCGACTAGGTACAAACACCCCAGACAAGGCTTTCAATAAATTGGGTCTTTTTAAGGCCAATTCCAAAATTTTTAAACCTTGGTCCTCTTGATTTTCTTGTATGAAAATCTAAAATAATGAATAAATTTAGAAATTACTTGTTTTTTAAACTAAATTTTTTAAACTGTATTTTTAAACTTACCCCCAAATCATTTAATAGTTCTAAATAAAATTTATTCGTAGCATTAAATTTCATTGTTATATCCGTAATATTCTCAATCACATGATAGAAAAACTCTATACCCGTATTACGCTTCAATTGATCCATAGCATCATGTTGTTGATTTTTGTTGCTCAACAATAAACGTAAAATTTGTCCAATATCTCCCACACATTTAGCAAATTCTTCGACATTTTCTGTTAACATTTCATCAATGATTTTATCATGTCTTTCACGGTATGTATTAATTTTTTGTTCCACTTGTTCATCTTTACGTATCTTTTCCAGAGTTGTCACTATTCGGGCCGGATTCGTACAATGACGATTGAATAATAGAGAATTACAACTTTTTATTTTGATTAATTCATAAGGCACCATTTTATAAAGTTTTACAATATTATCCATATAATTACGATTTATGGCATTTAATTCAGAGGTTTTAAAGTGAAATTTTCTGCAAGAAAAAAATAATATATATATACTTTAACCAAAATTTAAAATTTTTCGTTAAAAATTTTAATTTTAGGCATTCTTTTTTTTCATGAGGATTCCAGTGTAGCCTTAAACTTTGGTTAACTTGAGATAAGTTAGTAGGACTAAATGTGTCCAAATTAACTAGAGTTTTATAATCGATCTTTATTAAATTTATTAATATTTTTAGAAATGCATTGAAAATGCAAATAGAAATACTATTTGTATTATAATTTAATCCGACGTTTCGTTTCGGTTTTACCAAATTTAAGTGCTACAATGACCATTCCCCAAAATACAATTTTCGTATTTTAAATAAAGATTTTTTTTTTCAGAGTTAAAGTTTAAGTGAAGAAAAGCCAGAAACTCGGAAAGGATTTTACTTTTTTTACTTAAATTTTTATTTGAGGCTCCATTTTAAATTATATTTCTTTCGTACTGTTTATTTTTCTTAGTGTCGTTTTCACAATGCCCCGTTAGCTACTAACTGGGACTTTAACTGACACATCTGTTGTTGTTTCCCATATAAATTTTCAATTTAACTGTTTGTTAAATTTGAACTGGACATTCAGTGATTCGGCCTTATTCTTTAATTATTGTTTTTTTCATGAAATTTCATTTAAATTTTAATTGATTTTTTTTTTTTTTTTTACTTTAAGTTTTTGTATAAATTTTTTGGATTTTTGGTTTAGATATTGATAAAGGGCCGCACTAAATTTGTTTGAGGGCCCATGTGTGACGTATGGTATCCACTATAGCAGCTTTAAACGATGAACGATTTATGAATCGTTCATATGATATGTCCCATTTTTAATTTTTGTCATTTTAGAAAAACCCGCAGGACGATTTTAACAAAACTTGCTGTGATCAACAATAGACAGATGTGTCTTTTAAGCGTTACCTATATATTGTAGATTAATAGTCCCAGAGCCTTACAAGGTCAACCCAAAGTAAAAATTTATTATTTTTGATTTTTATGATTTTTTCCGTTTTTGTTTTGATTTTTTATAATGTTAAAATTTCAGTTTTAAGTTTATACAAAATGGGTTATTATTTTTGGATTAGGCATGACTTAAAGCAAAATACAAAATTAATACTTAGACAAAATCGTAAACCATTAAGGAGAGACGTACCATTAATGATTAATGATAGTCATAGTCCCAAGTTTCTACGAAGTTTCGTCAACAAACTGTCAGCGGTTTAAGTTCGGTGGTCAAATTGCTAATTGCTCACTTTAGGTAAATTGAGCCTTTTGAGTTGTTTTAAAAATTGTTATGTAAATTTTTTATATTAGTTGAAAATGCTAGAAAATTATCTATAGCCAAAACATGGCGAAAGATGTGGCCTTTAGGCTGTGGTATTTTAATTTGAAATATTCAGCTTTATTTTTTTTAAATACCTCACATTACCGAACATTGCCTTGATTTCAACTTAACTGTTGTTTAGAAAATAAAAATTTGTTGTACTTACGTGGCTGTACTAGTTAAAAATTTCAACTTTTCCTTTAACTCTTTTAAAGAATGTTGTGTGACGTGCTGTTGTAGACGCAAAGAAGGTCTTACATATTTTGGAGGTGGTAAATGTTTATCATACGAACTCAAGTGAGATTTTATACGTTCTATTGGAGTAGCTTTTGCTTTAGATTGTAAGGGAGTTCTTAAATGCTTATTCGATTTTATACGGAAACATTTACGAGCCCACTGATCTGCTTGATAACGTTGTTCTTTGCGTATCGATGGTAAATATAAAAACTCAGTCCAATGATTCTTAAAAATAAAAAAGCAAAATGATGAAATATCGAAAAAATCACTGTAAACATAAAATTTATAATATTAATTACCGTATTGCCATTAAGAATTTCTCTTAGTTTTTCATTATTGTATTGTGGCGGATAATTTTGTTGATCTTTAGACATTTTATTGATGGCAGTATCTTCTAACCACAATGCATAAGTTTTCATGATTCTAAAATGAGAAATAAAATTAAATTATATAATTTGTTGGTATTATTCAATACTCGAACTCGAGTTCACTTTCTTTTTTATTCATAAAATAAATTTATTAATCCATATAAAAATATAATATATATATATAATAAAGATATTTTAAAAACAAAAAATAAAGTGACCCCGAGCTCGATTATTGAGTAAAATTATATATTTCGAAGGTCGAAAAATATTTCAGAGTTTATAATTTGTTTGTATTTACTTTGCGCAATTTCTATAACAATAACTTAAACCCTCATCTTGGGCATGTTTTTTAGATTCATCTTCATATAGGGATTCAGCTGCTTTAAGTTGCGTTTTCATTTTCTTCATTAGAGGAACATTGAACTCGTAAAATTTATCTGAAACTCCATAAAGTTGTTGAAAACTGTGTTCATCGTAGTGTATGGGTATGCGAGACAAATATAGTTCAAAAAACTTTTGATTCATAATGGGATATAGAGCATGATTTATATCCATATTAGCTAACAAATTGGCATATTTATATATAACCAACATTTGAGCGGGATAATTAGGTTTTTTAGCTATGTTTAAAGTTTTCTGAAAAATAAAATATGTAAAAAAATTATAACAATTGTCATGAAATCTTCTGGCATAATAGTCACTATAATTGTCAAGGTATTTAAGGTTTGTAATGAGATATAAAAAAAAGTATTTAACACAAGTTAATAAAAAAAAATACAAACATTTTATATGAAATTGAGACTTTCCAAACTGAAAATGAGAATGTTTCAATGAATTTAAGATTTTTCAATTTAAATTAAGAAAATTTCATACAAAATTGAGAATTTCGATTTAAAATTGGAAAAATTCTATATGAAATTCATATTTGACATTTAAAGTTGTGAAACTTTCATATGAAAATGAGATTTTTTATTTTAAATTGAGAAAGTTCTAAATGAAATTGATTTGTTGATTAATAATTTAAATTTTAATTAATATTTATATAAATATATTAATATTAATATTTCAATTTTAGCAGCTTGGATCGTTTTTAGTCGTAATGTACTTAGTGAAATATAAAATAAAATTGGAAGTGATTGTTTTACAAAAAACAAAGAAAAATTAAAGCAAAATAAATAAAAATATGCAGTAAAAACATTCAGTAAAAATATGCATTAAACTAATTAAACGTTATCCAAACAACTTAGTATGTCATCTGAAAGTCCTATCTGTTCGGATTCATCAAACATCAAACCTCTAGAAAAGTATATTCTAGCATCAAGGTTAGAAATCTTGTTGACCACATAAAATTTATAATATAAATGAAAATAAAAATTATTCAAGTTCTAGGCCATACTATATATTAAATCTATTAACAGAATCCTGTAAGTGGTCTATTAATAAATTTGAAAACAAAAACTCAACCTGTAGTGGAGGATGATGTGTTTTATGCTCTTTGTAGAATACGTTCAAATGCAGCGGGTTATGATTGATACCCCCAAAATTTATTAGGACTATATATCCTTATATATGTGTTCCTTTTACTCATATTGTGAACACAATCCAATCCTGATGATTGGAAGATATCACGTGTTGTACCGATTAAGAAGGATGACAATTCTAATTTGTTAGAAAATTTACGTCCAATCTCTGTTATTCTGTTATATTGATGGCAATAAACTGCTTCATCCAAGCCAATCTAGTTTTAGGCTGAATTATAGTACTACAACTCTTCTTGTTGGGCTGACTGATTCCATAAGACGTAAGCTCAATGAGAAAAAGTGTGGTGTGTTGTTGTCCTTGGATTTATCTAAGGCTTTTGATAGTGTTGTGCATTCTAGATTGATAACTAAATTATGTAGTTATTTTAATTTTTCTAAATCCGCTTGCAAACTTCTAAGCTCATATCTTGAAAATAGGTCGCAGTTCGTCTCGATTGTTGGAGATAGGAACTCTTGTACTTTGGATGTTACCAGTGGTGTTCCACAGTGATCGGTAATTGGTCCTATTTTATTTATGATTTATTTGAATGATTTTATTGATGTAATAGATAATAACTGTTTTGAAACTTTTGTATATGCAGGTGATGTACAGATTTTATTTTCTGGAGAAAAACAATTCTTTGATGGTTTGGAGGCAAACATAGAATTTTACCTTGTTCAGATTGCACGGTGGATGGACACAAATGGGTTAGACATAAATCCTAGCAAAACGAAGGCTATGTGCTTTGGTTTCGATTCCCGTGATTTAAGTGCATCATTAAAAGGTGTTAGTATAAACTTTGTTTCTGAAATGAAGTGTTTGGGTGTTCTTGTAGATGATAAGTTACGTTTTTCGAAACACGTTGATTACGTGTGTGCTCGAGTGAATGCTACGTTGAGACGATTATGGTCTCTTGATCTTTGTTTACATGTAAGAAAACGTGTAGCTAGTGCTCTTCTCATGCCCCAGTTAATTTATGCTTTGGAGGTATTTACGGGTACTAGCAGTAATATTCTTAGACGTCTTCATCTTACATTTAACCGTATAGTGAGATATGTTTATAGATTGAGGATAAGAGAACATGTCTCCCCGTTTGTGTTGGATTTTCTTGGTTTTTCTTTTGAGAATTTTTTAAAACTGAGAATCTTGTTATTGTTTTACAAGCTAATTAGAGCGAACTGTCCTGATTACATTGTTGACAACTTAAGATTTACAAGATCGAGTAGAAACCCTCTGATAGTTTTTCAACGTATAAACTCTTCTATATTCGAGAGATCCTTTAATGTGAGGATAACTAGAGTCTGGAATTCATTACCTAGATTTCTTAAAAGCTTTGTTGTTGCAAGTGCTACGTTTAAACGCAAACTAAGGCAGTTTTTTAATCACTCACTATAATTTTAATAATTTACGATAATTTTTCATATTTTTTTTTATATATTTTGTTTTATTTTTTAATCGTCTACTTAATTTGATAATCTTGTTGCTACATTTTGGATCGTTAAACTTTAGTTATAATTTTATTTATTTTAGGCATTTCTTTAAATTATAAATTTATTTTTTTATTTTTTGTAAAAATTTATTGTAGAATACGAACCATATTTGGCCATATGGGCTTGGTTTTTGAATTAATAAATGAAATGAAAAATTCTATAGATTATTTGTTAGGACAATATTGTAATAAAGAAATATATGTAGAGTATGGCCTCGAACTTGAATAATTTTAATTTTCATTGCACAATTAAAGGTCGAAAAACATAATTTTTATTTTTAATAAAAATTATATCAAACATTTATAATATTATTTTAATTTTAAAATTTATAAAAAAAATGATTTTTGAATAATTGCTAACATTTATCTAATAGGAAATTTATGTCACATTACGCTATGTAACGTCACAATCCAAACCATGGATTGTAAAAGAAAATTAAAAAAGTTTTATTAATTCATCGAACTGTAAAGCAAACTAAAAATATTCCAAAACTTATAAAAAAAAAAGATTTATCTACGACGTCCGGCGCAATTCGCAGAGATTTGCCTTTTTATAAAATACTAAAAAATAACTTAAATTTTCGTCACATCACGTCACCGTCTTTAATTGTTTATATTTCAGGAACATGTAGTTCTACTGTTTTCTTATTTTGACTAATAGAGCTTCTTACATTCTACACAAAAATATAATGAAGTAAAAAGAATTGTTTTTCCTTGTTTTTCACCTAATTGAAACGTACGACTGTAACGTATGTAACTTTTCAAATGCCCATAAAGAAAAAAAGGCAACTGAGCTTTTAAATTTATTTCAAATGTTCAAAGAAATTATATTTATCGGAAATTTTTTTTATTTTTTTTTTTTTTTGACATTAAAACCATTAATTATTTTTTGCTAAATATTTTTTCAAGATTTAATTTTTTAATTCTCAATTTGAAATAGAAAATCTCAATTTCATTTGGAGTTTTCCCTATTTCAAATAAAAAAAATTTAATTCTTAAAGCTTTTTCCCCATATACGCTTTAAGCTTTTACCTATGAACGGGTTTGTCAACTGCTTTTTACTATAAAAAAAATAACTACTGTGACAACTATCACAGATTTGTCAAAATATGTCATTAATCTTAAGATAATGTTAAAAACTAAAAGTTTTAAATTTCATACCTTTAATACACCTTCCACATTTAGTTTTGTTCCAGCCGAACTTAATTGCCTTAAAAATTCTATCCATATCGCCGAATCTTGCGTTGTAAATTCAATTTCCAATAAAACCAATGCCAACCATGGTTGATATGCTGATAAAACCGGTACTTTAGATTGATTACCACCAAATAACCCTTTAAGGCTGGACATTTTATTAATACCCTTCCAATTGGTACAATCTTTATAATAATTATTAAAAAATTCTATACATTGTACATGAGCATCGGGAAATTGATATGCTACTCTCAATATTTTGTCCAGTAAATATACCACATAAGTATTTTGCCAATTAGGCAAAGATGTCAAACAATTTAGCCATACATTTATGAGATTTAAAGGTGACGAAAGGCCGTAACTAAAATAGGTATAGATGATGAATTTTAAAAGCTAAGGATAGAGTTTTTTTTTATTATTTATTTACTTGGTGTAGGCAGTTATTTGATGATGTATCATATTGTCTAATAGTTCTAAAACTGGTCCAACTGTATTTGGATAAACCATATCTTTAGCCATTTTTAAATATGTCTTATCAGCATTTAATAATGCATTTAAAATTGTATGAAAACTGGAAAGATTAAAAGGTAAATTAATTTCTTTTTTTTTTAATGTTAAGTTTTCTTTGATCTTTTTTTATTTAATTCTTCTTATTTTAAACGAGATTAAGATAATTTATTTATTAATTATAATTATTTATTTCCAATATTTCGTCTCCACATTGGTTGACTTCTTCAGGGAACAAGTATTACAATTTGATTCAAAAACTAGTTTTAATAATTAAAAACTTATATACATATAACAATTTTTTTTTAAAAAAGGCGTAAAATCAAAAATATTTTCTGTCAATATGCAAAAATATAAACATATCCCAGAAATCAAAATTAAATAAAAATATCACAGAAAACAAAAATAACTATAATAATATTTAAAATCTTAACTAGAATATTGAAATACATATCGCACTTGATCAACAAGAGGGTATTAACTCAAAATTTTTAAAATATCACTTTTTTCAAGAAATCAACTAACAACATCAATATCTATCTATCTATTGTAAAAATTTCAACGTATTCCGATTACTCTTTCATCTCGAAAACCACTTTTGAGAGCATTTTCATGATAATGTAGTGATTACCTTTATTTCAACAAAAAGGTATTATTTCGAGTTAATACAAAAGTTCAAATAGAAATGAATCGTATATTTTCATAAAAAAGGTATTATTTTGATTTGAGCCTTTATTTATGTTAAAAATATTCAAACTGTTTTATTTATATTTGGTTGTATTTTGAGTTTATACTGTTTTGTTGATAACATTTGTTTTATTCTATAAATTTAAATCGATAAAATTTCAAAAAAATGGTATTAACTCAAAAAATTGATTTTTTTTTGCAATGAGTGGTAAAATTTAAAACAAAAACAATGTATATATATTTTCAAATGGAATTTGCTTATTATGATATGTTTGAATTTTTAAATTCTGTTAAAATGTGGCCATAAAAAGGTTTTTTGACTCTACTGAAAATTTTAAAATTTTGAGTTAATACCCTCTTGTTGATCAAGTGCGATATGTATATTATTAAACATCATAATAATTATCTTAGTTTCTATTAACAAAATGGCTGTAATTTTGTGCAATATTTGCTATGTCTGTCTTATACTTAATTAATAAATAAATTATAATTATAATTAATAAATTAATGATTTTAAGCTCGGTTAAAATAAGAAGAAATACATTAATTTCTTTAAGTCAAAAATTACTAATATATTAAAATTTGTGAGAAAAGCTTAAAGGTGAATTTCTTAGATGAAGCAAGTGAAAGAGTTAAATTCTGCTTAATCGATTTTGTTTTTATTGTACCCTCTACTGGGTCTTGTTACAAAAAAATTATAAACATTTTGTAGTTAAAAGGCGATCACGGCACGAAAACTTTTCATTTTTACCTAGATTAATAAACATCCACGCGAGAAGTTTGGTATTACAAATAAGAGAAATCGATCGAGCGGTTAAAATGTTATGAGTGAAATTGTTGAACCAGACGCTTAAAGGTGAATAATATTTTAAATTCACCTCAACTTTTTTTACTTCAAAAAAATTTTGTTCACCACAAAAAAATTTTTTGCGATAAGATTTTGGGATGAATAAAGTATATGGGGTGAACAATTTTTTGAGGTAAATATAAAATATTATTCACCTCTAGGCGACTGGTAAAAAAAGTTTTACAACATGTTTTATAGACAACACTCTACTATGAAATTGTACTTCTTCAACAGCGAATGGCGATTAAAATTTTTCATTTACAGAATGGGATACTAGGAGTTTAACTCATTAAAGACACACTGTTATATTTTCAACCCATAAGCGGCTATATTTTTTAGTGGATGAAAAAAATTAGTGTCCGACCGAACAGTCCGGCCTGAAAATGCATTTGGTCGGTATTCGATATTTTAAAGCATTATGGACAAATTTGGCAATTGGAAAATCTTTATTGGATTGAATTTCTGCGATTTATGGCCGTAATTTCAAGCAATATATACCTACTGGTGCTTAGATACCTACCGTGTACACGAACAAAATCGGGTAGGTATCTAAGCACCGGTAGGTATCTATTGCTTGAAATTACGGGCATTAGAGTGTCTAATTTAAGGAAAAGTCCGTAGCTAAGCCACGAATTCTCTGTTCGGCCTCCGAAAGTTCGGACAAATTAAAGCTAAACTTTGGCTTTTTCCTTAAATTGTATACACAAAATCGAATTAAATCGGCTCAAGAAACATGTTTCCAATACCAAAATTTAAATTCATTGCCTCTAGATACCAAAAAACCGACCAAATATAGTTTCTTGGCCAAACTGTTCGGTCGGACACAAAAGATAATGAAGACAATTTAAGATCCTGACTACAATCGCAAATAAAAAAAAATGTATAACAGAATAAAATGGGAATTCCCCTTTATACACACAAATTGAAAAATTCCTCATATATGTAATTATGACTTCAGTGAAAAAATACAATCGTATGTAGCGACGCAAATCGGAATCAAAACGACGCAAATATGATCGACGTAAATCGGGGCTTCAGTGTATTAAAAAAAATCCTAGAAAGCGTTGGACCAGTACTTTCTGAATATTTCTGGATTTCTGAATATTTAAGTGCTTTACCAATCCCAAAATGATAACACCGAGCAGGCCTTGGCCGCGTTGGCACGCCACTGGCAATGAGTGCTTCGCCAGTACCAACAAAATCATAATTTTAAAACATTGGCAAAGCATTGGTAAAACAATTAATAAATTGCCTTTTTAATGATAAAAAGGTACTTTGCCAACTCCAAAATGATAAGACCGGGCAGGGTTTGGCCTTTTCTTTTTTTATACGTTGGCAAAGCACTGACAATGACTGCTTCGCCAGTACCAAAAACATAATTTTAAAACGTTGGCAAAACCAATCAACAGCGTACTAATTATATTTTTTTTTTTTTTTATAAAATTTAGTTTTTATTATTTAAATTTAAAATTTAAAAATAATAAAAAATTCAATTAAAAATATCATTTCTATTCTGACTGTGAATAAATTTGTAATTTTTCATAGAGAAATTTGAAATTTATAAAGAAGTTTTCATTTAAAATTAGGTAAATTCCTATTTTAAAATAAAAAATTGGTAAATTTTCGATAAATTAGATTTTATATTTTATTTTATTATTTTTATGGTTGTAAATTTTGTAAATTAAGTACTGGCAAAGCACTTTTTACTAACGTTGGCAGAGCTTTGTAAATGAGTACTTTAGCAGCACTTTTTTTGTTGGACCATTGGCAAACAAATCTCTGCCAGTGCTTGATTTTTCAGACCATCGGCTATTTCTGGCTGGTTAGTGTCGATGAGTATAAAATTATAAATAAAAAGGGTCGAAAAACTGTCAACTATTTTATGATCTAAAATGGCGGTGCAAAGATGGACAAAAACGGTAAAAAGTCGAGTGGTTTTAGTTTCCGACAAAAAATATACACTAACGGCGCAATTAATATTTATTATAAAAATCGGGCGACGCATTAAATATTTAACAAAACATAAAAATTCAACATTATCACAAAATTAGAACCAGTACTGGCTCAAAAGAACTAGTTCTGAAACTAATGCAAGTTTTGCTGGGTTTGTTCACAAAATTAGAATTTTTAAAATATCTTCAACCATCTGTGATTTATATTTGGATGAAAATATGTAAACTGGGGAAATACAAAAATTTCTTAATAAACCATTTTTCTAAATATCTGCAAAGTTTGATTGAAAAATCAGCGGATCTATGACGTGTCTTAACCGTATTTTTCTTTTCGGCCAAATCTCGTGTTTATGGGTTAAATAATTTGTATGCACTATTAAACTCGTGTTTATGGGTTAAATAATTTGTATGCACTATTAAACTAGTTTTTTTTAAAAAAATCAAAGTTTTTAATGACACCTATAAAATGGCTTACCTTTCTGAATTCCCCAATGTCTCTGGTGTTTCTAAAAATAGCGGCACAATCAATTCCAAACATCGTATAACAGCCGAATGACGATGATCACTTAACAAACGTTGCATTAACTCAAAACCTTTTTGACATATTAATGGTATAGAATGACCATGCAGTGACACCAATATTGCCACATACAAAGCCAATGGTCTATTTTCCGTTACACCTTGATAAATCGTATCTATACGTTCCAAATCAGAGACAAACATTAAAGCTTCAGTAGGATTTTGTAAAGTTCGCTTAATCTGTTCAACATTTTGATCCATTATATGTAAGCGTAATATGGAAATAATATTCCAACACCAAGTACTAAATTGTTCTCTAGTTGATTGTGTAAAATCAATTAGACTAGAAACTTGACGTACACTTTCTGATATACCCGATAGACCCAAGACTTCGGGGGCATGTTTTGTTAAGGCCTCACATATAAGACAAGCCATACGTACATGTATGTTATGAGGTAAAAATAAACGACCATCACAATCAAATGACCAATTCAGATGACTGATAATAATACGAGCCAACATATTTTCCGATGTCTTAAAATCAAAATGTAATAGCCAATTTGATAAAATTTCAAAACTTTCCATAGTAGGTTTCCAATTTTCCAGAGGCAGTGATTTAAATAGATATTTAATATTTTCACATTCGGCAAAACGTATTTTCAGTTGAGTTAGGAGACACGACATTAAATCTTCATAGGCTAAAGTTAAATTAACCAACATATCTCTGGCAGTTTTATAGCAAATGTCACGGGTATCATGATTAATAAAACCAATCTAAAAACGTTAGTTATTGTAAAAAAAACAAGAATTATCGAAAATTTTAATAGCAACTTACTTGAAATATGTGCAAACATATGGCTTTTATTAAATCCCAATCTTTTGTTTTATCTCTATCATTGGCCATTTCAAAGAAAGCTTGCAAAAGATAATACAAGTCCTCCGCTGATGAATCAGCATTAGCTACATTAAATTTTGACCAAAAGTCGGAAGAATTTAAAAGATCCACATAATCTATGAAAAGTTTTGCAAAAACGGAAAAGAAAGTAAACAAAATATAAAAATATGTTATAATTTTTGGTTAACACAAATTATTAGAATAGGTATATTTTTTCGTAATCATAAATGTTTTTCCTATTCCAGGACATCTCAACAATAATTCTGATATTTTAAGAAATTTTACAAATTTCAGAATAATGTTCTTAAACCTTTGACTACCCTTGTACACTTTAAAAAAAAATATACAAATTTTATAATGCAAAAAGACTTTTTATTTTTGTTTAAATATGTTCATTACGATATTGGCCATTGAAAAAAATCAGTATAGGTATGTATAATCTGTTCGTCAGGGAAATATAGTCGCGATATTTGTTAACAAAGTACAATTTTTTTTATCAGCCTTTATCTCCGAAAAAAAATGGTCGTTTGGTGCTAGCAAACTAACAAATTTGGCACGTAGCTTCATCTAATAACTAAAGCAAATAATGCATATTTGGATAATCCAATGTTTTAGTGGTCAAAATAGGCTGAGAAGTTTCAAGAATTCGATGTTTGGACCAATATTTTGGAGGGTAGTAGGGAGAAGGGCATACATGTCGACCGTTTTGTTTATAATTTATGAAACCCAAACTAGAATCTGAAGTCCAAATAGAATTATATCCACAAACAAAAAGTCGGTAGTGAAAGGGTTAAAAAAATATTGTAAGATTCTTACATATTTTTTCTGATTTTTCATTAACATTTTTTTAAAAAATTCCCATACGCTCTTCATATAAATTTTTTTTTTTTTAAACACTTATCCTGTAATGAATTTCTCTGATTTCGATATATTTAACCTATCCGGTTTAAAATAAAAACATATCGCTCATTTACTGCAAGACTGGCATAACTCAAAAATCATGATTTTGCAGAAAACGAGTTTAAAGTTTTCAACCCATATCTGCCTCACTCGACCCTTTCTCTATTTATTTGGTCGTTTTTTTATAAATAGGGGGTTTTTAATGTATTTTTCTCTTAGTGTGAGTTGTGTGCGAATTCGCTAATTATCGAGAAACCAGTGAGTAGCACAGTTTCTCTATGAAGTATATACTCTTTGTACCCATTTTAAAGAAAAAATAAAATGCATTATTGATATTATATATATGATATACTATATACGGGTAGATGTGTAAACAGCAGGTCAAGTTTTTTTGGCACGCAAAAAGTTAAAAATATCAGGAAAAAATGGCACAAGAAATGGCAAAATAGCAAAACAAAATATGTAAAAAATAAAAAGTTAAATATTAAAGTTTTATTCAATTCTCCTTTATTAAATTTTGATTGCATAGTGCAATCATGTGCTTTTTCAAGTTATCAAAATGAAACGATTTACTTTTGTCACATACAACAGTTGAGTTTACTGAAAATACGAGTTCCACAGTTTTCAGCGTATGAATCCTTTTCATTATTATTAAAAAATATATTTTTTTATTTTATTCAAAATATGTTTCTTGATTGAAAACTTTATTAAATTTTTCAAATAATTTCTTTGTTGTTGGCATCTTTAATCTTTTCCTTAACGCAATCTATGACATCTTAACTTTCATTTATAGAGAGCCCCTTTGTTTCCAATTTGGTAATGCTTAAACAAAGACATTCAAAATTACTTTTTCTATTAGCTAAATCAAATTTTATTCCATGCGAAATATCAATTTCGTATTGCGTATAGACTTTGCATCATCATCACTGAGCATATTTAATACATCACAAATTTCATTGAAATTATCACAACAATATTTTCAGCTTTAATCCAAGATTTAATTAAATTCGGATCATTGATTGTAACTAATTTTGGCGAGATGAAGCCTAAACGATACCTAAATTTTAAACCAGATAATACGACACTTATGCCGAGTTTTTAGGATGTAGATTATATTTAATCTTAGTTTAACGCAATTCGTAAGTGGAATACTGCTATTGAAATTTTGTTTATTTTGCTTTATTTCAGTAAAGACCGAAATGCTGAGCTAGATAAAAAAAAATTTACTGCAAATGTTTGTTAATTAAATTGGAAATGATAGACAAAATTCGTTTGTCGGTTTAGCCAAAAACTAGACCTTAAATGTTAAACTTAACTTAAGAAATACTGCTTTATAATTTGCAATAAGTGAATTGAGATCTTCAAAATTTAAACGTAAAAAAACTGCTACTCAGCAATCGGGCAATTTTAAGGTAAAATGGGTGAAAAGGGCATTTTTATAGAAAAAAAATCTAAAAAATATTGCAAAAATGTAGAAAATGACATTTTAGTTGGAGCAAAAATGGCATTTTTGGAAAATACTTGAAAATATGGCAAATGCTGCAGTTTGTGGCAAATTTGCCCTAGTAATCATATATGAATGGTATATGGTCATATATTAGAGCACCATGGTACATACATATTAAATCATACATTGTTTCATGCATTTAAAACAAAAACTCATACATGCTAGAGTAAGATATCATATGTCATGTTTTGTCCCATATATGATCATATATTGTTGTCGTCTTTTGAATTCGATATCAAATATGACCATATCTTGTAAAGATAAATTTTTCGACTTAATGTTTTATAATAAAAAGTCTTTTCAAATGAAATGCTATTTGCAACTAACATAATGCTTCGTTTAGACTAAAAAGTTAAATGCTTAATTTCAGTGCAAATCCACTTTTTACTATATTTATTTTTGAGTAAGCATAAGATGTATTAAATAAATAATTTTCTCGAAAATATCACAATATTTTGTTAATTTCAATGTAAAGGGTCCGCCATCTAACATTTTTTTTTTCAACTAGTGCTTATTTCGTAAATGGTAACACTTAGCTCAAGTCTGATTTGACAGATAATTAGTTTTATCCTTCCGCATATGGTTGTGTATACGCTTGAACAACGCTGGGAAATATTGCGATATTACTTTGAAAATCATGGTAATGTTGCAGAATGTGTGCGAAAATTGCGTACGGATTTTGGAAGAAGAGAAGCACCGTCAGCTCCGTATGTTCGTTATCTTGTGAAAAAAGTGAAAGAAACCGTTGGACTATTATTTATGGGGTGCCGTCAAAGATAAGTGTTACGCCAACAAGCCAGAGACAATTGACGCTTTAAAGGACAATATTCGTGAAGCCATTGGTGAAATACAGCACACAATCGATAATGTGCTTAAAAATTGGACCGATCGTGTAGGCTACTGCATGGACAGCCGAGGCAGCCATTTGAATGAAATTATTTTCCATTATTAACCGGAAGGATTGTACTTTCAAATAAAAAAAGAAATTTGAGAAAATATTCAGTAGTTTTTTTTTTATAGCATTTTCAAAAAAAAAAAAAATTATTTGGCGGACCCTTTATATAAATTAAATTTATTGAGCGCATTATATCTCACGATTAAATCAACTTTAATCATTAGAAAATTTTATATATATAAAGTTTGAATTTTCTACTTATTTTCTTACCTTAACTCAAATAAGTAGAAAATTTAAAAATAAGAAATAAGGTTAAATAAACGGAAATAATTATATAAAGTTTGAATACAATAAGATAATTTTTACTTTTTTTAAATGTATTTTGAATTTCTTTTAAAACTTCAAAATAAAAAAGTTAATTTTATTTTTTAAATTTTGTATATATCGCCGCAAATGTAACCGCAAATGTACCAGTAACCGTAATTTATTTTGTTTCGGTTGCCACTCTTGATTAAAATCCGGGATGGCAATCGGTTAAAAACAGTTTTGAATTAAAAATAGAAACCGATTCAAATACCGTAAACGTTATTTTTCAAAAATTTAAACTGTAATATTAGTTTTTTGTTTTTATATACATCGAGATTATTTTTGTTATTTTCAATTTATAACGAGCTTTCAACCTCCGTATATTTACAAAAATAAAGCAAATCAAACATATTAGCTAGGTTGATACTAGTATTTCGATCTGGCTAAAGATCTCATCAGAACCCGAAGTTTTAGAAAAGTTAGAGCCTCCATAATAGGCAGAACTTTAATTAATCGTTATTTATATAATCTTTGTTAATTTTTTGAGCTAATAAGACCTAAAATATTTATGTAAATAAAAACTAAATTTTTGTTTACAGTTTTGTCCCGACGTTTCGTCGATTATTTATCGACTTCTTCTGGGAATTCGTAAATTTTGATATTATTACATTAAAATTTTTTTTTTAAAAATAATTTTACATTTAACATGTAACATGTAACATGTAACATACAACAAAAAACACAAATTTAATAATAAAAACACATCCTAACTTAATATCACAGATTAATATATAATTACTGCAAAAACCCGTGACCGATTAAATACCTTTGTTAAATTCAAATGCCGTAACCGTTATTTTGTTAAGATGATTAAGATTAAAAATGAAAACCGCAACAGCTTAAATACATAAGCGACTAAAACTTTTTTAAATTTGAAAAGGTAACCGATTCAAACCACAACGAATTTTGACTGCCATTTCCAAGTTCATTAACAACAAATTGTCGAAAACTCCTCATTTTGTTTAGAATTTTGGTATTTATTATAACACAATAAAATAAACCATATTTTAGAAAGAGTACTCCATTTACAAACTTCGTTAATCTAATATTAAATATAATCTACAACCCAAAAACAAGTCCTAAAATTTTCTTCTACAAAATTATCATCATTTGAAAAAAAATCTCATATTTTTAGCTATTTTGCATAAAAAACTTATTTGAAAGTTTCGGAAACACATTTCCTTTTGCAGATACATTTTTATATTGAAAAAGTTTACAAAAAGCTTCCCTGGTGAGAACTCCGTTTGGGCAAAGTCTTGAATTTCGCGCAAATGGTTTATTAAAAAAATTATTTTTGCGATAGTAAAAAACAATACTAGAGATTATTCTAAAAATTATACTTTAGAATTCGGACTATAGCAACCCTGGTAACCATTTCATTATTAGCCGGATTTTTTAATTTTTGAATTTCATTAAAATGGTACGAGGGTAAACTCAAAAATTAAAAAAGAAAAACAAAAAAAAAAAAATCGTTGTTTTTTATTTTTCAAAAAAATACTAGGCAAAAATTTAAAAATGTTTCTACGTTAAGGAGTTTATCTTTTAGTCCTCTATAAAATAAATAAAACCGATAGAAAATATGTCCACGCGTTAAGGCTGCACAGTGACATCCGATTTTCAATATCTTGTTTTGAGAAAAAAAAAACATTTAAAGTAAATACGACTCATGTAAAATATAGGGCAATGAGTTTGTTTAACAAGCTGTAACTGTTTCATTTCTGCGATTTTTTTCGCCTAAAGTTTCATAGCATATAAGTTCAAACTAGATTATTTTGAAAAAGCATTTTGCATCCAAACATTATCATTTATAGTTCCATTTTATTATTACAATTACCTTCTTCTGGTGTTGAAAATTCTGCTGGAAAACCAACATTTAAATAATAAAATATTTGCCATATCGCATCGGTATCCATTGAGGAAAATGGCAATGATGAAAAATACTGCCAAGTAGCCAAATTACGAGTACGATAAATATAACTGCAAGCTTTCAAAAGTAAAGTATTATTTTCTAAAGCAATGCGTTGACATGTGGCCACATCCTTGGAAAGATTATTTTGCCTAGTAATTATAGAATTAATAAAAAATATAATAGAATTTCTAATATTTAAAATAATAATTACCTAAATAGTTCATGATAATCGGAAACATATTGCAGAGAATGTCTCATTAAACGACCTAAGCGCTTAGCTAATTGTTTATAACGTTCGATATTATAGGTCAGCATACCCTCACCAAAAAGTGTTAGAAGTTGTGAAAAGAATGCTAAAACTTTAAGCATTTGTTGAGCAGAAATCATATCAGATTCTATGATATAATCATCTAAAAACTTTTCAATAGTTAAAGCAGATCTTTAAAAGAGAAATTTAAATTAACTACAAAAGAAATCTGAACAATTTTTAATACCTACCTAAATAATTCTTCAAATGGTATTTGATTTAGCAAAGCTATTAAATCACTTTCTTTTAAGCCCACACAATCACCAGAGGGCGTATGACTGTCTTCACCATCAGAATCGACTAATATCCAACGTTCTTCTTTGACAGGATCAGTTATTTCCTTTTGAGACTTTATTTCATTTTTAAAACTCCTATTGTTGTATCAAAATAATAAAACACTTACCTGTGTAAATTGTTTTAAATACTCATTGCGTTTTTTAATTGGCATTAGCAGTATCTGTAATACCGACATACAATGATTTATTTCAGGACTTTGTAATTGTAAAGGTAATTCATTTGTACGAATTGTCGTCGATGACGATGGAGTCAAAGCGTTTTCTTTTGCGCTATCCATACAAGGTATTTGAATAAACTCACTAGCCCATGAACCCACACCACTGGGACAACGTAATATATTGAATAACAAAAACCAATGATCTTCTTTAGTTGCCAAACGTAAATGTAATGATATAAGCTTTTGAAACCAAAATTTCAAATCCTTATCAAAGTCCTGTGGAGAAAAAAAAAAATAGTTTTTGTTTTAATTGTTTAAGTGAGAGAGATTTCCAAACATCTGTTTTTACCTTATTGGGTGATAATTTTCTGGAGAAATGAAAAAGAATACTTAGAGCTCTGCGTATTCCTGATATTATTGGTAAAGTAATGTTATCCAATTGTTGGTGTAGTTTTAAAGGGCCTTCCAAATTGTTGTAATTTTGTGGGCCAGCTATTATTTCATCTATCATTTGATTAATCTAATGGAATTTATAAAATACGGATTATAATAAAACTAAAATTGTTAAAATAACTTAAAATTACTCTTCCATGTTTTTTTAAATAAATTTTTAGTTGAAAAAAAAGATCGTTAAAAATTCCAAATATTTTCTTTCGTCCTCTATATAAGTCGTATACTATTAGTTTGCTTTAAAATTTTGATGTGATTACAAAAGTTTGTTCTTTTTCTCTTTATTGATAAATATTTTGCAAATATTAAAACTTCTATCTAGGAGCTGAATAATGTTCCTTTTATTTTATATTATTTTTATTCATCTTTCATTTCATTTTTTTTTTTTTTAAATAAAAAATATGCAAAAATTGTGTAAGTTTCAATATTTGTGTTTTTTTTTTTAATATATGTATATCGGATCATTGTCATTTAATTTAATTTTAATTTATTTCAAAAAACCAACCGAGCCTCTTGGACCATATAAAATGCATTGGAATCGATCACTCCTCTACTTTTATACTGAGGATTAGAAAATATGCATCTTTTTTCAAATTTGCGAAAAGTGCATTAAAATGCTTTTCGATATGACACTGAAAAAATTACATCCTGCAATAAAAAGTAGTTTAGTGAACCATTTGAATGCAATTTAAATGTTGATAACCTGATAAATATTAAAGAAAATACAAATATTCAAACTTAGACACTATTTGCACATATTTCAAAAATCGCATATAAAAACGTGAGTTTTTCAAAATTTGAAAAACTTAACGCTTAAATCTTTAAGTGGATCCATAGAATTTTGTAATGCAAAATTTAATTGAAATCGGAAGACCCAAAGTAAAAAAATTCACTTTTTGGCCGGCCTTCGGAGGAATGACCGATATTTTTTTTTTGATTTTTCAACATTAAAAGGTTTTATGATCCAGTTAGGGTTGCTAGATTCAAATTTCCAAAATGCTTGACATTCCACAAAAAAATCTTGACAATTAAAAATATTCATACGTTAGTACACCTATCCACGATTCACGCGATAGGTATGATCCTGAAAAAATCGTGGAAAATGTTTGTATAAAAAATAGTGTTAAGGTACGTTCACATTATTCAAAGATTTGAACAAAATATTTGTTTAAATATTTGCTTCCAATTGTGTCAAATAAAAAATTATTTTATTTTATGTTCAAACTATGATCAAATATTTGATGGGTTTTGTTTGTTCAAGCAGCTCTCAAATAGTGTCAAATAAAATAAACGAAAAAATATTTGTCGAGCGTTCAGATTGAAACAAATATTTGTATTTAATCAAAGTGTAAAAAAACATAGATTTATTTACTCAAAAAACTAACTGTTTTTTAAAAAATTGATCATTTGGGATCTCTCTCGGACCTAGCCTATTTATGTTATAAGAGTATATTAATACTCCAATGGAGCAAAAATTTTGTCCGTTTTGGTCTATCTCGCTTAGTTTTGGAGATACTTGACATTTTAAAATATCGCCATTTTGTAAAATGGCTTGTATCTCGAAAACTAATGGCGTTTTCTTTTCTGGCAAAAATGTCACATTTTTTTTTGCACTTTGCCCTCAAATTACCTTTTTGTGTTCTTTTCTAAATTAAGGTAAACACTCTGAGAGGGTGCCGTGTTTCTTTCTGAAAATGTTGTCTTATAAAAGGAAAAAAATGTAACATTTTCTGCCCTCAAAAAATTTACAGGGTTTGCATGTTGCCCTGTTTTTTTGGTTTATCAATTTCATGTGTATATATTGCAAAGTTTTTGGCGAGAAAACTCTCACCTTGGTAGAAGAGTGGTAGTGTGCTGGCTTCTGACACAGAAGATCCCGAGTTCGAACCCATATTGGTATCACATTTTTTTTATATTTTTTTTTTTTTTGTTAAATTTAATTTACGATTTTTTTTAATTTGTTTTTGCTATTTTTTTTTAATTTTTTCTTTTTGTAAGTATTTAATAATTTTTTTAATCTGAAATTCGCTTACAAACAAAATTATAAAAAAAAAATTTAATTGAAAAAAATGTATGGAGCTAAATTCAAATTTTTTAAATAATTAAAAAAAGCAAAAATTAATTATTAAAAAAAACACTAATTTTTTTTTTAGTTTGCTGGGATTCGAACCCGAACCTTAACAATACTAAAAAACTGATTTGTTTAAATAAATGTAATATGTGATGAAATTGTGTTCTATTCTGATTGTAAAAATGCTTCATTTTAATGGGGTGAGGGCAAAATTTGAAAAATGTTGCACATTAAGAAGGCAACACTTTTTTCCAGAAAAGAAAACACCATAAGCATGATATCGCAAAACGGAAAACATTTTTGCAAACCTTAACAAAATGCGCTAGACCGACAACACAAATTTGTACAGTGTACCGATTCCAATCATTCCCCGTTTCATTCCATATTTTTCCATTTTGGACCAATGTTCCATTCTGTTATCGGAGTGATTAAATTTTTATTTTCACGTACGACAACACAATTGTGTACAGTGCTCCGATTCCAATCGTTCCCGTTGCATTCCATATTTTTCCATTTAACAATATTTTATTAAACAAAATTTCTCAAAATATTGTATCATCAAATTTCGCTTTTTAATATCTATTTACATTTCAGTTTTTTTTATAAAGCCTTTTATTAATAAATTTATTAAAAAAATTTATAATTGACGATTTTACCACAGGTTATTTGCCGTTGTTTGTTCTTACATTTTTTTTGTAATATCAAATAAATATTTGATATTACAAATATTTGATATTATACCCTCCACACACAGTTTGTCATTCCGTTTGTAACGCATCGATTTATCGGTTACAATAAAGTATATATATTCTTAAGCCTTATTTAAATTCAATCCGATTTCCGTCTGTCTGTTAAATGGCGGTAGCGGCATGAAAACGCGATAGAGTGCTAATTTTTACACAGATTGATATACATTCGCGAAAAGTTTGATATACAAAATGAGGAAAATCGGTCAAAATTTTCGGTACTAATTTCCATACAAATTCATAGTAGTATTTTATTGTATAAAATAGTATGACATATTTTTTACTATACACTAAGAGGTGAATACTATTTTTAATTTATATCAAATATTAATTTCACCGCAAATTTTTTTTTTCACCACAAAAATAGTTTTTCACCTCAAAAATGTTTTTTCACCTCTAACATGTTTTTTTTTTAATTTGTTACATACACACGGTGGAAGGTATAAGGAAAAATATATGATAAAATCAAATTAAATCCATGTACTTGTTTATTGCTAAATATATGTAATATAATATATCCTTCTTACCATGATTTTAGTTATTTTAGTAGTAATTAAATTGCTGGTATAATTATTTGATATTATATCAAATAACACGGTCAAGGCAGAGGTGGCTGCTTCAAAATTTTTACCATCTACTTGTATTATACTAAAGAAAATATAAAAATTTATTTAATATAAAAAAAAAAATATTTATAATACTATTCGACAAATTTAAATTTTGGGAAGACCTTCTCTTCATATACAAAATTTTCGCATAATTTTGGCACGATGATCACGGTAAGTTTCCAAATATATTAACTTTTTGATTTTTATAAAACATCCTGTTTTTCGCACTTTTCATTCAATACCGTGTAATCAAAATTAATATGTATGTTTAAAAATTTTTATGGTTTTTAAATCTACGAAATTTTGGCATTAATTTGAGTATAATAATTTGATTTAATGTTTAAGGATGTTTCCAGTATTCTTTAAGAATTTGGAAATTTCTCATTTTTCCATTTAAGCCCTCTAGTTTATACGACAGCCAACGGATCTCGCTTTTTTTTTTAAATAACACCTAAACTAGACACTTCAACAAAAAAATATTTTGTATTAATGTTGTAAAATCATCGAATATTTCTGGAAATATTTGCAAAACAACTAGAAATTTTTAGTCAACGGAGTAGTTCTGCAAAAAAAATCAAAAAAAAATCATGCAGTGAAGGGTTAAAGATAAACATTTTTGAAATTTTAGTAATCTATAAATCTAAATTTAGAAAAAAAATTGTAAAATAAAATAATTGTTTAAAATTTAATCATATAATTATCTACAGAGACATTAATTTATTTCCTTTCTGACCTACGGGTCAAAAGTCGGGACATCAGAATTCGTTTTAGAGGTATGGTTCTTTCGGTAAATTTTCTTATTTTGATCCCTAGAATACGATTTCTAGGGATCAAAATCGATCGTTGAGCGATTTTAAAATCGACCCGCCCTATTATATATGGTCCAATATATAATTATATCTAATTTTATATAATTTTATGTAATTATATAAAATTATATATACCCATTTTTCGGATATAATTATATATAATTATATCAGATTTTATAGAATTATATATAATTATATCCACTAATGTTCGTATATAATTATATATAACTTGACATGGCTTATATAATTTTTTTCTAAAACAGATCCATAAAAACTAATAAGTTTAGGCATAAAACTACACTTTCTGTGCTTTTACTTTAGAAGATGTGTCGACTTTCTTTAAAAAAAAGTGACAACATTTATCGAAAGCACACCATATGATTATACGAGGGTGGATCAATAAGTCCGTGACTTTTCGAACTTGCCTCGTAGTTATATGAAATGCAACACTGCTCCCATTAAGTACCACCTGTTAATAGGCTATTGGCAAATTTTGAGCAAGTTCCGTCATTTACTTTGCGTTTAACAGCTGTTTAAAACATTTTAAATGGAAAAAAGTGAATTTCGAGTGCTCATTAAACATTATTTTTTGCGAAAAAAAAAACCGTCAATCAAACCAAGGAAAAGCTTGATAAATACTATGGGGACTCTGCACCATCGGTTTCAATGGTAAAAAATAAGTAGTTTACTGACATTCGTTGTGGTCGCTCAAGTACAAATGACGCTGAACGTTTTGGACGGCCAATTGAGGTCTATACACCCGAAAATGTTGAAAACATCCACGATCGAAGAGTAAAAATGAGTGAGATTGTTGATGCCATAGGCATTTCATAAGGCAGTGTGGTTTCGATTTTAAATGAAATTAAGTTAAGCAATGAATTTAATAAACGGCCGCCGAACAATCTGCCAAATCGGAAAAACTTCGGCGGTCGATTATTTAACTTAACAGCTAAACTTCGGATTTTTCTCTATATTTTTTTAACTCACAATCGACTCAAATGTTTTCAATATAAAAATTTGTCCACACTGTCTCCATATACTGAAAAAGCAACCAAATATCGTTTTCTGGCCGAAGTATTCGCTTGGACACTAAAAAATAGCTGACCAGATCATTCCTCATGTCCGATTTTTAAGTCATTCATATTTTATAGCCTTAATAAAAAGTCAAAAAAAATTTTTATTTTACAAGTTTGTTATAATTTTTGTTAAAAGTAAAAATTAGGTTTTTTGTACTATATATTTTTTTTTTGCTACAGTCTGCGAAAGAAAAACAGCATAAAAAATGAAAATTTTATTTTTCTCCTTTCTGGTTTTTATTAGAATTTTGCTATTTGTGGATCTTTTTTATTCTCCCCTTTTAACAGAAATCCGCATTTTGTTCCTCCTAGAATCGTCAGGTCTACTTTTGAAAGGTCCTTTATGGCTAGAATTCCTCGTTATTGGAATATATTGCCTTACTCGTTGCGCATTTTCTCGCAATCTAATAATGTTTTTCGCCTAAAACTTTTGGAATATTTTTCCGGTCTAAACTGTGTTACCTCTAATTGGACTTAACTTCTTTTGCTTGTGTATTGTTTTACTATTTGCTTTTTTTAATTATTATGGCTGGGAAGCCAATGATGTTTGTATATGGGATGAACGTTATTATTATTATTATTATTATTAAGTTACTATTTGAATTGTATAAATTAGGTGTTTTTATTACTGTGTAATAAAAGGTCCGCCAAATAACTTTTTTTTTTTTTTGAAAATGCCATAAACAAAAAACTACTGAATATTTTCTCAGTACAATCCTTCCGGTTAATAATGGAAAATAATTTCATTCAAATGGCTGTCTGGGCTGGCCATGTAGTAGCCTACACGATCGGTCCAATTTTAAAGCACATTATTGATTGTGTGCAGCTGTATTTCACCAGGCCCACTTAGCGAAGCGAAAACGCATTGGATGGTCAGTTGGCTTCAACTCCTGAACCAATTGGACTTTGTATGGCGTCATACCAAGGTCTTTATGCAAAATTCGTCTCACGAACATACCGAGCTGACGGTGCTTCTCTTCTTCCAAAATCCGTACGCAATTTTCGAACACATTCTGCAACATTACCATGATTTTCAAAGTAATGTCGCAATATTTCCCAGCGTTGTTCAAGCGTATACACAACCATATTCGTTCAGCGGAAGGATAAAACTAATTATCTGTCAAATCAGACATGAGCTAAGTGTTACCATTCACGAAATAAGCACTAGTTGAAAAAAAAAAACGTTAGATGGCGGACCCTTTATAGTATTTTGGCCTTATTGGCTTTATATTACAAAACTGAATAAATAAATAAATAAAATAAATAAATAATATTTTATGATTTATATAAGATTCAATGGCAACATAAATACGTTTTAGCTGAGGAAGGGTAAAATTGTTATCTGTGGATTTTTTAGAAAAACTTTCTCTGTAAAACGAAAAATCTGAACTCTGCTTTATGTGTCAAACAAACAACAAAAATAACAAGAATGAGAAGTAAAAAACAAAATTTGAAGAATTGAATTAATTCAAATCAAAAATAAAACATTTTTTACGAATACTGATAATTTTTGTTATTTATTTAAAAATAGAAGATTATGATGTAGAGTTTTAAAAATTTAGTTTTGTTTATATTTGTTATTATTGATATGCTCACAGTTTGCAAATAATAATTCAAAAATTTCATTGAATTATGATGAAGACAAAACAAGTCACCAAAAATGTAAAAATTTTAAAACTAAACCAACATTTCACAGCATGAAAGATGGGGAACTGGGTGTAAACCCTAACAAGACTGAACTGGTGCTTTTTACCAGGAAGTATAAAATAGAAGAGTTTAGGAGGCCAGTGTTAGATGGCGTCGGGTTGACTCTATCGGACGGTGCTAAGTATTTGGGTTGCTTCCTAGACAGCAAATTGTCTTGGAAAAGAAATACTCAGGAAAGGATGAAAAGGGGACTCAATGCCTACTACACATGCAGAAACGCCATCGGTAAGAATTGGGGACTAAGACCGGATATGGTAAACTGGATTTACACGTCGGTAGTTAGACCTATTCTCAGTTATGGATGTACTGTCTGGTGGGATGCATTGAGAGTGGATAACTGTAGGAAGATGCTCAACAAGGCCCAAAGGAGTGATTCTTTTGGTGCGAGGAGAAGCACTAAACAGGCAGTGCTTCTCCTCAATTGAACATTATGTGAGGAGTGTGTGTGGCTGCTAGGAACTTATTTAGGCTCTACGAGTCTGCGTTGGTAAGACCTAGGAGGGATGATAACACAAAAATATTGTACGAAGTAGGACTGCTTGATCAGGGTAGTATTCTCGAGGGAATAGCGGATCATATGATCTTGACCTTAGACTTCGGTGGTGGATCCGGCGTGGATCCAAGGAGCTGTTCGAGGGGTGGGCAGTATTCACGGACGGGTCCAAAATGGACACGGACACGGGTGCCGGTGTTTATATTGCTGACACTGACTTGAAAAGGTCATACAGATTCCCAGATGAGAGCAGTGTCTTCCAAGCTAAAATCCTAGCGATCTGGAGGGCGACGGAAGTGATACTGGGTCACATCGTTGGGGGATCTAGGGTGACAATTTATGTCGATAGTCAGGTAGCGCTCAGAGCACTTACAAATTACACGGTGCGGTCGCACCTGGTCGTACGATGTAGGTGTGCTCTGAGCTCATGGAGGCATTCACTGTGAGGCTGTGTTGGGTACCCGGACACTGCAAGGTGGATGGCAATGAGTTGGCGGTCAAACTTGCGAGGGAGGGTTCGAATCTGGACTTGGTGGTAAGGAATGGGGGGGATGGGTAAAGCCCCCCTATGTTACTACTTTGAGGTGATATGGAAGGGATTCCGCGAAACCGTTAACCAGTCATGGAGGGACAGAATGCATTGCAGGATGTCTAGGGCGTTATGGCCCGCATTTGACGCAGGGGCAACCAAGGTTATTTTGGGACTGAAGAGGGATGGTCGCAGGACCCTTACGGGGTTCCTGACCGGTCATTGCTCTGTCAGGGCTTTCACAAGCAGATGGGACAGGGACATACCGGACTTTTGCAGGTTGTGCGAGGACGTTGAGTAACTGGAGACAGTTGAGCATATACTGTGCCACTGTCCGAGGTTGCAGGATCTTAGACAGAAACGGCTAGGAGATAGATTTCACGACGAACTTGGGTGTGTCGCTGGATGCAATCCAGTAGATTTGCTGAGATTTGTCAGGAAAATAGGATGGCTGTTTCTAGTAAGGGGGATCCTTTCTATCTTTCTTTCTTTCTATCTATCTTCCAATCTATCTATCTGTCTATTCCTATTTTTTCTTACTATTTCACTGAAGGGATTCACAATGGACCGTATTGGTCACCGAGTGGAGATGTGCCCTTGGGCACATAACCCTTCCTAACCTAACCTTTCACAGCATGAAGTTCAGTAAAGAAACAATAAAACCCATAATATAATGGCTTGAACTTCTGAAAAAGTAAAAATATTAATAAAAAACAAATAATTTTTTAATTCTGATTAAAAAATATAAATTTGTAGAATATATCTATATATCTATATATTAAAATTGATTAGATAAAAAGTTATATTGATTTATTCGTGCACTAGTATGACTGATCTCACTACTTAAACAAAGTTAAACATATTTTAAATAATAATTATACAATTTTCTTTGCTCTTTAACAACACTTTAATTGTATTTCATATTCATATTCATCTCCTAAAAACCACCACAATTGGACAATTTTTGAAGATGTATAAAAAATAAAAAGGCTCTATTTCCAAATAAATTTGTTTATACAAAACAAAATAAAAAAGTTACCACAGATTTGATAACGATTATCAATAGATAATAAAATTACCTAAAAGTTAAGATAATTTCATTTATATTAATGAAAATGAAAATTTGATTGATTTTGAAGATTTATTAAGGACATAAAATAATTTTTTTTTAAAAATCGGTCATGAGGATTCGATATGGAATTTAGTTAACTATTTATCAAATTCGTTTGAAACTGTAGGCAAATTTGGTTAAAAAATAAGACAAAATCCGGTTAGTTAACCCTCTAACCGGAAAGTTCAATGGAAATTTAAAAGTAGAAATAGGTATCTTGGAAACTAACTATTCGTGATTTTAAAATTTTTGTCAGATACTTGTTCAGCGTTTCGAAATTATATAGAAATGTTAATGAACTCCTGTGTTGCAAGGGAAGGTCTTTCATAGTGTAATTATTTAAATCTTACTTGTAGGTAACACTTTCTCTAACATCGATTTTATCACCACATTTTTCCGAAAATGTTTTTGTTATGGGAACTTTAATCCATATATGTTCCTGGGCAGCAGCAGCTTCTTTGCGAAATTTATTAACGTCATGTAAATTCATTGTCAATTTACTTTGTAAATGATAGTATTGTTGCAGAGCAGCATAGAGAGGATCAGTTTCATATGTTTCCAACAACGAATTCATAAGAAATTCCATTTCAAATTGTTGAACCAATGACAATTCTGGACAATAATAATATTGATACAGTTGTTCCTGGGAGAGAGGTTTTAATTTTAACGAAGATAATCGAAATCCGGGTGAACGTAATTTAGGAGGCTGATAACTAATTTGGGTAGCAGATTCTTCATGTTTTAAATTATCAATTTGCGGATATTGTATCATACAGGGTGCAGGAAATAATGGCGATGATATTTCATCTAAAGCTGGTGGTGCTGTGGGAGTTGAAATTATTTCTACTACTTCATTTTGTTGTTCAAGTGTTGGTGGACTCAAGTCTATTATCTTATCACCGGTAATATTTTTATTGTCTTCTTCCTCAATCACTATCGCCGCCTCGTTTTGTTCAGTTTTGTTAAAACATTCTTGTGTCACAATATTATGTCTTGTTGTTGTTGTGGACGATGTTGAATCTACCATGTCTTCAATATTTTCTATATTCAAGTTTTTTGTGTTAATGACGAGGTCCTCTGTTTCCGTTGTCGATTCTTCATTTTTAACAACGCAATTTGTTGCTTTATTTTCCAAATCATCTTCTAACAAAATATTTGTTTCGGTCGATTTTTGTTTAGTTCTTTTAGTTTTCTTAGAAATTTAATAAATTTTGTTAAAAAAAACCATCACATTTTATTAATTTTTATGAAAATACTTACATTTTTCTTGGGTTTCTCCAAAGTCGCCATGTTGATGGTATATATTTTTATTTTATACTGATTACAAATTCTTTGCTACACTTTTGTTTGTATTATAATTGTATGTGGATTAACTTTGGGAGTTTTTGTTGTGTCTATATATCGAAATTTTCATTGTTTATATGAAAAAATCCCCTTTTTTTATTTGCGAAATAAAAACAACTTAAAAAAAATTGAATGCACTTTATTTTGATCAGCTGAGTAACACAAAGAATTGTATAGAACTGGCAGAAGATAAATAAGACAATTTAACAATGTTGATTATTATTAGTGTTGGAAAACACTTAATTTAATTGTTTAACCCATTTATTACCAAAGTGTTTTAATTTTGTTCTTTTTTTCAATGTTGCAGCTCAATTTCTTTTAATGCTAAAGTACATATACACTAGCAATATTATTGCACAACTTCTCGTATTTGTTCTATATTCTATTATCATATGTGGTAATAGATTAAAGAACAAAATCGAATACTTGTGCAATAATATTGCTAGCGCATGGGTGCCTTTAAATAGAAGTTTATAGTATGAACAATTCGCATAAAAATTGTTCTTTATTCTATTATCATATGTGTCAATAGATTAAAAACCAATATCTAATAATTGAGCAATAATATTGCTAGTGTATGGGTGTCTAGGAAGTGTCTAGTATGAATAATTATCATATAAACGATCTAATGAAATTTTCAAAGATCAAATGAACTAGAAGAGCGAACTAGTTCATTGAGATTAAATGAACTAGACAGAGCGCTCACTCAAACTAACTAGATTTCCCAAGTCTATTTAAAGCCACATTCACAATTGATAGCAAAACACGTGTTTTGCCAAAACACCTAGTTAAGTTCTTTATTCTTTTCCAACGGTTCTTTATTCGTTTCTACTCATTTTAGCAAAACACTTGTTTTGCAATCCAGTCTGAATGCCGTATAAGAGCCAATAGCCACGTTCACACCTACATACTAAACAGGTATTTGGCCTAAACACGTACTAAAGCTCTGTATTCCAATAAAATTTTGTTATTCTTTTTCACTCGTTTTGGAAAAAGACATGTTTAGCATTTAGGTGTGACTGTCATAGAATAGATATGAAGGCGATAAGAGGATATAATTATTAGAGTTCGTCCGCAAAGTATAAAATTTCTTTTTTTTTTTGGGATATCATCACTTTTTAAAATGTGATTTCATCTATAAAAAAGTAATCGTGTTATAATTTTTTGTTTCTAATTTCAACCCGTTCCCGGCCGCCAAAATCGCTGATTTAGGAGCAGAAAAACTGTATTTATATGAAATTTGAATTCACCTTTCGATTGTACACCAAAATTTATTTTAAAATCTTTTTTCAACATTTCTAAAGTTCGCAACAGTGTTCGGAAAAAATCATTTTTTTTTTTTAAACGTATAAAATATTTTTCATGATTGCCAAACACTATCTTTTCATTATAACGAAAGTTGCCTACCACGCTCACACCAATACCGATATTACCATTTCGAAACTATGATTGCAATTCTGGAATTTGTCTTCTAATAACATAGGGCTTATTTCAATATTTTATCTAATAAATTTAGTTATATCTACAAA